>VXBQ01008786.1:377817-515500 GCA_013400175.1 Phainopepla nitens | reverse complement strand
CTTGTTTGGAATTCAATGTGATAAATATCTGCTTTTCCCCAAAGGTAATTTCTTTTTTTCTTTCAATGTGACTGACTTTATTGGGTTCAAATTTTCACAGTAAATAAGTCAAGGACTTAGCCCTGTCTGTGGGAACCAAATGAAAAGCAGCCTGCATTTCAGAGGGGCTGTAAGTTCCCACCAAGCAAAACACTTCCAGAAGTCACTTTTAGCTAGATTCATGAATACGGTTTCAGGTTGCCAAATTCAATCCCTCTAGGATGCGGTTATATTGCCAAAATAAGCAACTTGATTTTATATCACATTTTCAAAGCCAACAGCTCAGTGCCCTCTACTGACTAAATATTCTCAGCAGCTAGCAAGGATCCCGTTCAAAGACCCTCAGACCAATGCTTTTCTGTTTCATTGCTGCCCTCTGTCTTCTTACAGTCCCATTTAAAAACTTCTATTGATGCATTTTCAAAGGAAATACTGTTTTTGTATTCAACAAAAGACATGAGCCTTTCTTAATTCACTCAGAGAAATCTAATTGTGATTCATGTTTCTCTTTGTGTTGAAAGTCTTTTAATCACTCAGACAGTCCTTGCAAGACAGGACTGTAAAATACTGTAGCACAGATAAAAAGTTCCTGGCTTAATATTAAAGAGATGAAGATTAATAAATGCCAGGAATTACTGTTAAAAACCTTCTGCTTCTTCGACAGGACCTCAAAATGGCTGTGGTGGTTACTTGTCAACTTCAGCTTCTACCTTTGGCCCTCCAATCTCCAATGTCACCAGAAGATATGAGAAAAATCTGGACTGTGTATGGATCATAACTGCACCTGTAAACAAACGGATCAACCTCACCTTCACTTCATTTGAGCTTGAAGCACAGTCTGCTCAAATTTGCCGATATGATTATGTCAAAGTAAGACAGCTGAGTATTTTAACAAGAAAATTTCAGTGAGATACAATCCATTATCTTCTCCATGAGAAGATAATTAAGAGAACCTTAACCTTAATTCACAGAAAATGATCTTAAGAAGGAATTAAATTCCTCAATATAATTAAATTTTTTCATTGGATTAGATAACTACTCCAGATGTCATTCTACCTTTCTGGAAACCAGTAAGAGTTTTAACATTACACACACTTCTGGTCTTAGACTGCTCATTTAATGAGTATTTATTTCACAGAATAGAAACAAAACAAAACTCAAACACGTGTAAAGTAAAACTTCAAAGTAAACTTCCAGATTCATTATCATTACACAATTGCTTGAAAGGACTAGAATTATAAAATTTTTCATATTTTTTTTTTCAAAAGTCTTGGTGCTCACTGCTCACCTGTGGAAGCTATTTTCTTGGAGATGAGCATACAAAACATCAGATAACAGAATGCTGCTAAACAAACTCCACAAAGGAATGTTATTGATCCTGTTGAACATTTGAGATACTCAATGAAAACAGAATTCATTCTACATTTTGATAAATAAAATCAGTCTTCTCACTGAAAAACACTTTGAGTTTACATATAATAAAGAAATGAGAGTGCCAAATTAAAATGTAATAATTTTTTGATAGATTTGCTGAGACAGGACCAGAATGTTCCATAATGAGATTTACCCTGTCCAATAGAATTAGTTAATATGGCAGTGAATAATTATGGTAATCAAGAACATCCTGTTAAAGCAAAAGAGAATACACTGCTGTTTCAAGTAAACTAAATTGCAACATAAGGAGGGGTCAGAGAATTTTATTTCTCTCTATTTGTTTGTTGTACCTAAACTATTAGCGGCTTAATATATATTTTGCTTCTTTCAGCTTTATGATGGAGATAATGAAAATGCCAATTTAGTTGGCACATTCTGTGGATCTACAGTACCAGCTCCTTTTCTTTCTATACATAATTTCTTGACAGTGAAATTTGTCACAGACAATTCTGTGGAAAGGATGGGTTTCAATGCCACCTACACCACAGTAGATCGTAAGTATACATATATATGTATGCATGTATGTGGTTATAACTCTTCTATGAAAATTAATATTTAAATAGTAACTCAAAATTTGTTCTAGACATAAGCTTCAGGAAGGGGCAAAGACAGTCAGTAGCACAGCATCTTTAGGCAAGCTAAAAGCAGCTTGACCCCAGTACAATTCTCTTTGGTCTTAGCTGGTTGGGAAGAGATTGTCAGTCTGAGGGTACAAAACAGAAATGCTCACAGATTGTTAACAAATAGGGAACAAACATTTTTTTGAGTTTTATGGCATATATTGACTCTAGTAGCATGTATTTTGCTTTGTTTTCCTTCTAGAGACTCAAAGGCAAATACAAAACTATACCATCCAAAACTCAGCTCATTTTAGTTTTGCTCAAAGAATAGTTTTATCCAGTTTTCACTCTACGATGCATTTATTACTGTTTCACACAGGCCTGTGTGGAGGAGTCTATAATGCAACTTCTACATCCCTGACTGCAACATCTCCTAATTTTCCGAATGAATATCCACCATTTACTCTCTGCACTTGGGTCATTGATGCCCCTCCACAACAGCAAGTCAGGGTGGTGGTAGAAGCCTTCCACCTCCATTCCAGTCAGGACTGCTCTCAGAACTACCTAGAGCTCCAGGATTCACCAAGAGTAAGAAATTTACAGGGGATACCATTCCCCATTCCCATTCAGCTCCCTTCACCCTTTGGAAAGAGAGAAGAAACCTACTATTTGGTAATATATTCACTGATGATCCACTGTAAGGGGCACATACAAAGCATTACTCACCATGCCCCGATTAACGTGTGAAAACTGTACATAGACCTCACAGAAGCACTCTATGTACACAAGAAGTTAGATCTCTGCAAGTGTTACACATTTTTTCATAGTTGAACCAAGTATCAGTGCCACCAAACTTAACACACAGAAAATACTACCCCACAGCAAGTTTTAATTGTGCTTCCTCCCATCCGAGAACCATAATAAAAATGAATACTCATGCCAGGAAAAATGTTAAAAAAACATCAGGAAAAAACCCAGTATTTATGCCACTCATATTCTCATATTATTCTTTTATCATTTCTCATTTTGGCATGAGAATACCTCTTATATTCTATTTGTTTCTAATAGTAATTTAACATGAAATGTTGAGATATTATTAAGTGATTTCCAGGAGAACTTAAAAATGCAATTTCATAATTGGTATAAAAATGTTGAGAGATTTATTTAAGTTCAGTACATATAAAACTGAATTATATAATTGACTAACTTGTGATGCATTAAATTCCAGCAGAGCCAAGGGTCAGTCCACAGATTCTGTGGCACTGAAACTTTTCCAGTCCCTGAATTTTATTCTTATGATCGCACTGCCATTGTGACTTTCAAGTCAGAAGAATATATGATTAACAATGGAGTCAGATTTTCCTATCAAGCTACAGGTAAGATTGAAAAAATGTCCCAAAAAATCTACCTACTATTCTCTTTGTTTATTTCGTACACTGAAATGCAATACAGAGATCTGAAATGCTTACATGTTTCTGGTTTTCTGTCTCAAGGTTGCAGCAGAGAGTATAATCAGACATTTGGTTACCTGAAGAGCCCTGGCTGGCCTGGTCATCACCCCAATAATATGGATTGTTCTATCATTCTTCGAGCTCCCCCAAACCACACAATATCTCTCTTTTTCCACACTTTCAATTTGGAAGACAGCATGCAGTGTTCACATGATTTCCTAGAGGTATCATTCAAGTATACATCTTTTGTGAGCCTATATAAAAATCTGAGGATAAAAATTCAGAGGATATTAATATGTTTAGATCAAGTTTGGATCAAGTCTGAGTGGAACTGACTGAATTAGGGACTAATTTATTGCCAGAGTTTTTTGGTGAAATGTACTTAGATGTTATAGTAAGAGGTTAAACAATACACCCTAGTTAGTCCAAACTCAGTGAATAAATAGTTTCATTATCAGCTAACTTATTCTTACTTAGCTCTTGTTGAGGTTACGCAGTTAACAGAGTCATCTGGAATAGTTTGTGTTTGATACTAACATCCATGCATGAATAGAAAGCCATAAATCTGAGTGGTTTTGTTACAGCAGTAAATTCCATCTGCTTGAAATTTTTCTCAAGAAAGATTTTTTTTCCTAAAAAAGCAATTAAAAAAACCCAAGAACCCAGAAACCAACAAACTCTAGTGACAACTGTAAGACACTTGCAGAAGTACTCTGTGTCAATGAAAAGCATTATCTTCCTCGTACACAATACTCATTCTTGCAGGTTTCCCTGTTCACTGGTCAGATGGCAAAAATCAGATGTCTGTTGCAGAATCATTATTTAGCTCTACTTTCATCTACATTTTCCTCTTTACTGTCTCAAGAAGTGGATCTAAGCACCAGTATTATTGGGTGCAGAAAAAAACCCAGATGAAATCTGAGCTATGTAATACAATCTGTGTCTTAATGTGACTGGGGAAAAGAGTGGTCTGCAGGGTAAAGAATTAATCTTTTCATCTGGAATATTAACATTGCTTATGAAAAGCAAAACACAGGCTTGAATTACATAAGAACATCTTAGCTACTAGTTAAGTAATTTTTTTCAGTCAGGAAATACACACACTATAACATTTAGCTGCCTGTTTCTGATGATACTTGTTCTGTGCAATTATTTATAAGACTCAGACCAGTTAACAGTCTCTTTTCCCTTCTCTACAAGAATATGTGGTAGAAAAAACAGCTGTATTAAAATGACAGCTATAATAGGCATGCAATTACTACTTAGTTTGTGCTATGTTTGTGTCCATGAATAATTGTGCTGGTGTATAACTGAATAGGAATTTAATGTTGACAGTATTTTTTGTGCCCCCGAAGGTCAGAAATGGGAGTGATGTGCAATCACCACTGCTTGGCAGGTTCTGTGGAAACACTGTGCCCAGTCCCATCTTCCCCCAAAACCATGTTGTCTATCTTCGTTTCAAGAGCGATTTTTCAGGGGCTCACGATGGATATGAAATTACTTGGACTTCATCATCAAGTGGTAAGGCTGTAGCTACAAAATAATGCTACATAGAAGGAAAATGCAGCAATGTGGAATTCAGCTCTTTTTGGATGCTTCCTCATCACCACTTTACACCTTCCCCAGCACCCACAGTCCACCCTATTCAGTCACCAGAGAGAGGTAGTTGCTCCTCAATACCACTGAGGCGAGATTCATTTTACGAGATGGAAGTAATTCCTCTCCTAATGTTGACTTTAGAAACCTCAGATGATGTAGTCCACTTAAGATGAAAAGATCTTCTTCTTTCAGTGAGAGGCTGGAAAATATCAGGAACATCTACCTAGGGATCCACAAAGTGGTGGTGCTGGTGATGACTCATCTTGCTTCAGTTGTCCAGCTGTGATATGCCTGAGGAGCTAGGCACAGCTAAGCCTGAAGAGGGCAGGAAGTTGCCCCAAGAAAATAATCTACCTATGACGCTGTGTAGTGACTGTATCATGGACACATTCAGGAATGGCTTATGAAATGGCAGTGAACAGCTGTGTAATAGTTTCTTCATGACACTGAGTTACTACAGGTAGGAAAGCTCATGGCCAGATGAGAAGTACTGCAGAATAACCATACAGTACTGAGTGACCCAGTGATGGAAAGGCAGAGAAAGCTCAGTGTAGGAAAGTGTCAATAAAGAATGTGATCAGAAAAAAGACAATCCTAACTTTACTTAGGGTTATATATAGGCAGTGGGTTGACTTTTTGTAGTCAACAACAAGATCTTAGGGGTAAAATAATTTCATGAAAACAAAACTTCACTAAGAATCAAATAGACTGGCATAATGATAGAAACTGTTGGGAAAGGAAAAGAAAAGAAACAGACAGCCACTGTATGAATCCATAGGTCACAAAGTGAATGATGTGCATAGTTCTGGTCTCTTCCTCTTATAAAAACATCAGGATTAACAGAGGACTCAACATTAATAGTGGCTTCTGTATGAGGTATGCTGAGATTTTTTTAATCTGGTTAAGAAACTGCTGTAGGCTATAAAACTATACTATACTATATGACTAAAATAGTGGGTGATAAATAGTTTTCAACTGTTCTTCTACTTTTCCCATAAAAGAACTAGCAGACATCATATAAAGCCAGGAGCTCATAGGTTCAGAACTAACTAGACAAACCAGTTCTTGACACAATATACAGTTAAACTGTGGAGCTCCTTCCCATAGCATGCTATAAATTTGCATGAATTCAAGGGCTACCCACACAAATTCATCTGATAAACATTATCAAATAGAAAGGTGTCATCTCTGGGAGCTGTAATCTGAAAATTCTTGGAGACTGTGAGGGTAATCTGGGTCATGACCTGCACATTCATACTCTATAAACTTGCATTTTTCCTAGGTCATCTGCTTCTGCCCATTTTTGAAGATTGAATTTTGGTATAAATGGACTTTGATTTACTTAATATGCCTAATTTCTCTGAGTTGTTCTCTGTATTTTTCTATCCCATGAGGATTTACTACTTTTCATGCCAGAGAACAGTCACAGCGAATTCATCTCCAGTTGAGTAGCTGAGAACTGAACTGACTGAGGCACAGACTTAAAACTTCAGTTCCTGTTCCAAAGATTTTGGCGGGGGNGGGGGGTGGTTTGATTTTGAATATTTAGTGATGGTCTAATACCTGCTGTATATTCTTAGGCTGCTGAAGCCAGAGCCTCAGTTGTCCCAGCTCACAGACTCTCTAGTTTTCAGTGCTACTACTGATACTGTACTAATGGACTACATCATGTATTATCTTGTGAAACTAAGCCTTCTAGGCCAATTAACAGTGTCTGCTTCCAGGATGCGGCGGAAAATTATACGGCACCACTGGCTCATTTGCCAGTCCCAGGTACCCAGCGACTTACCACAACAACACGGACTGTGAGTGGGCCATTACCGGGCCCCAGGGACAAATTGTCACAGTGAACTTTGATTTCATCAGCATCGATGACCCAGGGGATTGCAGCAGCAACTATCTGATCCTCCACGATGGGCCAGATGCCAGCCATCCCCCTGCCGGGCGCTACTGTGGTATGGTACGTATTGCCTTCCCTCTGTGACCCCAGAAGGGGTTAAAAGGAGGTTTTATTGTTTCATGTACAAAACCATTTCCCTAATTCTGGCATGAGTTCCACACGGGTGAGTGGAAGTGAAGGCATAAAGCGTGCGTGGTGCCTCAGAAGCCTTCCAACTCAGACTGTGCAGTGACATCTAGTGGGAGTCATCAAACAAGTTTGCTCCATACTTCGTTGTATTTGTGTTTTAAATACTTGCGATATTGTGAGGGAGAAATGCAGCAACAGTAACTAGAACAGACCTGAGATCACTGTCAATCTGTGATCCAATTTGTGCCTCAGTTTTAACTCTCTGACTGTCTCTTCAAAAGGATCTTGATGTTCTATAAAGCTTCTAACTTTTCTTGTCTTTCATTTTAGGACATAAACATCGCTCCATTTACTGCTACATCTCATCAAGTCTATATAAAATTTCATGCTGAATATGTGACTTTACCATCAGGATTCCAGTTAAGCTGGACAAGCTAAAACACTGCTTATGAGAAATATATGACCACTCCTTGCTATACTCAAAAGACTTTAAATGATAAAGGAGGTTTGAAGTCCAGTGATGATAATTGCAACTGAAGTAAGGCCTTTTAAAAGTTACTGTAAATGTAGCTGTTATGAACTTGGAATTCTGTAAAAAAAAACATTGATCTCCCATTGTGCTGAAAATAAACTATTACCTACCCAACTGGGAAAAGGAGGCTTTGCTACATATTTTTTATATTCTTCTACATAATTTCAAAGTTGTACAACTAATGCTATAAAAATTTAATTAGCCAGGATAAAAATTACACATTAAGTTGATGAGAAGACCTAAGACATGAAGCCTTCTTTAATTTGTTCCCTAGACTTATGTGGATTTGCCCCAAGCATCTCTGAAAACATCAGTTTAAGTTTTATTCAAATTACCAAAAATCAGATGAAAAATGGTCCCTGTGCTATAACCACTTACACAGATAACTGTGCTGAAAAACTTTCAGTAATAGTGTGCATTGGGTGTAAGAACCCAGCTGAATCAGTACTCGAGCATTCACTGAAGTTTAACACAGCAAGGACATGATGTGGTTCTAAATCTTAACCAGATTAAGAAGTAATGTCAGGATCAGAGCCCTATGTTCAATATATACAGATATCTGTTGTTGTACTTATTTAGTTATATTTTCAAGCTTCAAAGTCTATTTTACAACTGAATATAAAAAACTTCTGAGACTTTCAGTAACTATGTCATCCTTCTAGTCAACTTGTAGGCAACTTCCTAGACATTTATGAAACAGATATAACTTCAGAATAGGGCAGACATAAAAATATAAATTGACCTTTGACTACAGTTAGCTTTTCCCTTCCCCAGGCTAACACACATCATACATAAAAGATGTTGTTGACAGGGTATGCAGAGGACACTGATCCCCACCATGAAGCATTTTTTGTCACAATCCAGAACACATGACCAATTCATTTCCTTGAATTTCATTTCATGTCAGCTGTAATGGACAGGCAAGAGAAATTTGCACCGCAGAAAAGGAACAGCGGCCTTATCAGAACCCTCACTTCACAACTATTATAAGGAGTCACTCACAGTGAAAGCAATTCTTTAATGTGATTATTGAAGTAATTAATTATGAAAGGATATTAAAGTGTAAGTGGCAGTTTTAGCAAAATCTAGGAATCTTTGAAGATTTCCCAGTGAATGCTGAAAAAGCCATCATTTCCACAAACATACAAAACTTTATAACAGCTGAGAAGATATTCTGGTTAAGATAAAATGTAGAAAAAACAAAGCAGACAGAAGGGACAAGCTATAAAATATGACCCAAAATCCTCTGGTGGTAAGCTAGAAAAAGAGAAACCTATGAAGTCCCACTGGCCAACAGAATGAGATGTAAACCAGCATTTTGTAACTGTCCAAGGGCTAAGAAAATCTGAGGCTATGTGCAGGTGATACTCCTGCTAAAATGCCTAAGTATAATATGAAAAAATCAGAAATATATGTATTTGGATGAATTTGAGAGGCATCTAGGTCCTACTGAGCTGCTAGCAAAACAGAAAGTTTCTCTAATAAAAGACCATATAATCAAATTAAATATTTTCAGATTAGTAGTCCAGAAAACTTTTGCTGAGAATCTACTTAGACTGATGCAGTACTTGCAGTCAAAGGATGATGCAATCTTTGTCCATATTGCTGCCTACAGGGGATAGGAAACAGTAAAAAAACATCTGAACTGTCTGAAGATAAAGCCACAAAATAAATTCTAAAGACAGCAATATATAAGAAACTCCAAGTACAATCAACCATGGATTGAGTGGCTTGCCTGCAGAGATAAGGAGGACTGCATTTCTCCCCTGTGGAATGCTGTATCACAGGCTATATGAATGTCCATTGTGTCTCTGACCTTCCTATGAATCACCATGGATTTGGTGCAGTTGGTGTACCAAATCTGCAGTTGGCAGAGGATCTCCTCAAGATCTGGATGCTGTCACTTGCTGTTAGGTGGCTGGACATGGAAGCATCAGATTTTAGGCAAGAATCAGCTTGGCAAAAATGTTGTCGTTTTCTGCATTTCACCAGCCCAGAGCATAGCTCAGCTGGAAGCCACACATGAAAGGGAAGGATATGTCCCTCCAAACAGCTCTGCGCCACTGCAGACAGCGTTCTGTGGTATGTTCATTGCTCCTGCTAAAAGTGGCTCATGAGGAAATGAGTTCTCAGGTTAAAAATTGGCCTTTCCACAGGTGTGACAGAGCATAAACTGACAAACAGAAACCTGTGTATAGTTTTAATGAATGAAGGTGATTCGTGGCTTTTGCAGGCTGGTGTCAGCACCAGTCACAGTTTAAGGACACCAAGTTGCCTGAGGACACAGCAGCCCTGAGCTCACAGCACTGAGACCTGTCCCCTGCTGACCTAGGGACTGGTACTGAGACTGCTCTGGTGACCTGATCTGTGCCTGAGGCCATTCTGCTAACACAATATTTGCCCTTAAGATCTCGAGGGGAACTCCAGCTAAACTGGTGAGTTTGCTGAAATCTATAGTTCAGAAAGACTGCTTTCATGAAGAGAAAAAGCATGTTTCACTTTAAAGCAATTAAATGCTTTTGGACATTTTTTATATGATAAATACTTGCTGTTGACAAGACCTGTCACATCATCAAATTTTATAAAATCACTGAAATTCTGCAGAAGAAAAGAATAAGGAGCATTAAGAATAGGAGGAAGAGAAATTTTAGGGGTTTTTTTTAATCTAACAATTTTAATCCAACTAACTAATGTTTGGTGCATCTTTAAATGTTAGAAACACTCAATACCTATGCATAATTTTATTTACAAATGAGTAAAATGCATGTGGCTATTTAGAGAAAAAAAAATCCAGAAGAGAATTTGTGCTCTTGAAGACTGTTGAATGAAGCTGCTGGTACAAGGTTCAATTGATCCAGGACAATTGACTCTCACCAAAAATAGTCAGTCTAAAATTAAATTATGAAACTCATTCTTCAAAAAAACAAAGGAACAAAGTAACCCACTGCTGTCCTCTAACATTTTATATGAGGAATCACAACAGAAATACCAACTGCAGAAGTATTAAAGTGGAGGTTCTTAGAGGACGCAGCTGATGCTAAGCCATGTTTCTGTCTTGGAAGGTAAGAAGCAATTTAAAACACTTGCTTTAAAATAAATGCACAGAAAACATAAACAAGCAGAACCAAACAAATTATCTAGAAATAATTATTCCATGAAACTTCTATGTACTTTTTGCAGTGTATAATCCAAAAGACAAAAATCCATATTTAATAAGAAATATAGCTTCATCTCACAACACTGCCATGAAAACATTTGCTTTTATGTCTGTGCACATGCTATTTTATAATGTCATTGTTGTGAATGCTGCATGTCTGTATTGTAATAACTGCATGACTACAACCTCCCTCTGTCAATGACAAAGCAGATAATGAATGTGCAGGTTTTCACTTTCTAGAGCCTGCATGTTTTTGTTTAACATGTAAAATTTCTTCTGCATGTTACTATAGATGTTTATTCTTATACAAAAGTAATTTTATGTGGCAATTATATATATGAATGGTAAGCCCTCAGAAGCCTAGGATTTGAAAAATAAGCACTAAAATGTCCGTAACAATGTTTTTAATTTGCCTTCCCACCTGGCAGGAATGTTGTTTATAAATGAGAAATAATACCACAATGAGATATTCTTATGATTATAGTTACTTGAAGTAAAGAAGACAGAAGATCTAGAGCTGAAATGCTAGAAATCTTGATGCTGGTCAATTTAAAAGATTAGCTAATTTTAGTTAAATTTACAAAGCAATTTTGACTGAAAAACAGTTTTCAATTGGTTCATTAAGCAAAGGAGGAGGTGTCTCAATTTCCCATAATAACACAGGATATGTGTCCTAGGCACCAGAATTAACATATTCGGTGAAATTATTTTTTGTCAACTGCCGAACTAAAACTGCAGAACTGTTCTGCAGTCCTAATTAAAATGAAATGCAATGAAAATTCATGGGACTGACTATATTGTTCCCAATACAAAACAACTGGATTACTAACAAATAAATGTTTAAAATATTTATTAAATGATAATAAAAATAGAGGCCAAATTCTAGGAGTTTGTTTTTACAACAAACAATGAGAAAAATAAATATTGCATACCAGTTATCACATTTAGTGAGTGTAATGTTGATTGATGAATTTGTAGTAGCAGTGCCCAGCACTACACAACTGGTTTTGCTGGGGTATGTTGCTGTTGCATCGTTTTGATGACACTCTATCGCTGCATTAATGTTGCTCATTATCACAGCTTTTCTTGGAGGGGGAAAACAGGGATAAAAATAGAATAATAATGTAAAACGTCATTTCCTTGGTTAGCAGAAGTATCTAGGACAGCAAAAGCAAGGGAGGCATAAGAACTACTCATTCCCTTGCTGATCCCCAGCACAGTGAGGGGAACCAGCAGGAGGCAGGTGCAGCCATCACTGCCCCGGTGAAGCAGGCTGGGAGCACCACTGAAGGGGCAACTTCTGCTTCCTCTGACCGCCTCAGGGGAAACTGCAGCTCTGCCACACAGTCATGGCCATACATCTACCTCACAGTCACCTGCTTTAGCCTGCAGGCCTAAGGACAGAAGGCATATGCCAGCCTCTGCAACAAATTCAGACATCTGCTCTACAAGCATTTAACCCAAGTGATGGATTTAGAACAGATCTGACAGATAGCAAAGATATTTTATAGCTGTTTCATAAGCAAAAAATCAGTAGCTGGAAGGTACAGCAAGACATAAATTAGAAAAGTCTCTACTGTGAGCTCAAGCACTGTATGTGTGGGGAGGGCTCTACCGGCCAGTCTTTAGGAGCAGGCTGGCCAGCCTCTAGCTGGGAGTATAGAGAGAGCTAAGGATATCTGGGACCGAAGGGGTTTTGGAATGGCCAAAAGAGGAACTGGGAAGAGGAGGAGGGGATAAGAGATGGGAGACTGGGTGACTGCAGTGACATAGACCCTCTGCAGAAAATGACTCTTCATGATTGCTGAATGGACAATCTGAAAAATCAGTTTTCATGATCAAGGACCTTTGGATAGAGTAGCTTGTGTATCTTCCTTCCCACTCCTTCTCAGGCAATTGGTACTCAGTGCGCAATGAAGCACTGAGAAACTTCAAAAGGAAGCCTTGACAGCAACTCTCCTTTGCCAAATCCAATGCCAATTACCCTGACTGGGGTATGGATTCGTGTTTAGACAAAAGGTTTGCTCAAGCAGGACAAAAAGAAGGTCACATAGAAGGTGTGAATGATAGATGAACTCTTTACACAACAACAGGATAAATAAATTAGGTAGATGGCAAAAAAAACCCACAATCCTGATGAAAGGGAGTAATGACAATATGCTTACTAAGTGAGGAGTAATTAAATACTTCTATGGTAGGGGTAGAATGCGGATATCTAGGCCACATGCACTGTTTTGATCACTGCATAAATGAGGCAGAGAGAAGCCAAGTGAGCTCCACATTAGCCTCGAAGACTGTTCTGTGAGCGTCTTGTTACAGTCACACTTGCTCTTAGTTGGAATAAAGAAGCAAGACCATACTCATTAATCTGCCTGAGCCTTTGTTCCCAAATGACACTGCAATCATTCACCATGAAGTAAGAACAGCAGACATGTTAGCACTTAAGCCTTTGGGACAACTGACTGGTGGCAGTTAGGGCATTTTCTTAGATAGGAAAGGGATCCAGACTCATGTTTCTGCATCCTGTACATCTGAGTGACAGTGGTTTCTACTGAGAAATCCAGCTGAAAGGAAGACACTCTTTCAGTAGTATCTTGTATGAAAGACCTGAAAGCAGACAGTAACTTCAGGAAGCACAGAAGTAGGAAACTCCAATTAGGAATAAACATGCTACAATTCTGCAGAACAGTATTAAATCCCTACATTCCTAAAAAAAGGAAAAGTTGAAGTTGCGCCTCCAGGAAGTTTATTATTTGCTGGCTTAGGCAAATGTTCATCATCTTGGTTACTGTGGATACCATTTTTAGGCTACTAAGTAACACCATGGAGTACATATGCAAAATTCCAAACTGTGGTTCTGAATGGGTAGCCTGGCCTTAGGTGACTTTATAGATTTAGTCATTAATTGCTCTGAGCTTCCGTATCTGTTGAAAGACAGTAAGTAGGAGCTTCTTAACTCCTATGAAAGAGGTTACATACGTAACTACATTCTGGGCAGTAAGGCTGTAACTCCAACGCCGTAGCGTGTCGAGACCAGCTACAGGTGCTCAGAACACAGACCCAGCCTTGTGACTGGTTTTGCTGCTAGAGCCGACTGGAAAATCCATAAAGGCACCTGAAGAAATAAAAACCGCTGGTTAAATGCACCAGGGTTTTTTTTGTATGGGTTATTTTGGCGATAATATGTTTTGCCCCCAGCAGCCTTCTCAGACTCCGGAACGCTCCGGGAATGCCGGCCCGACCCCTCGGGACCGCCCCGCATGTCCGTGCGGGCGGGGCTGCGCTGCGCCTGCGCGCGGGGGCGAGGCGGGGCGGTGCGCGCAGGATCCGCCGCGTCCCGCCGCGTCCCGCCGCAGCGGTGAGTGCCCTCGGGCCGGGCCTGTCCGCCCTGTCCGCCCGCCCTGTCCGCCCTGTCCGCCCGCCCGAGGCAGGAGTGCGGCCGGCATCCCGGACTGTGCTCCGCTGGCATGGGCGGACGCGGCAGGACGGGACGGGACCGCCGGCGGCGCTGGGCAGGGGGGTTCTCTTCCCTCGGACGCCTCGGGGCCGGGGCCGTTCCGGCACTGTCCCGGTTGGAGCCCTCGACGGGTTTCCCTGCCGCCCGGCTCACGGTGTCCATTTCTGCCCCGCCTAGACCATGTCCAAGTCGCTGAAGAAGATCGTGGAGGAGAGCAGGGAGAAGAACCAGCCCGAGGTGGACATGTGCGACCGCGGCATCTCCAGCATGCTGGACGTGCCCAGCCTATGTAGGTACCGGCGGCGGCGGGCGGGCGCAGCGCGGAAACTTCCTTATTTGTCCTGGACGAGCAGGGACGGCCCGGCCCTGTGCGCGGGGTGTCCGGCCCGAGCCGGGCACTTCCCCGGCCCCGCTGGGCTGGTGGAGCCGCCCGAGGCTCTTTAGGCATGGGGGGCTCGGGGAGAGATCCGTGGGCTGAGCGAAACGCCCCACATCAGGCAGCACCGCAGGAGCCGTGCGTGTGTCCAGAGGAGCCCTGCTCCGGGGCTCGGCGTTCCCTGTCGCGTTGCTGGCATTCCGGCACTTGAGTGATGGGGAGATCTTCTCTCTTCTCCGTCCTGCTGCTGAAACAAAAACACGAGCTAAACAGCATCCCCAATGTTTTTTTAAAGGGATAGGGCGACATCCGCTTGCGACTACGCGCGACTGGTCTCTGGAAGGAGAAGACAGTAATATTGTATCACACATATAGCAACATCGTGCGATTATTATAGGATTTCACATGCTTCCTGAACAATGACAGGGTGCTGCTGTTGGTATGGTGCCTTTGCTGTAGTTAAATTTACTGTAAATACAGCGTTCCAGTAACAGCATGCTGTTAGGATTCTGGAGAACACATAAATGAAGAGCAAGATAAGTATCTTTGCCTTGTTAACGTGCACATGGTGTTATAGCACAGCCAGTACTCAGGGAGTTAAAGTTGTGACTGTCTGTGTAGTACCACAGGCTGAAATTTTTCTGAATGCATGATGCAGTGAGGGAAAAAAAGCAAAATCTCAACCAACCAATTAAAAAAACACTTAAAACCCTTGACTGTATCCTGGTTTAGCTCTTTACGGTGTTTGTTAAAACTTGATAACAGCCAGGAACAAATGTATGTAACTCTCCTTACAAGGTAGATGGGAGCTCAGGTAAAGGTATGGCTCACTACCAGCTGGCCATTATCTGCAGAGTTGGGAGCACATCAAGGTGTCTTCAATCACATCAGTAAAGGATGACATCTGATGTACAGTTTTGCAGAACTAGGTTCTGTACTTAAGTCTTCATTCTGTACTTACTCTTCCTGCTTCTGGGTGGTGCATGGAGCTTTGGGAAGATGATGTTGTAGGGACCATATGTATGAACTCACATTAAATAGAAAGCTTCCCTGTATTTCTATAGGATGAGCAGTTACTGGAGACAAATGTGTTTAATTCACATTAATTACAGATCAGTTTTGAGAACTATATTTAGATCTGTCAGGTGTATGGGGCAGCAACAGAGTACTGTTGCTTTTGTTAAGTAGACTTGGTGTCTGCTATCAACACTAGACACAAAATTAATTAACCAGCTTTGATCTTTAAAGCATGGGAAAAGGATAATGTTGCAGGACATTGATAATTCTAAAAAAAAGCTTTCCTTGCTCTAAAACTCTTTGGGGTTTGTTGTTCAGGCAGGACCAGGGACCAGGATGGGGCATTGTGGTCCCCGGATGCTCCCTGGTAGGAGGTTGCTAATTAAGCATCTGAAATGTCTTGAAGTGTAGACTTGTGGTACCCTAGTTAGACAACATCAGAGGAGTCTGTGCAGATACTCTTGGTGTACATCATGTGACTTGATCTAGCATGAGAATTTGGGGCCTTCTTCAATTCGAGATCAAAGTTAGGGAAGGGGGAAATAATGACTGGTTTCTATTAAATTAATTACTTTTTCAGTTATTATGTTCACTGACAGAACAAATAAGTTGGTTTGAGTTTGGGTTTTTTTTTTTTTAGCATGGAAGTACTTGCCTTTGGAGAAGGAATACCTTTCACCAAATAGAAAGTAATGAATAGGTATTACTTCTGAATTTTTAGTAATGGCTTGAGGAAGTGTTAAACTTGTTTTCAAACCCCTACCATCTGACTCCAAATGGATGGTCTTCACTAATGAAGATTTAATTTTTGGTTTTCTCTGGCTCTCAGAACTGGCATATAAGGTAAAGGAGACTGACCTGGTACCTTTCGTTCTCTGTGTGTTGCACACCTTTCCAGGGTGGTGTTAAAGCTTGCCTTTTCAGCTGTTTTTCTTCCCTCCATGAAGTAAAGATCTCTGTTAAAAGCAATCATCACTATTCATGCCCAGTAGATAATGATTGGAGGGAACATTTTTGGCTATTTGAGTTTTGTAGGTTGCTAGAAGTGTCTGAGTTATTGTGTTCAGTAGCCTCTGATCAGCATTTTGTCTTAACATAATTATTTAGTGGTTGTGAATGCCCTACCAGAGGTGCCAAGTACCTCTTAAAGGTAAACTGCTCCCTGTAGTCCTTACTCTTCAAGAAAAGGATGAAGTCTTGTCTCTCTGCATGTTTGAGTACGTGCTGCAGAGTGGCTAATGAGCTTGTATTTAACCTTTCTTAACTTAATTCACTTTGGGTTTATACGCGCACAAGGATTTGGAAGCAGCATACCATGTAATATCTGTTCAGTGCGCCAGTACTTCTCCTTAGGTGTTGCCCTGTTCTCGTCATGTGTGTTTACAAAAAACCCAAAAAAACGTAAGTGATCAAGAAAACTGATGTTATGTGGGGGCAAAGAGGAGCAAAGGGGAATATATGCCATGTCGTGGATACAGTTCTCTTCTGACTTCTCTTTTCAGTCTAGTGAATGACATGCTGCAGTATGGGGCAGTCACTCATTTTCTTTTGCATTGTGTTCCACCCTCTGTAGTAGCAGTGGGAGAGACAAAGTAGACAAAACTTGCCTCTGTCAAATACCAGTGTCTCTTTCCAATTAAGGATGAAATACTTCTATCTGGAAGGAGATTGACAAGCTAGCTTAGACCTGTAACCTTAGCAAACTTTACATCTCTTCCCACTTTCATGTTTAGCAAAGAAAGAGTATGGTTATCTACTTATATACAATGTGGCATTTACATTCATAAAAAAAAGATTAAGTAGTCCCTGAAGCACTTCTAACTTGGGAGTTCCTGAATGTCATTAGAAGTAGAGTTCTATTTTTGGAATATTCCTCGAATATTCGCTCGTACTTCCATGTTTTCTTCTAGTGACTTAAAGTACTTTCTATGTTACAGAACTTCAGAGCATATGAATTTTTGATGCTTTCAGAACTGTAATATGAGAACCCTTTTTCAGACATGTTCTGTAGGAAAGAGATTTCATTTGAGACAAGAAATATCCCTTGATCTAATTGTTCTGTGCCTTAGCTTGTCATGCAAATACCATGTGAAACAGTTTTAAGTGTGAAAGACTTTTTTTATTATTCCAGCATATGATAAAACAACAGTTACGCCATTTGTGTGCACATCTCTTCTATAGTTGTGCATCCTCCATACCTAAATAGTGTAAAAAATGTCCCATGGAAGTGTTCTGTTGCATTGGTTTGGGTTTTTTGCCTTCATATTTTGAAGTAAATAGATGTTTGTTTGTAAAGCACCCACTATGGGGACATGTAGTGGTAGAGAACATGAATAGACATCCTGTAGACTGAACAACCAGGTCCAGCAAGAAGGGAGTGATGTACCCTTTCCCTAGCATAGTAAAGGATAGGTCATTTATTGATAGGACTTTGAACAGCAATCAACGACTATGGGATTGTTCTCAGAGTATGGACCAGTCTCATTTATGTGTCTTTTAAGCAGTTGATATGGAGAAGCTATGAGTAAAGAAATTATTTTGCTCAAATGACTTGCGACACCTGCTCTGTTGTCAGGGAAGGAATATTGGATGCAATCCTATTTATGTGTTAATTTGTTCTCAGTATCATTCCATCTGTAAGCTATTTGTATTTTGCATAAAGCATATACTTGTGTGGTAGGAATTAACATGACTAGAATTATTTATCAGAAAGTTAGTGTTGATAAAATTGTTCATTCCTAAAATAATGAAAACACAGAAGATGGAGAGGCAGGCTACTTTTAACAGTACTACAGTGTTGATCCTGCATTAACTTCTTCCAATGGGACAGGCCAAGGGTCTTATCTTGGCTCCACAAAGTCACTGGGTTCTTCCTGGTTTGTGGGTGTGAGGTTTGTTTTTTTTCTAATTTATTTTACTGTGGTTTGGTTATTTTGTCAAGTTGGTTGTTTGGGTTTTTGTTTTTTTTTTTTTTTTCTGATGGGGGGGGCTTTTATTTGTAACATATTTTCCCTAATAATTAGATTCAGTATTGTCATCCAGATACTTTATGTAAAGTGAGCTTGCAGTGTATGGCAGCAGTGTATGAAGAGATTTAATAATAGGGCCAAAATGGAAGAACCTAAATATTCTTCCCTCGACTCACTCTTTTTTGAAGTAATAGTGGGACTGGGACCATAACAAGAATGTGAATACTGTACCACCAGGCCCCCTTTAGCCTTCTAGAGGATACTTGGGGATGTGAATCGGTTAAGACAGATGTCTTCCTTGCCAGACTTGATAGTTTAGTTGTCCTACAGAACAACTTTATATATTGGATGAGGTAAAGCTCAGTCAGCTGTTCCCACAACACAGTCATTTTCACAGCAGTAGGCATGTGGCAGCATAAGGAAATGTTCTTTCCAGGGGCTAGTTGTTTGGCACAGGTCAGTTTAATGTAAGTAAGCAAACTTCCATCTGTGTAAGGAGTAAGTACTGCTCTCTTCTCTTGGCTCCCTTTCTGCTTCTAAATGCTTCTAAATTGCTTCTATATGCTTCTAAACTTGCCTCTGACCTGGTAGTAGCTTTGGACCTTTCAAGACTGAAGAATCTGTTTGTTTTGATATGTCTAAAATGCTGCTGGAAGTAGTCCAGAGCACAGACACCTAAACCTTTGCTCTTTTCAAAATAGTATTGGGGTGTAACCTTTCTTGTTCCTTTGGGGGATGTCAGCCTGCTGTTGCTGTTCAAAGATGCCATGGGACTTTTTGTCATGCATCAAGATTGACTGAGATAGTGGAGTTTCAGACAAGATGTCTAGGCTTCAGTCAAATTTGGACAGTGACATACAGATTCAAATGTCTTTGGTCTAGGGATTCTGGCCTTGAAATTTTTAACGTGGACTTTGTACTGTATAGATGTGAGAGAAGAAACCTTTCTGAAAATAGTCTCAGTTGAAGAACACAGTGATGGGAGAAAAAAGGAGAGGGAGTAGTGAGAATAATGCTTCTAACCTTGTGTTGCTGAAGGCCAGTGGTGCACATGGTTTGATGGTGTAGTCAAAAGGCTTACCTTTAAATATGCACAGAGCTTATTATGGCATTTAAATTCAGCGAGAGTTCAGTGTTCAGAAGACTAAAGTCTGCAGTCCAGAAGCTTCATTGCCCTTGAGTAAGCATCCGTGCTTCCTTTGTACAGATGTGATGACATTGTTTAACTTCTCTGCTTTAAAAGCAAAGTGAAATGGAAGGAACTTTGTACAGTATCAAAAGCAATAATGATTGTTTTCCTTTTTTTTTAAAAGCAAATATTTTTTGTTGATGCTGTTGAGTCTAGGTAAAGCCTCAGAGCTCCAGAATGACTTGATTCTGAGTAAAATGCAGGGAAAAAAGGTTTCTTCCCTGGGATTGGTGATTTCAGTTTTGATCTGGCTGTGGTCTAGGTTCAGTTACCTTGGAACTGAAGACATCAAACTAGAGGACTTTCTATCTCAGTGGTAGAGCTGCCCTTCTGGTGGTTGTGTTATTATTAGTTGGGCTTGAATATCAAGGGCCCATTAAATGTTGACTTTAACTGCTTATCACAGTTATTAAAATAGCTAAACCAAGGGAAACAAATGTATGAAGTGTACTTAGGCATTTGTTCACAAGCTTGTGACTGTTTCCAGAATCTTCTTTCATATTGCTGTGTAAATTGCAATCCTATATTTATCTACATGGGTCAGCACTCAGTAGTGTTAAATGGTTGCTTATGGTTCAGATACTGGTGTGCCTTTTATGTTTAAAAGATCAAACTCTTTGTGGAGGCTGCTGCTCTTGTCTGCCCTTTAGTGATGGTTTTCCTACAATACTCTTCTGGACTTTCTAAGGGCTTCTTTCTCTGTCCTCTTGTTCTGCATAGTGAAGTGGTGCAGGCAGTACTTCAGGTGCTCAGATTTTGGGAGAAATTCAGGGTGAGTGCGCTGTTTCTTCTTTTCTGCTCCCTGCCTTTCCTTTCTTCACAACCTGCAGTTGCACAGTGAACTATGGTGATGCCTTTTTTTGTTTTGTTTTGTTTTTTTTTTTAAACACTGGACTTTCTGATCTGATGGTGCCTTTGATGCTTTCATTCTGCTAACAGGTTATATTTGCCTGTGTTAAGTCATGAGCTTTTTCAAAGATTAGCTGAAACAGGCTGTTGTATCGTGAGTAAAACTCTCCAAGGGCAGAGGAGTAGGTGGATATGTCCTTTGGTCTTGAGCTTCTCTTGTTTATTTGTGACAATGGACATGAATCAAGTTACTGGAGTGCAAAGAATAACTTTCCTATTTTTTTTCAGCTGAAATAGATATGAGCTCTCAGTTGCCATGTCCATAAAGTAACTTCTTTCTCTTTTCATTTGCAGTTACGCTGTCTCACATCACACAGCTTGTTCTGAGTCACAACAAGCTTACAAGTAAGTATGCTCCTGGCTTTGGACTTCGTTCAGACAGTTGGGTAACACTGAAAAGCTGACACGGCTAGTTTGATACAGAGTGCAATTATTTACCACTATTAGAGTGGTGCTTCTTGGTTGGTACTTCATTAAAAGTAAAGAGGTTGAAGATAGGACTTAGCAACCATTTTCAACATGCCTTTCGAACTTCAATACAGACCTGCAATGTACTGGAAGATCTGTAATTCTCAGTCATGTAACTGAGAATTCTCAGTCGTGTAACAGTTCAGCCAGAAATCCATTTCCTACCCTGGCCCCAAAGTCCCTATGTGAAGGTGAGGACTTCTGAAATTTTTAACTGTATCAGAAACAACATAGCATTTTAGTGAATGGATAATGAATTTAACAGAAGCAAAACAAATTACAGCTCCACTGCATTACATCTATAACCAAACATATATGAGTAAGGCCAACTGAATGTAAGCATCAGGTCTGGAAGTCAAGTGGCCTATTTCTGTCCAAAAAAAAAGGATGTCTCTTGGTCATACTGCACACACCACCTTCAGGTTGTGGATCCTGTTTCCCACAGTAAAGAAGCCCTTAAGTGAGGTGTTGGTGAGTAGCATGTCGAGAACAACATAAATATGAGACTTAACTTGGTGGAGGGAGATACCAGACTTACTTTTGCAAGGCAAAAGTTTTTGTGGGTTTGGGGGTTTTTGTTTTGTGTGTTTTTGTGGTTTATCTACCAGTGTCTTGTGCAAACATTCCTGCTTCTTGGTTGTTGAAATTCAGGCAGTGAATTTTGTCTCACCCCTGTTTCTGTGCATCTTCTAAAGAAATGTGTTGGTCTTGTTGATGTTTTTGTTCTTGTCTGCTCTCCTCATGTGCCAGTGGATTTCTCTCTAAAGTCCTCTTTCTCAAACTCAGTTGGAGAGATGAAATGGGCAGGTGAATGGAACCAGTAGAGTGGGTGTGTGTTGACAAGAGGTGTATTAGGGTGTAGGTGCTTTAGGGTGTATCCAAGGAAATCTTTACAAATTGAGATGAGTTTTAAGAAACACTAACTAACTAATAAAACTCAACCTATTGAACTCTACACTATTTGCTGCATGAGCTGTAAGGTAGTATGTGTTATTTAAAATGTGAATTAATGCAAAATTGTCACTAGAGTCTCTGAGCATTTTCAGAGGATTAAGCATGAGGAGAATATAAAAAGCCTTAGATTTTAGTGCATAAGCATTTCTCTGGATGCAGTTTATTGGGTGCTAATGTGTAGCTTAAAGAGTTTGTAGTAGTAAATAGATAAAATTATGGGCAGTGAGAACCATGAATTAGTTATTCAGGACTCTCTAGACTGCCATCTTGCTATTTGTTTTTATCCGATTATAGTTTTCAAAGAAATCTCAATTTAATTACAAATGTGACTAGCAGTTTCATTTGGAAACCAGTTAAGGTAGGGAAAACCAGAAGTGCATCACTGTTAAACATGCACCTCTGTCCACGGTTTAGAAGGCCATGAAATTACAAATAGCTTGAAGCTGGGAGAATGATTTGAGAAAATTATGGTGAATTTTCTTTGGGCATATTGCCTTCTGTTATCAGCCACTGGTGGAGCTGGGCTGTGGGGCCACCCAGCTAGTGACTTTAGTGTGTTCCCTCAGGTACTGCAAGGAGATGGCTGCCTCTGAACTTGAGCTTCTGAAAGCTAGGCAGTTAATTGTACTCACCCACTGCAGCTTTCTCTGCAGCCTTTGGAGGGCTGCAGGCACCTTGAGATAGCAGTTCATTCTGCACACCTCTGTCTAATTCTTGTGATCAGACAACTCACCCGAGGCTGGGTACCTTAGTGCTGACAGGTAAAGCTTCTCTCTGGTGCTGATTATTTACTCTGGTGTCTCTGTCTGAGTGGCTGCTTACCTGGCACAAGGATGAAATGAGTTGGAAATGTTACTCTTTGTAAACTTCACTATTCTTTGTCTGAGGTTTGTACAATTCCTAGAACTTTTGAAATCGGACACTTTCAGACTGCCTGTGAACCAGCTCTTCCACCTGGTGCCTTAAAAATTCTGATATAGCTAAAGGATGATCTCAGCTGAACACAGAACTGGCTGGGTAGGTAGCAGGTGTCTGCCTTGCTCTGAGGAAGAGGAGATAGGCTGAAGCTCCTGCATGGAGACTTGAATCATGGTAAACTTGACTGTCTCACATCTGAGCCTGGGGAGGGCATGTGCTTCAACATGAGCTCCACACTGAAAAGCTGGGTAACTAACCTATGTCCTAGCTGAGTCTTAGCTGCAGACCCAACTGGGGGAGCAAAGATACAGTAAAAAGAAGTGTCTGAGAAGGATGTGTTCAGGTTGACTTTTAACTATTCAAGTAAAATACGGAGTGTACCATTTGCTTAAAGTGGTGGTAGTTTTCAAAATACCAGTTTGAAGATGGCCCTGACTGTAAGTTTGTGTTACATTACATTAAATCTTAGCCTTCAATTAACTGCTTTCTCCTAAAGTAGCCGTCAGATCAGCAGGCTGCAAGTACATGCCTTCTCTCAGCCAAGGGATTCTGTCAGCCCTTCTAATTGCTGTGTTTGGGCTTCTTTCATGGGAAGGTAAGACCATGGCTTGTCCTGAGAAGCAAGCAACTCATTGAGTCTGAAACTTACTCTTCTTTCACAAATGGATGCAGACACTTAAATAGACAGCACACATTTTTAAAAGGCTAAATTTCAAGTTCATATTCTCATATTTGACACTGCTGACCTAATCTTTTAAGCTATGTAATTAATTGTCTTAGCAGATTGTTCTTAAAATGACTAGGAAGCTGATGGCAGTGACACTGACATGCTACACTAAGGTCATATTAGCATCTTCTTCTAGTTTTCTGCCGTTTAAATGAGTGTTCTGCTAGCTTTTTTTGTTGGTGTCTAGAGTAAATATGTCTATCTGAAAGAATAAATAAATAAATGTAAGAAGTGGATATGCATATTTTTATGTAAACGTACTTTGTATTTTTGCCAGAAAACTAAGTCAAGTTTCATCAGCAAGTATGAGGACTGCTCTATTGAATTTATCATACTGCTGAGAATACTTTTGTGGCATGGATTTTATTAGTCTTTCTAGTGCATCATTCGTACTTCATTTACGTGTCTAAATCATTCATTATCAGAAGTACTCAAGTCCACATTGTTTTTTCTGGAGGATATTAGGCTGATTTTTTTTTCAGCTGTCTGGTGCTGTGCTAATGGAGGAGTCTTGGACTGGCTTTTTCTGCTCTAGGTGACTTCTGAAACAGTTGCATCTGTCCTTTGCTGCTCAGTGAGAACTTCTTGTGCTTCAAAATCAGGAGCAAAACTCTCAGCAAAGCTAAATAGTTGTGATTCTGCAGTCTTGTTGAACCAGGTACTGCATAAATGACAAAGCTGAGATGACGACTCTGTCATGTAGGGTCTCTGACAATCCAGTACAAAGCAGAAGAAGAAAGTGTTTTTTCTTAGCATAATGTAGATATAGGGGCCAGTGTCTCTATATGTTTTACTGGGAGTTTTTTGTTCCATCATTTAGTCATTTTAAAGCCTTCTATCCTGTACACAGCTGAGAAGCAAAATTGAAGATAGTCTTAGCCTGTGTAGGTTGTCTGATCCTGACCCAGGTATCTTTTGAACCCAGTGGCTACCATCAAAATAAATGCAATAATTGTCCTAACAAATGTTTTTTAAATTGGTGGAAAATGAGTGGCTGAACCATTAGATATCTGTCCTTCAGTGTGGTGGATTAATTTGGGTAGATGTGACCAAGGTGTTTTTGTTCCATGTCACTTGATGCTAACTGAGGGACATACAGATAACGTTCACCTCCTGCTCAGTAGAATCATTTATGGGACATGAATAGTGGTAGGGAATTAGGATGGCTGTGCTAGAGCGGCAGAGAGGGAGTTTGAGCCACAGGACATAGTATTGTAGAAACCACATTTGATCAGTTTGGTCAGCCACAAATATTGTTTCTGCATCATCTGTGCAACAGTAATAATTTTTATGGGTATTTATGCTTCCGTTTTGTGTATTTATAGGGCTGCTTCACTCAAGTTTAGGTGGAACGTAACTGAAAGTCTGCAGCAATCTTGGCCGCTGGCTCCTCTGGTGCCTCTGTGCAGGATGAAAGTGACCTTCAGGTGTTGGTGTAGATCTGCCTGTTCTGCAGGGCCAGCTGCCATGATTCCTCTGACATTGCTGCTCTGTAGTTCATGCTGGGGTAGCAGTGCCAGTCATGTGTTAAGGAATTTGTACTAAAAGTTCTTGAAATCAAACTTCGAGCTACTTTGTTCAGAGCCCTCAAGCTCGAGTTCATGCTTTAATAATGTTTCTGGGGAACAGGCTGGGAATTGCGGAATACTGAGATTCTAGGGAGCCCAGGGCAGGGAGAGGAAGGGATATTACCAGGTTTGTCTATTTTTAATCTGGGTCTTGGCCTGTATCATTTCAAGCACAAGGTGGAGCTCTGGGAGACAGTGTAAAATAGATCAATGAGTCAAGATCGGGATGTTTTCTGAGCTGATGGTAGGATTTGTCTGTCACATGTTTTGAGGGCTCTAGGGGTTTGGGGTTTTATTTATTTATTTTGTAGATTGGTTGTGCTAGAACAACAAATAGATAGCTACCTTTGACTGGAAAAAAGTACTTTTGCAGGCTGAAGTCAGCAGGTAGGCTAGGTTTCACCTTGTGGTCCCCTTGTGCCACTAGATTTGTAACTGAGCAAGAATTGGAGTACATACAGCAACAGAAAAAAACCTCACTTTCTTAAAGAATACTGATAGAGCATAAAAATGTGGCTTATGCCTTGTCTGCTGCTTCTTAGCAGAGCAGCTTTTGTATACTATTTTGCCATGAAGTATGAGTGGATTCTGAACCTTCTGCACTTCAGGTAGGTTGGCTAACTCAAAAGTTTTCTCAGCTGCTTAAAACATATACAGAATTTCACATCTTAGTATAGGATGGGAAATCCTTACTTGTCATGCTGATGAAATTTTGACAATTAAAATCCATGTACTATATTGTGAATAGGAAGTGTGTTTGAAGAAGTTTCAGATGCTCAGTTTGTCTGTTATCCCACCCAGAAGGGCACAGAAGGGAAGATGTGGCTGGAAAGCAGGCTGGAATATTAGAAGTTACTTCAGCACTGACAGCAGGTGTGAGTGCTGGTCGTCATCAATATATGTGCAGCTATTACGCTGCCAACCTGTTTTATTTTCACTTATTTTGGGATGTGCAGTAGGTCTTTGACTTGTAACTACTATGACAGTTTTTTTGCGTTACCTGCCAGTGGTAGTTAATTAACGTTGTAACAATTTGAAGGAATCAATTCAGAGATTCTATCTTTTGTGTCCTTACCTGCTCCTGCTGCCAGTGGAAGTACCAGTCCAGTAGAGGTCACTGTGTGAGTACATTTAGCATTTTTTTTTTCCTGGGAAGACACTTGTGTTCCTGGTAGCTATTCATCCTGCCTGGTAAGTGATGGTGGACAGCAACTTCATTTTTGCTGTTCTCCTCAGTCTCCTTAACCTCAGGTGATCCTGTGCTCACTGGCTTCACATATTCTTGTGCTGATTGTAAATGATCTCAGAAGTTTCCTGCTATTCGTAGCTCACTCTTTTAGGATTTCTATGTCCTTTTGTTCTTGTGCTCTGATTCCTTATCCAGTACTATTAAATGATTAAATGATGAGAGATTGAGAACAACTATTTTTTCCTGAAACCGCTTCTGTGTTACCTGATGTCATGTTCTCTATCCTCCTCTATCATTCTTCTGATCTACTGTCCTGTACTGTTCTGTCATCTTTCCACTGCTTCTCCCTTGATTCTCATGTAATCCTTTACTCATCTTTGGTCCCTTCCTTTTTGTGGGGTGATCCATTAGTTTTTTGCTGCTGGTTCCCATTTCCACGACCTAAATTTTGTTTGAGCTCACTTTGTGCTCGGGTCAGAATAGCCGTGTCTCATTGATCATTGTTCTTTTAACAGCCATGGGGTCACCCTTTATCATCACTGTACATTTTGCCTTCTTTCAGCGGAGCAGTTCAAAACTTTTCTTTTTCCTGCTCACACGACTTACTGCTTCTTTACTCTGCCATCTCTTAAATTAGTTTTTTCTCTGTGTGTGACCAGCACAGAAGCTTGTCCCTTTGTTGCTGTTAACCCTCTTGACTGTGTCCTTGATCTTTTTCAGCATGCTGCTAAAATCTCTTGGTTCAATTTTTACATTAGGATGTCTCCTTTCTGAGTCACCTTTCTGGCTGTAGTCTATACCTGGATGTATTGGAGGTTGTCCAGAGACAGCAACACTGCATCTGCCTCTCCTGAATTCCTTCCCAGTCTAGCTGCTGTGTCTTCTCCAGTCTGCTGAAATGTGTGATGGTGTCTCCCACTGGTATTGTCTGACACTTTGCATCTTGCCCAGTATCAGGTTATTTATATAACAAATTTGCTGACTTCTGGAAGGAACTAGATTACAGTGTACTCTTTACTCTTTGTTGCTTCTTGTACTCTCCTCTACTATGCCTCTCCCTCTGCTTCCTTCTGGTAAATCATTCCATGATGTTGTACTGAAACAATATACCCCAAAATGGAGCAGGTAATGTCTGCAAGGTGAGAATAGGGCTTTGTCCAAAGCAAAGGACTTGTGTCCGACGCTGTCTATCAGCTATGTGTGGGAGAGATGCTTTAAGCTAACTGTAAGCCTTTCATTTTTTTGGTGTTTTGATTTGGTTTTACTTCCTATTTCTGATGCAGGGATCTCTAATGGGAAATATCTTTATGAATGCAGTACACAGGAGGATGTGAAAAGGAGGAAAAAGGAGATTCCTATACATATGCCTTACTAAATTTGTGACACCTGGGTTCTCTCCAATATTTAAATTAAATACCTTGTTAGCTTTTTATTTTCTTCCTGAAAAAAAAATCCAAAACCTTTGGTTCTGAGAAAATACAGATGGTAGAGCACTTTAATTTTAAATATGTATATTATCAACTCTGCTTCTAAGAAGCTTTGGGGGAATGAAACAGAATAACATGTAAAAGAATTTTGTGCTTTAATGGTATAAAGATATATGCAGAAAGTACCCAATTTATGCATAAATTAAATTGTCGAAGTTTGTGCTGTATGGCATCAAAGCCAGTTTTGCATCAGAAGTAAAGCAATGATACTGAAAGTAACACTAGACACAAATCACTTGTCTTGAACATAATTGTTCAGAAACTTCTGTTCTCTTATTAAAAGACACCTGCAAACATATTAAGTCCTTTTTTTAAGTCTCAGTGTTTTCTGACATGTTACTACAAATTTCTTGTGTCTTCACTCATTCCCCAGTGGCTTAAAATAGCTCAGATTTTTTTGTGGAAGCCTCATATAAATGATCATTGTCCATGTTTATATACAGGTTGTAATGGAAACTTATTGTAAATCCTCTTGCCACGTACAGACTATTTTGCGGTTGCCATTTTCGAAGGAAGTGAACATTGCAAAAGTGAACTCACCTCATTAAAAACAATAATTTTGTATTACAGAATTTACTGTCTAACAAGCCAAGTAGAATTTTTTTGGCTTCTAATATGGAAGGACTGAGACAAGAAGGTAGATTTGGTGTAGATTGAAGGGAAACTGGATTTAGTTTCGTGTACTTGGTTTTGCACTCTACTTTCTATGTATTCTTTTTGTTCTTTTAGAAGTCAGATGTGTTGAAATGGATAACGACACATTTCCCTTCAAGACCATTCAGCATCTGGCCTCTTAACATTTTCCGTTCACGTCCTATGGCATAACCTTTGGGGTGAAATAATTCTCTGATCTTGATGTGGTGATGGGCAATGTGGTAACTGGTTACTCACCTTGAAGTAATACCTCCCATAGCTGGAAATGAAATGTACAGTCAGCTGAAGCCTGGGGTAAGCTAATGTAGAGGCACAGGGTGGGCTCAGTACCATACAGGCTTAAGGAAATGCTTTAAGTACTGGGTATGGGGAGCCCAAACAAGGAGGGAGCTTAATTCATTCCCAATTCTGAGAACTGGAACACGAAACCCGTGTGCTGACTCTGCTTTTGAGCAGTGAGCTTTTTTACTGCAGCCTCTTCCGTGAATGTGTTTAGAGGACAGGTTGGCGTCCCTGCTAAGCAGTGTCAGCACAGCAGTGTGCAATGCTGAATAGGGGAAAGACTCAGTTGATCCAAGTTGCAGTGAGAAATAGTCTTCTATGTGTTTCTGAAAACATTTCAGTGGTGTGAGAAGTTTAAACTCCAAATACTGGCTAATAAGTCAAATTGAAATAATGAAAATTTTTTTAGACACACTGAAAGTAGAATTTTGTAAATCAGCACTGCTATGCGCACAGGTAGATGGACACTTCTGAGTAAGAAGCTGAAGAGATCGTCACCTTTGAGGATAATCTGTAGTAATTGTTCAAGGGCTGGTGTGCAGGACATCTTTGGTTAGTCCCTTTTGTAAACTGCAGAAAACATGTTAAAAATACTGAAGTAAAGAGAATATTGAGGAAAGGACAGGTGAAGTTATGGAACAAACTTCAGATGGGTTGATTTATCTAAAGCCAGCAACTGTGCAGTAGTATGAAACTCTGAAAAGATTGTGCTTAAACAGTTCAAACACCTGAAGGAGACTCACTGGCATTTAGTGATACTGTTTGCATCTGGTGGAAGCCTAATACTAAATCTCAGCACTATCAACTAAAGTTATTTTGTCCTGCAGAAGTTATTTCTCTTAACCATCTGCTGTTGAAGTATCAACATACAAAGATAATCTGACCTGTAATAAGGGTATGTAGCCTGTGTTCTTCAACTTTTTGCATGGTGTACCTCCTGGGTTTTCTTTTCTTCTCCTGACTTAAATATAAGACAGCAAGTGTCTTGGCTGAACTGTGCACTTCTCACAAAGCAGTCACTGAAGATGAAGATGCTGTGGTTGACTACAGTAATTCAAAAAGCTTGCCTAATACTTTGTTCTCTTCAAAATTATTTACAGAAATGGTGTGTTTATATCCACATTTTTATGTATATCCTTATTAACAATATTCCTTAATGCTGTTAAAAGTGCTAAGAAGCATCAGATTTTTCTGAGCTATTTTGGTGCCATTTCAGTTCTTTGCAGTTAGGTGATGTATTTTCAACATAGTAATCCCTTCCTAACCTCAGCCCCTGGTTCTAGTATGTCTCTCCAAACTCTGACATCTTAAGCTCTCTTCTCAGAGAAGAACAGATTTGTCCTTTCTGTTCACTAGATGTCACTTGATTCCCAGTGTCTTCTCAGTCTTTCTTGTGCTCATTGCTCTTCTCCTTAGACTCTGGCTTCTAAATGAAAACTGTTTATTGACAAATTGCTTTGTTAGCACAGTAGCACTTCAATGAGCTATAGTATAATTGAAACATGTTCATATGAACAGTCTCATATCTGAGGTGCTTCTGTGGATAATTGAAATAAAAAAACCCTGTTGGTTTCAGGAAAGAGCTGAAGATTAAGGGGCCAGGTTTGTTTTTAATGTTGTCAGTGTGAGGAAGATTAATATCCATCTTTGGAAGAGTGAAGGGAGAGCAAAAGGGGAAACTTGAACTACATAGTGTGTAAATTGAGTACTGTGTGCTTCAGTTGGGATCAGGATTCTCTCCAGTTAGCTGCCAAGTATGATATCAGCATGCCTATGAATATTTAAAATGAAAACTGTTGTGTTCTCCCTCAGCTAATTCCTCTTTCATTTTGGTGAAGATGATTGCTTCTCTTTCTGTATAACAGAACCCTTGTCAAATTAATCTAAACATGACTCTAGCTCTGTGAGTACAGTTATATTGGATGCATAGAATGCATTATATATTTAGTGTTCTAAATTCTTTCTCCCTCGTGAAATGTGAGTAACATTTCATGTCTTTATGACCTTTACACTAAGGGATCCTTACTCATGAAAGCTTCCTGTTGACGCTAACTGGATTAGCAAGTCTGCAGAATTGGGTTTATTATATTGTATAGCCTTCAGGTTTTACTTTAGTCTTAAAAAGTAGGTTCTTGCTCTTGTCAGGAAATCTCTGTTTGGTATCCACAGTGGACTGATTGGACTCTGAAAGACCTGTATTGAGTTCTCTTGACTCTGTATGACTCCTGACCAGCTTTCCAGTGGAACTGTTTAATGGGAAACTGGCATAGTCATATAAATCTCTTCTCAGTCAGGTACTGCTATTTTAATAGCTCTTTTGGATAAATATTCCCGTAGAACTTGTAAAGGTTTGGAGTACTACTGAACATCATGTTCCTAGGTACTGCAAAATTCTTCATTTAGTAAAGAAACATTCTAAAAAAAACAGGGATTCTACAGCTATTCAAAGTTTCTAAGGATGTGGTTGCCAAAGGAATTAATTTTACTTTAAAAACTTAAAATTCTTATTTATCTTGATGTCTGATTCAAAAAACATTGACTTCAGTTGGAGGTTTTCTGTAGCCTTAGGGTCATATTAATTGAGGAGATTGCAAGCCTATTCGTGCGTAATTTTATGCATAATCAGGTATTACGGATAGCATTTTCCAAGCAGCAGTGGGCAATGTTTACTTTGAATATTCAGTGTTAAGGTTTAAATGAACTGAAATGTTTAATACAGTTTATGTACCATGTGTTCTTCTTATGGAGACTTAGATTTTTACTAAATCCTTTCACTTATTCAGTTGGATAATTTATTGACCCTTCTAATTTTTTTTCAGCTGAAGTTCCATATCTAAAATGTTTTTTTATTTTAGTTCAAACTGTAAAGGAAATTTCGATACAGATTTTTTTTCTTTTACCAAGAGTGTCTTCAGAAATGTTTAATTTAGTGTCTTTACGAAACAAACAAACAAAAGGAGACTAGATTTCATCTTTTAGATAAAAGGAAATGGAGACTTAATTTTGCAAACACCTGAGTTTGTTTACTTTTGAAATTGTGAGGATTGCTGTTGTTTCCCAGGACTTCACATATGTTTAAGAGAAATAATCTCAGTGACTAGTTTCAGAAATAATGACTTCTTGAAGCCTGTGCATTTTCAGCTGTGTGAAGGGCCCTGCCACCTCAGGAGGAATTGTATTGAGACTTCTCTGAATGGCAAAAGAGTTACTGAGTGGAACCAGAGGGAAAATAATGGACTTTGTTTTCTTCTTTTCCATTTCCTGTGCTTTTTGTCCTTTGTCACGGGTTGGATATAGAAAAGGAGCTGGATTTGCATGTCAGTTGTAGGTAGTGGTACGAGAACCTCTTGACTTCTTGCTTTGTGGGAAAGGGTTACATCTGAGACGTGTGATTCCAAGCTGTTGTCACTGATCTAGATGTAAGTAGCTGTCCTGGATGAAAGGTCCTTCTAACCAAGTGCCTGCTCTCCAGCTGAGGGCAACATCAGACATTGATGAACCATGTCTGGTGTTGGCTTCTGGTTCTTAATGCTAAAAGAGAGCTAAGGCCCAGATCCAGGATACTCTAGGTGTGGAGTTACACAGGCATTGAATAGTAGCATTTAATCCTTCTTATCTGTATTTTCGAAATAATTTTGTTATCTTTTAAACAGCTGCTGGTTGTATAGGAATAAAATGTAATAACTTGCCTCAAGTGAACTTGATGTTTTAGTGCCTAAAGAATTGCCACTAACTTCAGGGCAAAAAGAGCATAAATGCTTTGAAGTATAACAAGTTGCCAATCCTTATTTCCCGAAACATGAACAGAGTCTTCTTATTCCTTGTGAACAGCCTATGGACCCTGTCTTTCACTGTCAACCCACCTTTGAAATCAAGGTGAAGTCTACAGCTGTCATAGCGAATCATGTATGCAATTTCCAGTATTGAACAAGGGGAAGCTGTTCCTGGTCTTCTGAAGTGAAACTTAATATGAATGAGGCTTCATGATGTGACTGAAGTTTCACAGGAGAATGCAAAGGCGCTGGGCTGTCAAATTTTACTAGTGTTTGCTGAGGGGGAGTTGTTAATGACACTGGGCAGCAGATGGTCTTAGAAGAGTTGTTAAGACACTGCAGATCATGCTGTAAATAAATGGGTGAATAGAACCAGGATGCTGACAGTTCACTTTCACAGCTCATCCTGAGAAGGAGACTCGAGTGAAATTCAGCATTACCAGAACATGAATGTCTGGGGATTTGGCAGTCTACTAGGTATTTGGAAAGAACTTTGCAGCATAGTAGTGGGGTGGTAGTCAGGTCGTGTAAAGTTCAAAACAGAGAGCATGATATGCATAGTCAGCCTTGCTTGACCATCACTGATCTTTACACCTGAAGCTACTGATCCTGTTCAGTTCAGGTAAAAGATCAGTACAGGAGTTAAATTCAGTCTTCTGATATTCATTGAATACATGAGAGCATTCCTTTATATTACAAATGAATCTGAACTGTTGAACCTGAAAATTAACTATTACAGGAAAAAGTCCTCTCTTCCCTACCTCAAGCCTGGTATTGACCTGTTCTTCTGGTTTTCCTTCTCATGAAATAACCTCCAGGCATTCCATCCAAACCAAAAAGTACATTTGTGGATTAGGGCTTTTCATTTCGATTTAACACAAAAGCATTTCATTTAAACCCTTTGCTAAATTTCATTTAAATCCTTTGCTAAATATTTAGCCTTTTTCACATCTCAGCCTGCTTACCAATGAAGCTTTTGTATATCTTGAAGAAAATAATGATATAAAGTATCCTAATTGTCATTCACATAAGGAAATACAATTTGTGGGGATTAAAAAAATGTATCAGGAGACAGTGATATATCTCTATTTATTTTTCTGTTGTTAAAGCTTTGACTAAACTAAAACCTGCATTTTCTAGTACTTGCGGTACCTGAGAAGATCAGAAACATGGTTTGCCTGTCCATTGCATGTCATCAAAGTCAAATTATGTAGTCTAATTTCTGAAAGGAAAATATTTTAATACTGGTAATTACTTTCTGGTGAAATATTGAGGCTGGAAACAGTTGAATGATGCCAATTAAAATCCTTATTTAACTTCTGTTAGGGAATACTATAAAACAACAGTAGTAGTGAAATACCCTTTAGTTTGTGAATGCACATAATTCTTGCTATTATTGAATGACAGATAAGTATGGACCAGTTGGAAAATACCTCTAAGGGAGGTCTTTTAAATGTTCAGATTTGCCTTAATGACTTTATATAAAAGTCTGCTAAAAACCTCCTGCAATGAATATGGCCCTCAACCGTAATGGTTATGTAGTGTAATTAGAGTCTTTGTTAGGGATCCCATTATTGTTCACAGTGTAATTAGACTTAAAAAATAGTAAATGTGACATACTGCGATGTTCTGCTTTGTAAACATTATTGACTCCATTTTAAGACTGAGATTACCTCATAGCAACAAATTACAAAAAAATCATGGCCTCATAAAACCTAATTATTTAGATGAGCACTCTGTGAGTTCCTGATGCAAAGTTGAGACTGAACCAAGGTGAACATTGAGCACAGGTGCAAGCTTCAGTGCAGGTGACTTGCCAGCCTCCTTTACACCTCAGCTGGGTGCTTAAATCTCACTAAGTTTAAGAGGAGAGAGATGCAAATCTGAATAGCTTTTTAACCTCATTAGCACAATCATTGGTATTGTGTTTCTGCTTTATAGTTCATGTTTCTAGGTAATGACAACCAGCTGTTGATTTCTTGGTAATCCACTGTAGCCATGTATGCGTATTGATCAGTTAGTTGATCACTCATGGGAGGTAACTGAAAATGGGCTTGGCTAAACAGTTCTTTTAGGGCTGAATTTAATTTTTTTTGTAAATTTTATTGTATCTTAAATGACCAAGAATTTGGATACAAAATTGTTTAAGCAGTAAGCAGAATGGGCCATTACTAAAAAAGAGATATTATTTTATGTTTGTTGTTAAAGACCTTTAGTACAACTGCTGTCTTGGTGTAACTACTTGTATCATGAATATTTTTTCCACTCAAATAATGACATGATCCAAGTCTCTCAGGCTCTGCTCTTTTGAGACCTGTGTGTGCTACCTGAATTGAGAGGACAGCCTGCTTCTCTTAATCTGTGAGAGTACTTGTCCTTGTCTCTCTCTCCCTCTGCAGTGGTCTTTGTTAGTCAAAATATCTTACAGTTCTGGTAGTAATTTTTGACGAGTACAAAATGAGTGCTCTCAGAAATGAGAACAGGTTCCAAATAGGAGGCTTTTTGGATATCAACTTCGCTTTTATTGGAATAATGAGATGATTTCTGTGCTGCAGCCTCTGTACAAACAATGCAAACACCAGGTGCTGGTAAAGCATCTGTAGTCTGGGTAGCTTGCTCTAATTGCAGTCTCTCACTGTGAAAACTTGCCCACAGCTGTGCCAGCGAACATCGCAGACCTGAGAAACATAGAAGTGCTCAACTTTTTCAACAACCAGATTGAGGAGCTGCCTACGCAGATAAGCAGCCTTCAGAAGCTCAAACACCTGAACCTTGGGTGGGTATCTTAATGCAAAACTTTGCTGTAATAGAGGTGTTACCAAATGTCATCACAACTGAACCTGTAACTTCTTATTTTTTGATAGTAAAGTTTCTTACTGAAACTGGTTTTGAGGATAACCTGGGAATTACAGCTTCAGGGTGTTCAGTTAACGTCCTGGATAAACAGAAATTTAAATGATAAAGTGCTTACTCTGGTATACTGATAACCATTTAAGGACAGCAGCAACTCAGATTTATCGAATCGTGTAGTCCCAATGAACAATTACTGAGTTTTACTTCCCTAGCAACTTCCCTTAGTTCTGTGGTTACTGCTTAAGAATCAAGTTCTGTTTCCTGTTCTGATTTGAAAAAACATCCATATTAATTTAGGACTTTAATTCCAAATTTTCAAATTTGGGTTTATAGACATTTCAGTTTAATATAAACTTGTAAAAGAAGTAGCATGTATTAGATGTGGTGTGCATTTAGTTCAAAGAGCTAGTATTGACTGAATTTGTGCCAGGGGTGTTTCTCTTAAGCGTTCAGATTCTGTATTCCGGTAGACCTGGTGATACTTTATAATAACTACAGTTGCAGAGGGCTTTCTTGATTTATTAAGAAAACAAATGGGAAGCAGAAGACCTTCATAAAATTAAATGGGCATATTAAAGTGTAACTATTTAGGAAAGCACTGGTAGGCGTAAGCTTTAGCATTATAGGCTTCTCATAGAATGTTTGTGTTTTATAAATTCCAACATCTGAGCAACTTAAACTGAATATTTTTTGCTCTTCAAAATACCAGATGATTTTGGCTAGGCTCTGTGTGTTCTGCTTTACATACTTTTGTAAAGTGCTGGTAATTGAATTGCGTCTTGAACTGTTGGAATGACAATAACCATTTTAATGACAATCTGACTTCCCTGGTCTTTTTTTGGTCACGGTAGATCTCTAGCTTTCCTTAATATCTGTTTCAACCTCTGAATCACTTTTTCAGAGCAAATGTTAATCAGGACTGTTTGTGTTTTGGGGGTTAGAGCCATATTTTTGGAATGGCATATACAGGTGTTACAGTATATGAAAGAAGAAGTTGGGCACTTCCCATGGATTAAAGCAGTGACCATTGTTAATATAGTTCAAATACTAGTCTACATTAATGAAAAAAAGTGTCATGTAAACAACCACTTGGTGTTTGGAACAACAGACATTCAGGTCTGGAACCACATTTGCCGCCTTCATATATCATGTGGCCTAAAATCTTAGAGATTAAATGCTCTTTCTTCTTAATTCCTTCCTTACACATGGTCTTCCAGGCACAGGATTTACCACCCAGTCTTAGCTTTGCAAAATGGGTTCTGTTTTGGACATTCTTGGAGTCAGTGACAAGGAAACTTTTTTCTCTAATAGGGTTTTACAGGAGACAACCCAGAAACCCTCTTGTCATCTGCAGTGCATGTGTTAGAGGGCTTCAGAAGAGCCTTCAGAGGAACCTTAAATAAGAGCAGATAGTATTTTTGAGAGGATTTTGGTATGGAAGGGTGAAGTGGTGTGGAAAGAGGGAAGGTGTACTGCTGCGCAGAAAGCTTAAAATATAACTAGGTGAGGCACAAGCTCAGTGTTTGAACTTCTGCAGGGATGAATAGTACTGGGCAGCAACTTTGAGCTGATTCTCTGTCCCTGCGAAGGAACAGATACCGTTCTGTCTCTTGTCAGTAGGGAGAACATTCTTTCCCTCCCTCTTCCTTGCTTGCAAAAGGGAAGGCCATTGTGGCAACTTGGTAAAAAGCTGTTTTCACTAGCAGAAAACAGGCTACTTTCTTTAGTCCTGTTTTATATAAAGACTAGTATTTAAAACAGTGACAATTCTGCAGTAGCAATAGAGGAGAATGCCTCTACTGAGGCATTGAATGCCTCTCCTCAATTGAGGAGAATGCCTTTCTGTGTTTTAATCGCTAATGCTACAGCAGCAATGAGTTGTATGCCCATGATGTGACTTCTTACTTGGGATGAGGTGGAAGAAGGATTTCATCTAGATTTAGCTACACAGAGCTGATCTCTACACGTTCTTGTTTTGTTGGGGCTGGCTTATGCAAAAGGGGTAAGGAAAAGTGAAGTTATTTTCTGAGTTTGTGAAAGAAATGGTATATGTACTTCTTCACATAGTTATATGGTCATTCTTATTTTTGGCTGGAAAACTTTTACAGTGCTTTGACTGGAGTTTTTATAGTTATAAGTGTCAGATATTCATACATTCACATAATATCTCCTCTTGACTTCAGTTATGACTGTTGTTTATCACTTTTGCATCGAAAGAGAATAAAATTCAGAGTAGACACAACATCTGAAAGGTCATGTTTGTTTCCAGTATTCACATAAGAATAAAACCCTGTTCTTGACAGTAACTACCTGTACAGGCTCTTTCTGAAGATACCTCTCTTCTCTGTTCTGCTTTCAAACCTGGATGACAACTGAAGCAAGATCCATACACACCAGGTATATATTTGCTGTACATGCAGTAGGGACAATGTGAATCAGAAGCTGGTAGGTAGTTTTTTTCTGTTCATGTGATAAACAGCCATACATGAACAGTTCATCATAAACAGTAAGGTTCTGTGAATATATCTCCAGCCATGTGCCTGCCTTCATTGTTGCAGAAGCTCTAGTGATTATCTGGATCACCCTGTTCAAGCTCTTTGAGGTCAGAGAAGAGTTACCATTTTCTCTATCTTGTCAGCTCCAGGTTATCAGAGAAATCTCTTCCTTCTGTTACATGTCTTCATGTTGTTCTGGCTGTTGCCAGTGGAAGCTGCTATCCTAAACCCTCTAAAGACTGGCTGATTGAGCTGTATTTAGATTAAGCCTCATCAGTCAGAGGACTGACATTTTATTTACTTCATGCTCCCTATGCATCAATAGTTCTGTAGTGACACAGATTTGCTGTTCTTAAAAAGAGATTTGAGCAGCAGTTATCAATGAACATAAATACTGTGCACTTGAGGTATTCCCCTTTGGTATCATGGTGAAGAACTACATGGCAGAATTAAAAATGGTCAGGATGATGTGCAAAAGGGTAATTTGTAGTTTAGCTAGAAGTCATCTACCAAGGAGCAGCTTTCTCCATGGAACACTGTTGAAGCTGAGCATGGTGTTGTGACGCCTCTCTGCCTTATGCTTTATGTTTTGGGTGTGGCTGCTGGTTGACATAACAGACAGAATCCCTTGAGAGAGCATAAGTTTTGAGTATGATATATATTGAGTATAATAATGTATGCATATTTATGGGAATGTGAGGTTATAAAAAGGTCTGCATTGCAAAAGACTTGCTCAATATCTTGGAGCATCAAACCATTTTCAAAACAAGAGGAAATCTTGGCGATAGATGACATTTTTTAGGGAAAAAAAGGGAAAAACCAAACAAAACCCTTGTGACCTGTATTATTCCTATTAGGTGAAGTAAATACTGATGTCATATTCTTTTTTTCTCTTTATTTACAGCATGAACAGGTTAAACACCTTGCCAAGGGGATTTGGCTCTTTACCAGCCCTAGAAGTTCTTGACTTGACTTACAACAACTTAAATGAACATTCCCTACCAGGAAATTTCTTCTATCTGAGTAAGAAACTTTTCTAAAAACTCTATGAATCTTCAGGTTATGGTGCTTTGCAGTTGAAATTTATTTGATGCAGACCAAAATACAACATATTTTTCCCCAAAATACAACATATTTTTCCCCAAAATACAACATATTTTTTCCCAATATTTATGTTATTCTTTTAATATATCTTGAATATTTCTACATAGCACAGTGATATTTATCACTGATGTACTGTCATCTGACACCTTTGGGCACAAGAAGACTTGCTTAGTAATATTATATTAGATTTCTTCTGAGTAATGCTTCTTTGGGTCCCATACTCAGTTAAAACATCATGGAGGGTTGCAAGCCTCAGGGAAAAGTAAACTGTTTTGCAACACAACTGTTGTGTGTTGAGCCTGAAAACAGATGTATTCTTGATGGTTCATTACTGAAATAGTTTTAAGAGCATCTGAGTGTTGAGGTGTCCGGTATGTTAAAACATATGCTAAGGTTCCAAAGCTTGGCAGAGGAGTGGTAGCGCTAAGCTGACCTTTGCATATATTAAAAATATATACCCAGAGAGGTGACAGAAAGGTATTGTAATGCATATGTGCAAAAGGGCTACATTATGGTTGCCTAAGCAACTTGCATTCTGGCACTTTCTGGATTTCAGTGATTCTGCTTTTCTGTGTGCTGTGCTGAAGTGGCTCCAGGATCAGTGCATTCAGCATCAAAGTGACAGGCAAGGGGAAAGGAGGAGTGCTACTCTCTGAGGGATGTTGTGATTGTAACCTGGCAGGCACAGGGAAGTCTTTAAGTCACCATTATTAAAAATGGTCACATTTAGTGAAATGAGGAGGGGTGAACTATGTAAGACAAATGGAATCTCTTCTGGTGGGAAGGAGAGGTTTTACTGATCTGACCACCTTCTCTCCTGCTGCACCTGACAGTTCTTTGTGAGTCCCTATTTTAATTCCTTTTTCCAACTGTCATGTATGCTTGTTCAATAATAGCAAGCTGCATAATTGTACTGGGTCATCTTTTTTGATGAATTTCATTGAGTCTTCCCATGGAAATTACAAATTATACTGTTTGAGTCTTCTGTATTTCATGTCAGATCTTCCCCAGTGTGATTTCTGTAGAGCTTAACATAGTTGTATATTTGTTGAAAAAACTCAGAAATTTTATTTTAATGGTTTTTTTCAGATGCAAATTGATGTAATAACTAAGAATCAGGGGTGATAAAGAGTAATGGCTGTATTCTCGTATCTGAGCATGAAGGCTATTTGCCAGAATCTGAGAGTCTACTGTTGCAGAAATTGTTAATTGTGGTAGTCCTTTTGAATATAGATGTTTTCCTGAACTCACCAACAATATAATAAGCCAGTAAATCTAAGTTTGACCTGCTTGTTATTATTGTGAGCCCTGGGTATGTCAAAGGCTTTTCACCAAGTCAGGGTTATTAATCAAACCTGACTCCTTTTTATTGATTAGACCTCAAATGGTTGGGTTGTATGCCACCCTGTTTATATATTGCTATTTAATTTGCAGCCACCCTTCGTGCACTCTATCTAAGTGACAACGATTTTGAAATCCTGCCACCAGATATTGGGAAGCTCACAAAGTTGCAGATAGTAAGTAATTTATCTAAATTCTTGGAAAATCAATTCACTTTTGCAACACTTGTAGGAATAGAATCGAGTCAATTTGAGGAGTAGTAGGGAAGGTTTGCAAGAATAGACCACTACACCTGGAACTATTTCTTGTTTACAAGAAAACACTTGTAAATAAATTGGAAGAATTGAGCATCTGGGAGAAAGTTGAGGGCAGAGGGAGTAGAGTTCTCTTTTGAGCTGCTTTGTGGTTACTGAAAATCCTTCTGACTGACTTTATATTTGCTCTTAGCTGAGTCTTAGAGACAATGACCTGATATCACTGCCTAAAGAAATTGGTGAGCTCACCCAGCTTAAGGAACTGCATATCCAGGGAAATCGTCTTACTGTGCTGCCCCCAGAACTGGGTAAGATTATGGATGATCATTTATTTATTTGACTAATAATAATAATGATGATGTACTGTATTTCCTCTGAAATGATTATGCTTAAGTCACCATATGTGCTAATATTTACTTCCCCTGAGAAAAACTATTTCATTCCTCTTAGATATGCAGTAGGAGCCAGAAGATGATGTGTGTTTTGTTTTCTTATTTTATTACATGTTGTGTTTTTCTTGTGTGTTAGTACACCTCATTGCCAATTTGTATATAGCACATTATATAATGTATCATAAATACGAGGTCAGCAAGCCCATTCTTGTCTCTCACTGGGTTTCGAAAACACTATTTAGATTAGCCAAAATTATATTAAGCAAAAATGACAATAGCATAAGTGGCTTCTTAGTGACTGTGCTTATACAAAGTGGAAGTTTAATCAACTAAAGCGAAATATAGCTGAATGAGAGGATTTTCTTTGTTTTTCATTTTGATAGCCTACATTTCCTAGGGAGCTGACAGCTCTTTAACTTAAAGCAATGGAGTTGGTTGATGTAATTTGAATTTGTGATACTGTACATTTGAATAAAGTTGTAAGTGATTTCTTTCAACCTATGAAGTAAGAGTTCTTCTTTGAAACTTAAGTATTGATTTTGCTGAATTTGCATTGCAGTACTCCATTTTGTGCGAAGGGCATGGTTCCTGTTTGCCCCAAGCCAGAAATTAGTTTCTGATCTTAAAATTTTAAAAAATATTTTCATTGGGAATACTGTAGTTTTGTCAAATACCTGTTTTTGAAACACCTGTTACACAGGGTCTATTCCTTGTTTCTTATTATTGTGGACTGTTACATGGGAAAGCTTCTTTGTTTCTACTGTACTTTCTGCATAATACTTCCCAAAACTCAGAAGGATAGAGACAGAAGTTAGCATGATAAAGTAAAATTACTTGTCTTCATAAGAACTTGTTTTGACCCATTGACCATCTGTACTTTATTGTGACAGTCTGCAATGAATGTTTTTTGTTTTCTAGAGCAATGTGCTTTTTTTCTGTGAATTGGGGAAGATATTTGCTTTGACTCTTATTTGTTTGCTCACTGTGAGGTTTTTTTATTTTTCCCCACACCACTAGTGGATGAAAGTTGCTTTCTTTCCTTCAATTTCAGATGTTTATGTCTTGACACAGTTATACTTTCTTTCGGTTTTGGTCAAAGTCTTATTTATCAATTCTCTCAACAGCAGCAACATTTCAGAAGCATGTAGTATCTGTAAATGTACTTTTCAGTAGCTTCCTAAATTATGGCTTTTGGGGTTTTTTCAGAAAGGGGAAGATAAATGGTGCACCAAGTCTAACCACCTTCTTTGGCTAATTAAATATTCTAAACATGCTGTTGCTTACAGGTATAGCAAAAAATCCCCATTAAATGGTTTTACTATCAAAATCCATCCCAAATAGAATGTTTGAAACAAAATTCTCAATATTTATTTTGTATTGACCTCCAAAATTCAGGATGGCCAAGGGAAATTTTTTCCTCTGAGTATTTCTTTGCATTTTAGAACAGTATCACAATCTGGTAAAAAAAGGACTTATAATTTTGCCCCAGTTGATAAAAGTGAGGTTCACTGGTTCACTGACACAGTTAAGTCCTTGTTACTTCTGTTCTTTATTACTCAAAAGGTATTCTGTAAATTCTGCTTTTCTTTTAATGTTTTAATTGATCACTGTTTCATTTTATGGTCTTACTCACGATCCTCATTTGTGATCAGTTGCCATAATTTCTGTTGTGATCTGTGCCGTGGATCACAACGGGACCATCTCAAATTTTTTAAATAGATTTTGGCATATATTTCCAGAGAACACTGAAGTCTAGATTTGTAATTTGTGCAACTTGCAGGCATATTTACTTTGAGAAACAATGTTCTGCTTGTTTATTAAACATCTAGGCACACGTGTAGGAAATGGAACACCAGACTAGGGTTTGGAAGCTTTGTTTGAGATCAGGGGGCAGGCCATAGGCAAGAGCCAATCTCTACAGCCTTGTTTTCCCTTCTGTAAAGCAAGGCAGTTTAGAGAAGCACCCCTTTGCAGACAATTTTAAAGTCTGCCAGTGAAAGGTGGCATGAGAGGGTTACAACCTACTGCATGGACTGCTAAAGCCATAGTCATCATCTGAGGGAGAAGGAACTTTGTCTGCTGTTCAAGTTCTCCCTCCTAAATTTTTAAAATTGAATTATAATGTACTCAGAACTATCCAAATACTTTTTGGTCTGCATGTCAGATAAATAGCTTTTCAGTGAGCTGGACCTATTTGCATTAATTGGAACTGCTGCTGTTCCATTAAAAGTAAACAATCTTTTCTCTCATTATCACTTTCATAATTAAAGGTGCTGAAGGCTTTTGACTGGCTTAGTTCAGGCTCTGGTGGACACGAGTGAGTCACTGGATGTTCATTTACCATGGAGATGGGCACAATTGAATGATGAGAAGGATGTATGTGTACCATTAAGCTGTTTTTTAAAGGTAATGTAAATAAGTGCAGAGGAAGGAATGAAGAACAGGGTATGAAAAAGGCCACAGACAGGCCTCAGGGTCACAACTTTGGAGTGGAGATAGCAATAAATAACCCCCTAGAGTCAGCCTGTAATGTCACCCGATGTGATTGAGTGTGGCACCAGTACAGGGCTGGGGGAGATCGCTGTTATCCTCCCTTGTGTTTAGCAGAGAATACCTACTGGTAATTTAAGAAAAATATTCCTGCCCAGGAGGAAATGAGAGGACTGAAAGAGTGCACTGGTCCTTGGGTGAGGTGCAGTTCTGTAAATGCAGTACATGTGAGTGATGAACACAGGAAATGCCCGGGAGTAGGTGGGTGGAATTTGCAGCTTGTTATCATTTGTCTCTCAAAACCCCATTCATGAGAAATGATGGTGGGCAGTCATAGATAAACTTTAAAGAGGTACTGGCATTTTTTTCCCTAGCATTTAAAAGGTTATGTGCTACATTGCGAGACAAATAAATCATGATTCACTGCAACAACAGAGTTGCAGTCAGTTATATAAATTGCCAAGGAGGCACTAAATCTGTCACTTCTTGTGTTCTGACCATTTAACAGTGAGAGCAGTTTGGAAAGAAAGTAGACTAGAAACAAGAACCATAAAAATGGTAGATGCAATTAGTCACATCAGTGATGGTGTTTTAATAAAAGTTCATTGTTTGTTCATCTGGGTGGACCCATATATGATTTTCTCAGGAGAATCAGGAGTATAAGAGCAGTATATGGTGCAGAGTACTCACAAAGATGTAGCTAAATAACCACTCAGAGAATGTAACTAGCTTATCTATAGGTTTGCATTTTTGATGTGAAAACAAATGGTATGATTTTTAAAGCCCAGATTCTAATGTTGTCTGTGTGCACTACCCTGCTGCTAACACGTGTGTGAGCACACTTAGTTTGGTCATGTTTATGGTTATGGAAGAACAGTGATTTCTAAGAATACATTCCCAATTACCATCCTCCTTTTTCAAAATTGAATTTGGCATCAACAGCTTATAAGTTGCTGTTCTACTTGATGAAATAATTTCCTCAGGTAAAGAGAGACACTATCAAAATTATAAAGTTCGTCCATTACTGGAAAAGTGGAAAATTCAAGCCTTGTAAAAAAAAAAAAAATCGTTTTAGGGTAAGTAGCCACATTCCTTTTTAAGAAGTGTGAAATATTTTGTAAGTTTATTTGTATATAAGAATAACCAAGTAATTCTTTCAAAATTTTTTAGTTTTGAAAAGCTAAATTACCTTCTGTGGATAAAGGATTGGCTTTAAATATTAAGTTCAAGGAACTGTGCCAAAAGCTTCAATATTTCCATCACAGGAAGACCTTTTAACATTTAGGCTTTTAAAATGGCTCTAGAATTTGAGAATTAATATTATGTTACACAAAGTAGTAGCTGCAGTTGTTTGTTCAAGTAAATATTAACCATAATAGTCATTTACTCAAGTAATTATAACAGATATATGCAAACATAAGAATCACTTACTTTACAAAAGATATTTATTTTCTAAATGTTGGAAACTTTCCCCTAGTTGATGTAAATGGCAAACTTTTCTTATTTTAGTATAAACTGTCACTGCTCCCTGCCTGTGTTACAACACAGCTGCTCACACCTGCAGTACAGGTCATTCATTGGTGCTTGTTGGAAGCCTGAACACTGGGGCTCTTTGGACAACAGTTCTGAGCACTGGAACAACTAATTGATAACTTACAATTTCAAAAAAAAAGATATGTTTCTAATTTTGGAACTAAGGTAAAGGTGGATAAACAAAATAACTTGTTTTCTGGGACTGCTGATGTAGCAGTTATCAGTCGAGAAACAATAAAAAACATGCATGTTACAGGATAGGTTATGAAGTGAGTACTTATATAGAAAAGCTTATCTGAAAATCTGTGCATATTTTAATTGTGTTTCTCAGTTAAGATTTAAGTTAAAGAAAGAAAAAGCCAAAACCACTGCACCCTATACCCCACTACACACCAGTCAGAAACCAGGCTGAATGCAAAGTACTTGATGGACACTGCTGTAATTCTTGCCAAACTTTCTAAGATTCAGATTTGATCTTGCATTAGTTTTTAAATATGCAAGTTTTTCAGTCACTTCTCAGATGACTACAGCGTGTGTGGGGGTTCTCCTCGTGCTGACTGTACTGATTATAAGTACCAACAACATCATAATGATATTTCTGTCAGCAGATACTTCATCTGTTGTGTCAGAGCTGCAGTAAGAGTACTGTAATTAGAGCCAATCTGAACAAATGTTGCATTTATTGTTATATTTGGTTCATTTTATGTGTTTCACAGTACCTAAAAGTGGTTTCGCTCTTCTGAGTACTTGGCAACCTATGTTTGAATGGAAGTTTCAAAGGTACAGGGCAAAAGCAATACAGTGAGTCTTTTTTGGAGTAATTTTTTTAAAATTAACTAGATTTTGGCCTGATAGGGACCCTTCAAAGAGAGAATGCTCTGTTGAATCCCCATGTAATTGAGAATCTCAGGGGAGTTTCTGATGCTGGAAAAAATGTACAGTGTATTTCAAAATAAATTGGGATCCTCTAAGCCTGTAATACTTCCTGTGCCGTTAAAGTGTCTTTGATGTTAAACTACTTTGACATCACGTTAATTTCCTTTGTTCCTAAAGCCATCTGCTGCATAGTGTGTTTCTTGGGTTTCTTCGCTGGGATCACTTAGTGGTGATTGTTGGTCTGCCCCTTGGGATCCCAGTCAGCACTGGACATTAGTTACACAGAGCAGTAAAGAAAATGGTATTTCCAGCACAACATGTCACCTTTTAAAGAAAGAAAACAGTGAAACTTAGCAGTACTTGTAGGTCTTCTAGTAAATGATCTTGCTCTTATGTGAGGAATGTGGGAGAAATTACTTTAATCAAGTTGTAAGTAATAAATAATTTTAGAATATATTTTTAAAAATACACTCTGAGAGTACATTTTGAAGTAATTTCTTGGATTTTTGTTAAAATGCTCTTTGTTCTGCCTTTCCTTTTAGCTACCAAGACAAATGACACCAGCTGGGCTGGTTGCCCTGATACATGAGAGCTGTGTGTGGTGGAGTTCAGTTGTTAAAACAGCCTGATTTGTCATGTGGCAATACAAGCCATTAGCAGAGTGTTGTTAGGTGAGGAGTACCTTATGTGCTGCATTGAGTAAGTTCCGTGGCTTTCATATGTGAATGTTATTATTATTTACTCTTTCTACTAATTGTCCTGGTAAGGTCTGGTTTGTTGTGTATTGTGGTGGTAGAAGTTTCCAGGGCTCTCCACTTGTTCCCAGAGAATTAACCTCTCCTCCTGTCACCTGAATATGGAAATGTGAGTTTGCCCAGACAGATTAGGGCTATAATCTCTCTGTATTTAATACCTGAAGTGTGGTTTAAGGTGCTAGTTCAGCATTTTATCCATCCTCTTCTCTTTCCCAGGCTTCATCTTCAGTCCTGAGACATTCTGAAGTGTCAGGCTTTCCATTACTTGGTATAAAGATTCTGGCTGACCTTTGGTTTGATGCTGGAATTTTGTATAAACATCTCAGGACTACATTCACTTTGCTTTGAATACTCTCCTATGAAATATGCTGGAGGGTAAAATTCTCTTCCCATACAATTGTAATAGCTATAGCTGAGGCAATACCAGTTTGCCCTGTAATGTTTCACATTTACATCAAGGGCAAAGAATTCAAGATGTAGTTGGCCTGCTTTCACTTAATTTATTTCAGCTATGTTCCTCTTATTAAGATTTGAAGCAAATGGGGTAGCTACTATGGGATCACAGGATACTCGGACTATCTAACCTATCAAAGTAAAGAGTGAGAGAACATTTGGCTGTTGATCCTCACTCACTCCATGAGAAGGAAGCACAGGTGGTCTTTCTCCCTTATAGATGGGCAGAGGGAGCAGCGGTGTTTTAGCACTAAGTCAGCTTAGTTCAGCATGAAAGTAAAGAATGTATTTTGACAGTGATGAACCATTAGAACAAGATGCAGCTGGCAGAGTCTCCATCTCCTGATGTTTTTCAGACAGGATGTTTTTCTGTTTGAAATGTGTTTGTAAGCTCTTCAGTTATTGAACTGACACAGATCTACTGTTGTATGTATTCAGGTCAATGCTGAAGTTGGAGTCTCATCTCCGAACTCATTATTGGAAATCATCATGTACATCTTAAGAAGTTGTAAGAATAACATGTGATGTTGCAAAACCTGTTTTAACTCCCTGAAAGTAATTGTAAAGCTGAGGATGGACTTAGACTTCAGTGTTTGACTTTCAGATTGCTCCCTCAGCCTTCTCTTACCCTGGGGCTTCCTGTCTAACACTCACAGGGGAGATTGCAGGTATTCCCATCTGTGTGGTTAGGAAACGAGCCGGGGAAGACTTCCAGCCTGCTTCTGTGTGATAGATGCTCTGGAGTATCTCATTTATTTGTGTGTACAAGAATCTGATTTCTTGTTACCTGAGACTTTAACCTTTTCCCATATTATGTAGAACCACCACAAATGCTATTTCAGGGTTCTCTGAAGTGCTGGTGACTTGAAGTAATACTGTTAGACCTTTGTCAGTATAAGGCTGTAGGGGTAAGAGGGGAGAAGTGTTGCTGGGATTGATCTTTTGGAGGCATTTCATTCTAGGTTTAGATTTACTAAACCTAGTTGTTCTCTTTTAGTACATAGGAACTCATCAGTAAGCAAATCTGTATTTTTGAAATATGCTATGGAGATGTAGATTTGTTTATCATACTGAATATTTACGTGACTATTTCTGGCAGTTTCAAAGAGATTGAGTCACACGGCACTTTGGTACAAGAAACTTTGCTCTTTGTTGTCTTACTGCTCCTTTATAAATACTGTTTAAATCTACTGTCTTCTATTACTAATCCTTCAAAATGCTATGTCTTCAAAGCAGAGATGATCTTACTTGTTAATAGAAATGGTAGGGGTTACTGGCGCACGGCCTTACATGTGCTTAAGATTGGGATGAAAGTCATTGGCTTTTGATACTACTTCGTGGCATAGAAATTACTATATATGTTTGATTTTTTTTTTATGTAGGTATTGAGACATCATTCAGGATTAATTGCTTCGGTATTCTTTTTATGACATAATAGTCATTATATTTCTTCCACCCCCACACTTAAAACAATCTCTTTCTCTGTTGAGACAAAGCAAATGCCACAAAAGTAATAAAAATTATAAGCCCTGTAGTGTAAAGCAAATGTAAAACAAACCAGGAGAGACATATTTTTACGTACAACCCAAGTTTAAATTTAGTGCAGTGGATTGATCCCTGACTTAGCATTTAATAAAACAGGATTCAAAGGTATTTTTATCTAAATATATTACTAAAACTAATTTTGTTCGTCCCGTTACATGTATGACAGAGTAAGACCTTTGTGTTGTAAAGGGAAAATGTTTGAATTGCAGTCTTAAGAGAAATCACTAAAAGGGATGTGTTACAGCTTGAGGACTCTCCTGGAGGTCAGTGAAGCAGACTGTATGTAGGCTGGGAGGTGAGTCAGAGTATCAGCAGGACACAGATGTGAAACTCAACAGCATACAGGCTAAAAATTATATCCATTGATTTTAATGAAGCTCCACTGGGGATGAATTTAAACCATTACAAATAAGCGTTAATCTGGCATTTTACAGCTAGGATCATGTTTCTTATGCTGAATGCCAATGTTCAGTTCTCAAATGTCAGAGCTGTTTAATTACTTAATCTCACATTTTAATTTTTGAAAGTATTTAAAGTGTTGCCAGGGGGCATTCAAGTGAAAAGGACAGGCCAGGTGTGTGTTCATTTTGTTTCCTTTTGTAGGTATTGAAGTAATGCTTATGTACACTATTCATACCTTACTGTACTCCAATATACATCCATTGTATAAATATTACACACTTTGTATATCATACATCACAAGAGGATGAGGGGCTTTTAGCTGTATATATAAGGAGTGCTTGCAGGCTAGGTCTAATGGACAGGAATAGCCTGAGATGTCTGAAGGCACCCTTGGCCGAAGTGATGGGTAGTGTTATTACTGGCTCTGACACTCTCTGCAAGCACGACTGTGGGCGGCAGCATTTGATTTTCTATTTTGAACTCTCTTCTGACCTTTAGAGGCATTTGAGCAAAACATGAATGTTCACACAAAACCACTTTTTATTTCAACAGCACTACAGGAAAATACCAAGAAACATTAATGAACATGTTTTAGCTCAAGTGTAGGATAGATCCATTGAGACAGGAAAGTTGTATCTGCCTTCCTATCCTTTAAATTTTACCCTCTCTCAGGATGAGGTGTGCCCACAGTCATAAGAGGTGGCCCTTCTGCCCACCCACAGCTGTAGATGCTTTGAGTTTAGGAAGTGATAAATGGTATTTTTTGTTAATGGATGACCTAAGTTAGAACACATTAAAATCAAAAATAAAATTAAAAATATTACACTTGGATTTTGCACTTGAATTTTCAAGAGTTTTAGCTGTCAGGTGGCAGCTAATGAGCTTGGGGCAGTAAACGGTTTTCAGATCTGCACAGCTTAGTAGTGGGGCATTAGGAGCAATTTGGTTTTGAGTTAAAGAAGTTAAATCACAGGGATCCAATCAAACTTAACGGTTCAGGATCATCTTTAGATACAGTAAGTGCTGAGACAGAAATAAAAATGGCAAGACCAGGCATTTCTAAGACCGCACAGATGGTTCCTCTTCGAAGGCTTTTTCGGTCATTCTGTGCAGGTCATCCACAGCAGTCATCTGTAAGATCTCTGCTCTTCACTTTTCCAGATTCTTTTCTCTTTTCAGTGTCCACTTGCTGGTAGCAGCAGTGTCCACTTTGCAGTCTTACTACTTGGAAATCTGTTTTTACTCAAGATAGAGTAAAAAAGGTACCCATTGGACTTAGAAGGTTCTTTAAGCATGGTAAACCTGGATCCTGAGACATATGATTTTGATGATTTATTAGAATAATTTTAGAAGCACTCAAAAATAATTTGAATAACATTTCTGTGCCCTAGGAAAGGGACTGTGTCTGGCCTTGAACAGGCTGACTGGCCTGTTCCTCCTCGCTTACCAGGGGCATATGATGCCTTTCGGTGGAGCTGATCTCTTTCAGTATGACAAAATTGCAAGAACTTTAAGTCCATAATGAAGAAATACAAATTTAGTGAAACAGTTATACCAAATCACAGAAATGATAAATATTTTTAATAGGTAGATGTGAATGGAAAGAACAAAACACCAAGGACCAGTGCAGTCTCCTATCCTATTTTGTGATTGAATCTTCAGTGCTGGAGGTAGCTCTGTATTTTGCTTACTAAAAGTATCTGAGAGATTTGATGTGATCTGTGTAACAGAACAGTATATAAATTTCCAAAAGCCCTGGGGACAATGTTCTGCTGATGCTGCTGTTGGACAATATGCATGAAGGTGCATCTGCTGTGGCTTTTTCCCTGGCTCTAATGCTGCAGGGGTGGAATAACAGCCTTTTCTAACATGGTGCTACCATAAAAAATCACCTAGGTGAGGAGACTGATGGGGTTGGGAGATAGGGACATGTGAGGTGTCCTGCGGTGAACCGGGTGCCAGAGCCTTTGCTTCAGGCAAGTGTGATCATCTCTTCCACACTAGTGGATTTGTCTGGTGCACTGCAGCAGAAGGGTCCATGCAGTGCTCCTGTGTGGTTGGCTGCCCCAGTGCATACTATTCTTGAGAGGTTACAAAGCCAAGACTTTGGTCTTGCGTTTGGGACACCTGCATGTCCTGCAGCCACAGTAGAAATAGGTACATATGCCTTTGATTAATGGAATTTTTAGCCATGATATGGTCCCAAGCACTGTACAGTGATGCAGGAGAGACAAGTTTCCCTTCTGTATAATTTTTAATTATGTGGCTTCTTTGTGCTCAAATGACTTGCCTTGTGTCAGGAAGATTAGCCTCTATTTCTTATTTAGTTCTCATGAGGTGGGGCACTCTCCCTGTAACAACTTATCCTTCTTATTTTTCTGCCTATTTCTGTCCTTCATTTCCAGATGGAAATTTTGGTATCAAACAGGGAGGTTTTTAAAGCACTGGTTGCCCTGTCCTTCCTGTCTTCTGTAGGGCAGCCCTCCTTCACTCACTTGTAGAGAACCTGGTGCTTGCCATGAAGACAGACAAGTTGTTCCTTTTCTCACTACCACACTTGATTAAATTCTTCAGTTAAATCCCTAGGCTCTCACTCCAGCTCTAGGTGGCTGGTGTGATGGGCTGCCAGGCCAGCTGCTGCTGGCAAGGCTCCCAGAAGGACGTTCTGGGCAAGGAGGGGTGGATTTTAGTGTGGATGCTGAATTTTTGTGCTCCCAAGTTTCCTCTGTAATTAGATTAATTAGGGCCTCTGCTTCTGTCTGAAGGTGAAAAGAAATATATGTACCTGCCTCCAGTGTGTTTTGGGAAAAAAGACAGAGGAAAATAAACTATTACATTGGCATGAGAACCTACAGGTTATTCTGTTTAAGCAGTCTTGGTTTTGCTGTAAGATTCCTGTGGCTGTAGTAGAGTAGTAATTATTACAATTAATTACGTTTAAATGGGCCATGTGGTATTTGAAATGGAAGTGGGCACACTGTACTGTGGGAATGGAAACTTGCAGCAGCCTTCCCTGGATGGTAAATTTCTGACACAGCTTGAGACAAGAGGAGAGACCCCAAATATTGAGATTTTGGACACATGTGACTTATTCCTATAAGCATCATTGAACTTGACCTATGATAGGGCCAAGCTTGCCTCCCCAAATGTAACAGGTTTTATTAGTAGTACACAGATTGATCATTTTACCTTGATGCCCCACCTACAGAGTGCTTGCAGTGTTGGTAGTTTTGGAGAGCAGCATAAAAGATTTTTTTCAGGTAAAAAAATGGGAAATCCAATTTGCAATGGCAAAGCAAGCCCCTGAGTGATACATGATCTTCCCAGCAGCCCCAGTCAGAGGGTTAGGGCTACTCGCCACTCTCGCTGGCTTCCGCAGCAGGCTCCATGTGGGATCTGGATGGCGAGAGCGCCAGCCCGCGCCTTCAGCTAGCACAGATTTAGACACGCTGCTTTCTAGCTTATTAGGTCCTCTTTGTCACAGTAGTTAATCCTTTTTCCTGATCCTTGTTAGAACAGGGCTGCCGAGTCCCTTAATAAAGCAGACAAGGAGCACTGAAGCGTGCGGCGGTGGGCGGCTGCCGCCTGACTGACGGCTGTGGGGGATGCTCCTGCCTCTGGGGCTCAGACCTGAGCTGCCTGCCTGCCACAGACAGCTGGCAGATGAGCTTGTTAAGGTAATGGTGACTCCCTGATAGGCTGGTATGAGATGCTTGGCATCTTTTCACACCGTATAATGGCCTGTCTTTATTTGTGTTAACCCGTTTTACAGGGAATACGTCAAGGATTAGCTGTCATGCAGAATGTGTAGCCAAAGTGAGCAGTGAGCACAGGGCTTGCGGCAGCTCCCCTTGCCTGCACTTGCACAGCCCCTTTCATTTTGGAAAGCTGTGGTGTCAGATTGATTTCAGATTTCACCAGCAGCTTGGCTCAGTCAATCTTCAAAACCCTGTAAATATTTTGTTTTGTTCCCCATATTTAAAGATTATGTTATCTGACTGTGGTTTAGTTATTGTTGATTTATGAGGGAAGGGGTAGGCCTCTCTTCATTGTAAAATTCACAAAATAAATTGAACATATGCCACAGATTTCTTAATTTAAAGAACACAAGAAAATATTTCAACGGCTAAACTGTCCTGGAATTCAGCCTTTTGTATCCGTAGTCATGAGGAGTTTTATTGGAGCATGTGCTGGTTTTGGGCTTGGGTGGTAAACTTCCACAAAATGAACAAAAAAACTCTGCACAAGCCCATGATAGATCTCTTGCATCTTCTATCAACAGAATGGGTAAAACTGCCATATACAAGAATGGCGTTGTGTCTGCTTTTGTGAGTGTGTGTGTCTCTAACCATAGACAGAACGGGATATTGGGGCAGATGAAAAAGGCCCTGGAGCAGGGATTGAGGAGTGCTTTGCAATGCCAAGCTTCAGTAGAGCATACTTCTACCAGAGAATCATTCTCCTTTCATTCCTGCAGATCATAGTGGAGATGGTGAACAGGTGCATTATGAAGTCGCATTTAAAACTAATTTAATAAATAGGTGGACAGAGTTCAACCCTGCTTTGCAGTATGTAGCAGCACTGAAACAAATAGAGTGGAACTGCATCCATCATGGTGGGAACTCCTATGTCCTTCTATTCCTCTTTACTATGACTGAAATATTTGCTTTTATTATTACGGTTTTACTCTCTGAAACTAATAAAAAGTTTTTATGTTCACATCAAGGTATTTCTTTCAAATCTTTCATGTTTCAAACAATTTTTATACGATGTTTTGTTTAATCTCTTTCAGGTAATTTGGATTTGACTGGTCAAAAGCAAGTCTTCAAAGCAGAGAACAATCCCTGGGTTACCCCTATTGCTGATCAGTTCCAGCTGGGAGTATCTCATGTTTTTGAATACATTCGTTCAGAAACATATAAATAGTAAGTATTCCATTATATATTGCTGCTGTGTTATTTAATTTTTTCTCTGTAGTCTGTTGGGCAAAGTGCTACCAGTTTATCTTTCATAAAACATGCAGTAACTTGGCATTTGGGACAAATATGCAAGCTTGTACATTTATATTAAGGAGTTTTGCCAAGAAGAAGGTAGCTGTCATGTAGACAAGCTAGCAAAACACAAAGACTGTTTGATACTGTCCTGCATTTTTTGTTTATTTCTAAGAGCTGTTACGTAACACGAGAGATGTAAAAGAGCAAGCATTACAAGCCGTTTGAGAAGTACTAATTTTAAGTATGTTCGGTATGGCTTTATAGATTGAAATAGATATTTGTTAATGGTTTTGGATGCAAGTTGTTACATTTTGAGAAATATCCAGACTTCAAACCTGGCTTGATCTGGACTAATTTGCAAAAAGTCTACAACTTTAACAATTCAAATAGGAGTACTAGTGCATTCTTCAACAGTGCAAATGTGTGTGCTGGGCTTCTCCATTTTAATGCAAGATTTCATGTACAGATGCTGACCATGGGTTTAGGGAATAATGTCTTTAATCATTCACTAAATTATAATATTTGTTTTAAGTAAAGATCTCCATGTTATTCTTTAAATGAGAAGTGATTTTTCAGTGTCTAGCATTAATGCTGTCTCCCTAGGAACAGTGGGTAGTACAACAACAGTACAGCCTGGACTGGAAAGTTAATTTTTGCATTTTGCCTTTATTTAAAAACTGTATTTTAATAATTCATAAGCATTTCTGACAAGCTTTTGTATGGTTGCTGTCATAAAATTACCAGAGAGAAGGATATTCACAAGTGACAGTTCTGGGATTCCAATTAAGTAACTGAGATGCAAATTTCTTTATGAAACTAAATGACCCAACAATGGCTTTTGTAGACTACTGTTCTTCATTTACAGAATTTTAAATTAAAAGAATCACTGATGGGAGAGTGGTTGCAGGAATTGTGTGTCTCAGAAGGGTGCTGATATCTATGCTGTAATTTGTGTTCTCAGGACAGATTTATTCATAGATTCAAGTAGGCTGCAACACCCTGCTTGCAGTAGTACTCTGTACTACAGATATGCTGTAGGGAAGCAGCTGCCTATCTCCCTGGACCATCCCTCCCCACTGTTCATCGTGTACCTGCTTCTCAGTTTCTTGATATTGTTTTGTAATTTTGTTTTATACTGTCAATTTTATATTTCTGTTTGCTGAGCAGTGTGGTCAGGGACCCTCACTTCTCTCAGGGACCACTCTGGGCATCATGGAGACAGGAAAATTTTAAGGACTGTAGTGCAGTTTTGAGAATTTTACCCATGTTCAGTTTCTGGGGAAGGGGGTGGGGGGAAGCTGTTATTATGTATCTATAATTTTAAGAATTAAAATTGTAACTCTGGGTATATTGAACTGCTCTGGCAACTTTTCTGGTGTAATCAAAATTGACAAGAAGGTTCTGTAATTCATCAGTTTCCTCGGCTGTTGTTCTTTATTCGAAGTTAGCCATATTAGGTTTGTTGTCTTACTCTTTGCTAGGTGTAGCAGTGTCTTATTGGCTAATGGGCCAGTTTTGATTTTGTCCTCAGTAAATAATTGAAACCTGTATTGTTAATGGTGTAAGCTGAATCAGACTCTGGTCGTTAATAGTGGGAAAAATCAAAATCAAATAATCTTTTTGTGGCTCACTCTTGTTTCTACTTTGATCTTAGAAGTTTATTACATTAATGTGCCATAATGTTCAAAGTTTAGTGACGAAAACCAAATGCATGGAGATGTTAAAAATTAGGTATCAATTTTAGATTTTCAGCATATGACATTTTATATTTAAATCATAAATTAAAAGTATCAGTATAATTTGTTAGAAAACCAGTGTAACTTTTTTTGAGTCTTGATTTTCCTTGTTTGCCCTGCTAAAAAGGAGTGCATGGATTTTCCTACTGAAAAAAGATTGTCCTTTTTATTTCCAGTTTCCTCTCAATAGGTGACTGAGAATTACTGGGATGCTATGTCCTAAAGACATTCCTCTGCATTTGGTTTTAGGAGTTAAAATTAAAAAGCAGTGGCATGGTCTAGGTAACAGATAGCATTATTGTGCACAAAAGCAGATAAGCTGTACACTCAGAAAAAATTAAATTGGTTTATGTGGTGGAATTTTGATCTTTTCGTGCTAATGACTATACGGCTTCTTCAACTGCTTCTTTCTTTCAGAGCCTTTGAACAGGTAGCACGTGTTTTTCCTATTAAGCAAAATACAGGGTTGATATGTGAATTTAGTATTTTTCCCTGTGGGTATCTAAATGAGGAAAGTCAAGTTATTGGGATTTTTGTGTTTTATTGCTCATTCTGCCAAAAAAAAAAATCTTGCAACATTTGAGAGATTCAGACAGCTTAATTTTTACTGTGAAGCAAAGCAGTACAGTTAAATTAATGATTGGATAGGGTGCTGCTTAGCTAACCTCACTTGCAACACTGAGAAGATAGAACATACATCAGCAGCTGACCATCAGACTAGTAAATTTGCTTTCAGGTACTGGAAGATATAGACTCTCATAAACGAGAACTATACATCTGTGTGGCAGATGAATTTTTAACTCCAGAGGCAGAGATTTGTTTCCCTATGCCCGTTGGTTTTGCTTTTTTCTTTTTTTACGAGTTTCACGTTGTCTAGACTAGCTAGGACAGTGAGGGTAGGCTCATACAGTCACAAGGGCCAAGTTTCAGAGGCTCATCAAGTTAAATTTTCAATAAGGGGGTTATGCTAATACATTTTATTTTGTGTTTGCAATGACTAGAACTTTGTTTGCTCAGTTGCTGTTAGCTTAGCCAGAAAGCCGTAACTCATTAAGCCCTGGCAATGCACTCACTTGCAGTCATATAAATAAACCTTGAGGTTTCTGCTGATGAGTGGCACAAGCTAAGATTGCAGTCAGTGTCAGGGATCTCCATTCAGATTCTGTGAGGTTGCACCTGGGAAGCAGCTACCAAATGGATCACAAACCTCTTCTTTCCTTTGTAAAATGTACTGGCTGTTACAAGCATATTTAGTAAAAAATTACATTACATTTTTAGCCTTGTCTTGGGATATTCATGCTCTAGTGATTATCTGATAAGTAGGGATGATATCCATGAAGGATGATTATGTCTAAAGATAAAATGTCATTTGTCTTGCATACTTATACATTTCCACACTCCTGTTTTACTTGCACCAAGTATAAAACTGGAATAGCACTTTATTTCAGAAGCTTGTTAACCAGTGAGACCCTCAGATCAGCCCTTCTTACTTTGCAGCTTCTTTCATTTCCTTTAATTTCCTTACCTTTCATGAGAAATGGTGCTCAGTGATTTTTTTCAACCCTAATTTTTCAAGAGACTTGTGCTGACAAAAAGATGGGCCATATATTTTGCTGGAAAATGTGTGTGGAGGGGCTCTTAATTCTTAACAGGAAATCCAGCAGCTCTTGGCACTTTGCTAGCTTTTGTTGGCTAAAATACGCCCACTGCACATATCATCTTGTGACAGCATAGTTTGGAAATAGGTCAGTTTGCCAAATGTGTAATGATTCTTAATCTCTCACTGCTGCATAACTTTCTGAAACTTTAGTAATCTGAATTTTGGCTTTGATTCTGTATATACCCAGGAGCTGCCATTAAACTCTTCCGTGTGATGTCACAATAGTGTCGAAAAGCAGTTGAAGAACTTAAACAGTGAGGGATAATGGCAACCTTGTCTCCTCAAAGGGCTTAACTAAATATGTTTTTATTCATGCCTTTAGACAACTTTGAGAGTGACCTTTATGTTGTAAGCATATTCTCAGAGGATCTTCTTTGTCTAGGATACTGACAAAGAGATGATGTGATGTGTGATTTAGTGGTCACAGTGTACTTAGATAACTGCAGACAGACTTAAATATTTAAAAGAAAACAATGAATTAAGCTCCTATGAAGAACAAAATTCTATGATGTTCCTTAGGATTTACATAAGATAATTAGTGATTTGATTAAGATGAGATAAAACTGAGATCTGCAGTTGGTACCAGTGGGTGGGTTTGGTTGCTGGCATTTAAAGCATAGTCCAGAAAGCTGCTCTTTGGGTATATTTCTGGAATTATTTATGTGCTCTTGATCCATCTTCAGGTGGAACTTGTTCTTTGCATGTTTAAACAGAAAGAACATTGATTTTGATTTTATCACAGCAAAGTCTGTTGCAGACATCAACTCCTCATAGTGTAATCCCAGCTAAAACAAAAGAAATTTCTGGGTCCTGAGTGCATTTTTAAACTGCCCTTAAACCCGTCAATGTCCTTTTGACACTTTATCTGATGATGGTTGTTTCTCTTTTTGACCTGCACATTCCAGTGAGGCAGAATTGCCATAGAACAATCACACCATTTTTAAGTCTCTAGAAAGCAGATTTTCCCCACAAGGCAGTCAATTTGGAGTTAAGAGGCTCAACAAGATGTTTTGTGAAAGGAAGTAAGTTACGCTTTTCACGTTTCCATCAGGAAAGGTAGTAGAAAAGCAAGCCTTTTTCAAGACTGACACATGAACTCTTAGTGGACGAAATGGTTTGACAAATGCAGTGCTGAGCATATATCACTTGACAGCCCTGGAACATGAGTTTCCCTGGGCAGGTTGCTCTGTGCTAAGCATTGTAATTGAAAACCCCATTTCATCAGCAGTGACAGTGTGGAAAAATCCACTCTTGATTCAGCCCTCTGTGTAGAGACAATCTCCCCAGCATCTTGGCAATGAGTTGTTGTACTGAACCCCACTATTATGCAGCAGCTGCTTCCAGGGCAACATGCACAGGTTGTGAAGGAACAAATTCCTCTTCTGGGTTACATTAATGAAGAGTATTTTAGGATTTATTTTTAACAACTCAAGGAGACCGGCAAGATACTCAGAGTAGTGCACTAGAATACAAATAGTATCTTGAAATAACTGGTGATCTTATTCCACAGTTGTTAAACCTGTTTAAGTTAAGCCAGCTGCATGTTTGGTGCTGTCCAATGATGTAAATCACTAAAACCACCTATTAAGGAGTGGAAAAGAGGTCAAACAAGTGAAAAATCCCTACATTGGTTCTTGGGAAGCACTTTGGGAAAGTGGGAATTGCCAGTAGTTGACATGGAGGCATCATCAGGTTGAACTGATATGAAGATAGTCCTGAAATGGTGTTACTTGTGCAGCACTGTCTAGGACCTCCAAGAATCTGATTTTTTTATGCTAGCACAAAAAGCAGGAATATTTAAATTGTTTGCTGACAGTACAAAACTAACAGCATAGAAAAGAATCAGCATACCACACAGTAAGAATTAACAAACAAAGAGGAACGCTTGGGTGTATTAGTTACAGGCAAGCCACCGATGTAATATGCTGGAGTGAGAGGGAGAAGCACAATCCCCAGAGCTTGGCTAAAAGAGTGGAAATTTTCCAGTACACAAAAGGAAATAATTTTGCAGTTGTGGTAATTATGTTTATGAAAGATGAATTCAGGCAGGAACAGGCAAAGTGTGGAAACAGGATAGTGAAATGAATGAAGAAAGAAGAGGAAATTTAAAAGATACTTGATTTATTTAGCAAAGTCAAGCCTGATAACAGAGATCATGGCTGTCATTGGAAGGGAGAGGGGGAGGAATAAGCTTCATGTAAGGCATAAAAAAATGGTGGACATAGGAACAAATATAAATAAGCTGGTCAGGTGTATATTTGAAGGAAGGTCTCTAATTATTAAAGAAGCAAGGTAGAAAATAACCTTCTGATAGAAATAGTCTTCCAACAGAAGAAATGAAGGCCCAAGTCTTGTTTCAGTGAGCACCGATCAGTTGGGCAGGAGTACGTGACGTGATTACTTGTGGCAGAGGACAGCGTGTCTGTGATGTAGGCAGACCTTGCGTTCACATCTCCTGATACTTGAGTCAAAAATTCAGATGACACCCCCATATATGTTAAGATAACTGCACAGTACCACTGACATTAAACTAAAGGAGGCAAGGCTCTGTTTTCCATTAATATGAAGAAGAATAATTACGCATATTCCTCCATTTAATAACCTGTTTAAAAAAACATGTATGGCAGTTTTGTGCAGCAGTTTATAATTACTGAAAATTTTTCATAACCTAAGAATTGTTATAAGTTATATATTCTTTAGGAAAAATTATTTGGAGTTATGAAAATATTACTAGCAATTTTTATTTTTGTTTTGCACTTAGGCTGTAGAGATACCAAGAGAGAATGCTTTTCTTTGGCTAAGTCTTAGTAAAACTAAATTACCTAGTCGTTGTCTAATCTTGTGATGGTACCAAAAAGAATTTGGCACAGTTGATTTCAGATATAATTTCAAGTGGTTAGTATTCTGTACTTCTTGGAGGAATAAAGATCATACAGAAGAAGACCAGTTGCTTGAAACATGTGTAGATCCAATTCAGCAGTGCTCAGTCAGACACCTTAGCTGTTTGTTTGATCCGCAGATTTAAGGAACTTGGATAGTGTGAGTCTACCCTGCCTTGCTAAGAAAGACAGGCCATAACAAATGCCATTTACCTTCTTTATTTTTCTTTGCTTTTGTCTCTATTATTCTTTGGTAGTTTGTGGATGTAGTGGTTTAACCCCAGACAGCAATTTAGAAACACACAGCTGTTCACTCCCTCCCCTATACCCCATGGGATGGAGAAGAGAATTAGGAAAGAAAAAAGCTTGAGTTAAGAGCAATTCAATAACTGAAACAAAGTAAATATAATAATACTACTGATATTAAAATATAATAATAATAGTAATGAAAAAAAGAGAATAAACCCCAACAGGTGTTGCACAGTGCAATTGCTCACTACCCACTGACCATCCCAGAGCAGCAATCAGTCCCTTTTGGCCAACTCCTCCCTGTTTCTACACATGATGTTCTGTGGTGTGGAATATCCCTCTGGCCAGTTTGGTCAGCTCTCCCAGATGTGTTTCCCCCACCGCTTCCCCAGATTCTGGTGCAGCTCCTCACTTTCAGACACCAAAAAGACCTTGGCTCTTTGCAAGCACTACTCAGCAACAACCAAAACATCAGTGTGTTATCAATATTATTCTCATCCTGCATCCAAAACACTACACTGTACCAGGTAGTAGGGAGAAAATTAACTCTACCCCAGACAAAACCAGGACAATGGAATAGAAGGCTTGATGCATTAGTTTTCTCTTAGATGCAGCTCTACAGATACTTCTAGAACCAGTATTCTCACTGTTCCTAGAGGGATTACTCATGTTCATACACTCATAGTATGCACCATTAGTGAGTACTTTATTTCCCTTCTCATTTATACTCTGTGATTGTCCTGGACCTGTACAAGAAGTAAGGTGGTTTTGTGTGTCCAACATTCTGTTGCTGGAGCTCACTTAAATATTTCAGTGACTTTTTAGCCTGGCATCTTTACCATTTGACCCCTGACATGGATGTAACATCTATGCCAGTGGTAGCTGTGACCTCATTTACTTTAGCATGGTTTTAAAGACTGGGTAAAGGTAGTGGAAAAAAGATTACCTCAGTGATCTACATTAGGTGGGAGTCTCTGAGATGCCACATCTTCTGTGAAGATGAACTCATGACAAATTAAGCTTCTCTCAAAGGATGGCGAGAAGCAAGATCCATCATAGCTGAGAAGTAAACAAATGTTAATAGTCCTGATTCACACATTTTGATCACATACCAGTAAAAAAATTTAAATTTAACAATAAAAATCTATTGTCAGCCTGATGTGGGGAAATATAAAAATGTCATTTACATTTGGTTCTGTTGTATTGAAGACATGGTACTGTATATTTTATATGAAAATGCTGATTTGTATTCCAAACACATGTTGTATTTATTGGCTGTATTTTAAAAATTGATAAATATATTAGTACATTATTTCCAACAGAGAAAATAGATGTCTCAGAGTCCTGACGTCTTTAGACAACATTTACATACAAATCTGTAACTTTTCCTCTAAAGAAGAGCTAACTGTAGCCCATGTCAAAAGATAAACAATAAAAACATTATGTCTGTATATTTTTGTTTATATATTGCTAAGATGGATATGTAATAAAACCAAAGCCATCACTGCATCTGTCAGATATAGATACTGCACATATAAATATTGGAGTAACTACTGATACTGCCTTTCCTTTTGATATGAACTTTATATAAAGTTTACTTTGTAAAGTTTAACTTTATATAAAGTTTAGAATATTACACAGCAATCCATTTACCTTGTCAAGGATGATAACCCAGGGTTTGAGTCACTGGGGCAGATGTCTGGAGTGAAATTGGGATGAAGTGAGTTAAATGCAGAGGCTGAGGAATTGATCAAACCAAAGCTAGGGAAACAGTAGTGGGGTAAATGATTTGAGTAGGGAAACAAAGTTGCATCAATCTATAGGGCAAGGCAAGATTGGTGCTGAGTTAAAAATCAGTGCTAATTATGATAAATCCAAAATGAGTAGCAAGTAGAGGTGTACAAAAGAAACGGGTAAGGAACAGGATCAAGGATCTGACCTAGAGAACAGGTTCTTAGACCCCCTAGAAACTTGGGGTCTAAGCAGGCAGACACCAAGTGAGATGTGCAGCTGCAGGCAAGTGGCAGCTTGGGCAGGAAAAATGATAGAGGAGATTGAAACAAGTCTCTGCAGTGGGAAAGAGGGCCAATCTGAAGTGGGATCTCTCTTGTTAAGCTCTTAGCATTGGAAAGACTGCTTATAACTATCTGATTATGATAAATCTTGGGAACTAAATGGATCCTTTCCTGAACTATGATAGATTATTATTAATGATGAGGAAAGGAAAGTCATGTTCTGTTATGCTTCTGTTCAGTGCAAGCTGGGCGATAATTTAGGGAACATGAGTTATTTCTCAGTCCCTCAAGTAGAAGCCTGACCAACATTTTGTTGTGAGAAATGGTTTTAAACATCCAAGCCTCTCGGCATGCACCCAAAGAGGTTTCAAAGACTTGACTGACAGAGTCTGGGCTCACCAAAGTTCTGTCTTGTTTTTGATGACCTGGAAGTTGGTGAAAGATAAGAGTGAAGGTATGGGCTGTCTTGGCTCATTTAATGAACTGTGCCTGTACACAGTGTATTTTAAAGCAACTCAAAGAAGAATTACATTTCTGTGAATAAGATATGCAAGATATGCCACATGGGGGGGTTAGGATTACATGAGGAGATAAAAACAAGTGAATACATCTTTTCAGAATGCAGTTAGCACTGAAAAACATTCTGAGAGACATAACCAAATATGCACTGTCGGCTCACAGTTCAGTGTTACATCTGAAAGGTTTGACTGAATTCAGCATCAGCCCCAGCTGATGTGGTAAGTAGTAAGTTCTTATTCCCATATTCACTAATCTGACATCATCTGGGGCTGATGCTGAATTCATTCTGGTATCAGTAGTTTTAAAGGGATGTTAAAAATGTGTTAAAATACAGACATCTCGATTATTTGAGAGCAGAAGTCAAGCAGATAAGGAAAGGAAAGCAAGGTACAACTTAGTAGTAAGGCAAGCTTCCAGGGAAGGTAACATACTGGCTTTTCTTTTATTGTCCTCCAATTGCCTCAGGATACTTTCTGGGAAAATTTGTTTTAGAGTAACATCTCATTGTGAAGGTTAATATATAATCCATGAAGGATTTTTAAGACATTGTGTGTAGTGTCCAGAGATGATGGATCTATTGCCTGATTTTAGACTTTACCAGAACTGCCGCAGTTGTATAGCCTTGTATCCAGTAGTGTGTTTTGCTGCTCTGACTGCTGTGGGCATGGTGACTCCATCATCTCCAATAGATTCAAGGGGTTTTCTCAGCATTTCTGGGGGGTGTTGTTACTAACCAAAGGCAATGTGTCCAAAATACATGCAATTCAGAAATTCCGCTGATACACTCTGAGGGTCGCTCACCTAATTTTCTTTAGGATTCATTTGGTTTTGGTTTTGTTTGCTTGGTTTTTGTGGGGGTTTGTTTATTTGTTTTTGATTGTTGGGTTTTTTTGTTTGGTTTGATTTTTGTTTTGGTTTGATTTTTTTTTGGGTTTGGTTTGGATTTTTTTTTATTTGTGGGAGAGGATATTGCAAGGAACAGAATTTATACTTCACAGTAGGTAAAAAAAGAATAGAGCATTTTAAAGAAAATCCTTGAGATGTCAAGAGGACAGAGAATAGATTGGAAATGGCAGAAAGAACAATACTAGTTGAGGACTAATGTGGAAAACATCGGTTTTCCACATAATAAGGGGTTTCTGGTAAAGTGGTGCAGCTAACAGTGAATAGTGGTCTCTTAACCCTTTGTAATCTTCAAAATTCAGTTGATTTGCTTTCTTGTTTTTTTCTTCAGATTGGTTCTTTATAACCAAACAAGAAGAGTTACTGCACACATTTGCTGGTTTTATTTGAGAAATAAATTAAAAAGTGGCGTTTTTATAATCAAACAGATCTGTCTGCAATTTCTATTCTCTATGCAGTCATATCTGTTTTATTACATGCTGGTTTTTATTGAACTCCAGTTTCTTCCTTTAGTTTCACATTATTTCAGGGGTTTGTGTGGTCTTTAGCAATTTCTTTACCCTTCTGGTGAGGGCTGTCAGCTAGATGGAGAGGCGTCCCTAATTTTGTGATTGTTTTTGTCAACCATTTATCCAGTGGAAGGCTGAGGTTGGAATTATTCTGGTGTAATTCGCTCTAGCCATTTGTAACACAAGCTCTGATAAACTTCTTAAAAGCCATGATTTTATTTTAGCAGGTATCACTGTCGTCCCATTTATATGCTCTTTTACAGCCCCTTACACCTGAAACACAGTGTGGAAAATGGTTATGATCAGATTTCACTTTAAATTCTTGTCATTAAAATTAACTTCTTGAAAAGTATAAGCTGAAAAGCAAGAACTTGTGCTGAATATATGACAAAGGATTTCTGAGTCCTGCATTTCAATGCTTTCCTCTGACCAAACAAGAAATGCCCTGCTGTTAAAGCTGGGAATAGTCGAAAATAGGTCCTGTGTAGGCAACACTTTTTTACTACATTTTTGCAATGTCTTTTTTGTTTCTTTTCTGTGCCCAACCACTTTAATTATTGAACCCTAAAAATCTGATATACTGAAAGTAAGTATCAAATATGCCAGGAAAAAAAATACCCTGTAATTTTTCTTCTTTGTTACACTTGATTGGAAAAAAGAAATTGTATTCTAAAATGAAGTGTGCAGGAGCATAGACGGTGAAGAGAATTATGTAGTGTACTGGCCATTTCACTTGCTCCAGCTGCACAAAAGCAATTATAATTAAATACAGGAATATTAGCTTCCTTCAAGGTTTAGCCACATATTTTAAGAAGCTGTCTCCAGTGCTGAATGTAAACAGTAGCATTTGTTTCACTGAATGTGGAACAATGATTCCCTAAATCCTTTTGGTTACCTGTAGAAATTTTTGATCAGGTAGGTTTTCAATCCTACAAAGATACATCTTGCACCAAATTGCTGTCTCAGGATGGTAAATATATGCAGAAGTAAATGGAGCAAATCCAATAACCAGTGCTGTAAGTATTGTTCCTCTTGGCAGGAGGAGTTTATGCTTGATCTGTATTCACATGTGTACCCAGATTGCTACCTCTGACCTGCTTCAGTGTCTAATTTTGTGGTATTTTCTGTACATTAAATGTTTTGAGAGTTATCCGAGGTAAGAAAGCAGGATCCAGAACTCTTCAAAGATGCGTTGCAAGAACGTACACTACGTACAAAGAAGAAAGATCACAGTTTTAGAATAGGATTTAGGCATTAATAAATGTGTATCAGTATTGATTCTTAATGTAAAAGGGATTTTGCTTTAAAAAGATGCAGCTCTTAGAACATGGGTTCTAGTCACCTTTCAACTGGATATAATTTCCAAGCTACATTCCAAATGTGAGTTTTGGGTATTGGGATGTTTTTCCTTGTTCATTTCTCCAAAATTCAGATTTACCCTATTGTTGACTTTAAAAAAAGAAAAGGTATTCAAGGAACGACATGATGATCCTGAATATAAATTATATCAAGAAGATTGCTGCAAGATAAAATTACCAAATCAACCTTTTTTAGTCTATATTTTATGGAATATCTAATCTATGTTTGGCAGTAATTTACTCTTGCCCATGAATTTCTGACAGTTTCGATTCTTTGGTCTTATTAATCAAAGTAGTCAGCACCAGAGCAATTTTTATGAGACTCACTAGTCATAAAAAATTTATTAACAGATAAATCAAAGAAACAACTAGCGTCTTAATAGGGTGAACAGAGTGGCATGTGAAAGATCATTCAAGACTACATGCATTTGACACTTCTGTTTTGCATTTACTGCTAGAGTCAGAGATTCTGCTTGCATTTTCATTAAAATACTCATGACCATGACACAATTGCTCCCTTTAGTGAAGGATTTTTCTTCTTCTTTTTCTATATATACATACATACATGCATACGTATATATATGTGTATATGTATGTGTGTTTGTATGTGAGTCAAGCAGTCGCAAGAACAATGAGTCACTTTAAGTTGTCCCTAGGCATGAGGAGGAGAACCTGAGTCTGCTTCATGCAGCAAATGAAGCAAACCTCCTATGAAGAGAACACAAGGTTTTCGAGAACTAAAAAATTAACACCACACCCCCCCCCCAAAGCATCAGTAAGCTAATCAGAAGTCTGGATTTGTGTTGTGTTCAGAAAATAGGGGGCGGAGAAAGTTCCAACGGTCTGTGTTTCACATGAATCTGGTGATGCTGAAAATACACAAGTCTCATTAGTGGAATTCTTGTAGGTAGCTTTCATATGTTTTGTGAAATAAAAAAATAACTGACGGGAGATTCAATTTATTCTGCGTTAATAACCAGAAAGGATGTTTTTGGATGGCTACCAAGTGATACAGAACTGTGAACAACACAAAAGAAACCCTACTGTTCCCTTTTCCATTCAATGCATGCTTTTCCAGGAGAAACATATTTAACTTCAGCATTGTGTTTTTCTGTGTTTGTGGTCGTAAGTGTGAAAATAAGGCTGCCTGTGGGATGAGCAGCTTACAGAAATGCTGTTGTCTTGTAGCCTTTAATGTTTGCCTCCCTGGTCTGATTCCAATTAAGTGAGTTATGGCTGAAAATTATTGCTGTGGGTTGTTCACTTTGGTGTGTCTGTAAGTTGTAAGGGAACTAGGTCCAGTTCTCTTATTTCTCTTCTAGATACAGTTTTGAAGGTGTGGTAGTTTTAAAGCATACTGGTAACTTCCAGTAGTCAATGCTAACATCTGACTGCAGCTGCACATTTTATTTAGCTTTCTTTGCTGGCCTACTTAGAGTTTCATCTGTGTGAATCTTTTTTTGAAGAGCAGATTTTTATCTTCTTTTTATTCTTCGGAAAAATCTATAATGAGACATGGAATTTCTAAGCTGTTCTATTTGTCATTAACATGTCAAAGTAACCATCTCTGGGTACTTTTTATGTGGCTGCTACTCAACAGTATTTGCATTCAGAATAGAAAGGACTGATCTTCTCTAGTCTTGATTTTAAGGCATGGACTGGTCCGTGTTTGGGACAGCTTTTTGGTAGAATACATAAAACTACAGTTAAAAGAACTGTTAAATTCAGTAGATTAAAGGCTGTGATTTGGACAGTGGCTAAGGAGGCTTGCTTGAAATACATACATAGTTCAGAGTACTCCTAGGGTGAATTTGGAAGCCTCCGCTGGATGAATAGTAAAGTGATCATTTGAGTTTCACATCCTTCTATAAACTAGAAAGGTATCTGGAAGCTGACAAGATATAAGATAGAATCCCAGTTCCATGTCTGTCACAGATCTCACGTACAACTTTAGCTGCTTTTGAAAGATCTCAAAAAAGGCTGTCTTCAGCTTAGGGCCATAACCTCCCAAGACCCATAGCCATAGACAAAGGTGTACGTGCATTTAGCATTGGAGAATTGGCAAATCAGATGGCTGGTAAGAAATCAGCCAGTCAGTGGCAGACCAGCGTTGGAGCACACAGTTCTGTTTGTTCCTTTCACTGGGAACTCAGTTGACTTCATTCCCAGTGTGCAGTCTAGCCCTAGCCAGGGCTTTTCCATAACCTCACCAGGATTTTCTTGAGTGCCATAGACAGGACGAAGGCATAAAGATCTACTCTTCAGCACACAGAGGTTAAGCAGAGTTTAGGTCCAAGATCCCACAGCCCCTTCCATGGGACTTACCCCTGATGGAAAGAGAAGAGCTGCTCTCTTAACTAATATGGAAAACTTGAGAGACAGATGATGTTTTCATTTTGGTGAGGTTATCTCTTGTGCCTTTGCATTTTTGTTGAAAGCTATTGAAGGTGAATTCCGTTTAGTGTATTTGGATACTTGCTCTTCCTGACCTGATGCATCTGAGGTGGCATCTGGTGTGATACTTTTTGCTATAACTAGGAGAGTGGTTCAAAAACAGTTTTACACACTGGTACATCAAATTATGCTATATTGCCTACAGATTTCTTCACTGAGCCATTTTGCTTCTTTTTGGTTGGTTGGTTTTTAAATTAGTAATATTGACTACTTTTTCTTTGTTTGTTCATTGACTTTAATTTGCAGTTTCACTCTGGGAATTGAAACAAAATAGTTTCTTTCTGCAGGTGAAGTTCTTGCAAATTCAGTCTGGCATTTTACAGTTTAAGTTTTGATTAATTTGTTTAATTTTTGCTTCCTTTTTGAGACTCTTCTGTAGATGCATGCTATAATGAGATTTTAATCTCTTCCCGATAAGTTGATTTTTCCTGCTTTCGTCTTAAGTACAGTCCTGTTCACCTGAGATACTACCGATGAGATTGCCCTAGAGATTCAGGTGTGCCTGTGGTTAAAATCTGGCTGCTAATGGTGTATCAATTCCAGGTTGATTCACTGCATAGATTCATAGCTTTGAATGGGGCAATTATGTGTTTAAGCATTGCAATATTCTGTACATCCCACTTTGTTTTATGGAGGAGAGTTTGCAGGTAAAGGTTCCTATCAACCAACCTGAAACCCGCAGATGCATCTTATTAGACTAGTGACAGTGACTTGAGCAATCATAAACACTTCAGTTTGCAAAGATAAACAATGGCCTTTTACACATTGGTGTTGTGTTGGTATTCCCATTGAGTTATGGCTGTACTGATGGTTGCTTCTTTTTAAGTACTGCATTACCTGATTATTTTTTTTATTCAGTAATATTTGCTTATCAGCATATAAATGCCAGGTATTCTGTGGCTTATGGTGTTAAGAATGGTAATTGAAACTTAATATGCCCTTTGGTTGGTAACTCCTGTATCCATTAATCTATCCAATTATTCATCAGCTTAGTTTCATTGCTTCATTAAGCTTAATGTTTAGTTTTAATACTCTGAAACTTGGTTTGCTAGAGTCAGGTTTACCTGTGTTCACAAAGTAAGTAGTGTGAGTTGCTTTCATTATTTTCTCACTGAAGAAGGCATTAACATTTATGTGTAAGAAAATGAGACCCTTGTATCAAGGGTGCATGTTAGTAATTCTTATTTGTCTATAAGGGATTGATTTGTGATATTAGATAATACTAGGATGTATTTCACACCAAATCTTCCTCTCCATATGTTTCACAGACAATGGAGCTGGGAATTGGAAAGGCTGCTTTCACTTAAACATTTGTACATCAGCATGGGAATATATACGTGAGCACCGAAGAGTATATCCATTGGGAAAGTAAGGAGTCTGGATTAAGATGAGGTGAAACACCTCCTGTGTTTCTGATAAAAGGATAGAGGTAGACTTCTAAAATGTTTATATGTTCGTGGTGTATGTGTCTCTACACACTCACCTGTCCATAAATATTCTCTCACTTTCCTGTATATATTTGGTTTAGTGCTGAAATTACCTATTGTTCAGTAAATGCATCCATTAACTCAGTTCCAATTCATTCTTTACCGGGAGAAGGATAGATTTAGAAAACAATGGACATTGAAGTGTAGAAGTCTGTTGACATGAAATTTAAAAAAATGTGTTAAAAATATGTAAAAATAATATTCATAGGTAAAATACTGAGATTATCAAAATTAATCATGGGATGAACTGATGCAAAATGTAGATATTGCAGAATACAAATTACTGTATTCATGGAGATCATCATTAATTATGCAGTTCTAGATACACACATACTATAGCCTAAAAATAAATTGTAGGTTTACAACTGACTAGCTGTTTGATAGTGGCAGAATGTGGTCTTTGCATATTTATTAAAATTATTCATAACTGCTGCAGTCTAGATGAACTGCTCTTTTCTTTTGTCTTGCTTCAATACATTTTCTTACCCATTTTATCATGACATTATATGGGACATTTTTTTAAATTTTAAAATGATCCATGGGGCATTTTCCAAAACCCCTATCAGCATCTCTTAAAAACATGTATTTGCAGTTTACATTTAAGAATACTTTCAAAAGGTTTAGTGACAGTACATATTTTCTATATATAATTGTTTGCTGTTCTTTTTAAAAAAATGTTTACTTTAGATGAGAAAGGGATGTACATTGAAAAATTAGGGCTATGCATTTAATTAAATTCTATGGGTTTATCCATTCTCTATCTTGAAACTATAAATTGGTTCTTTTAAAAATACCACATGGTGGTGAAACATGTTTATAATGCGTTTTTATTACTTACCCGCAGATGTCGTAGCAAAGTTACAAAAATCAGTTATATACCTATGGAGTGTGTGGCGTCTTAAACCTCCCCCAGGCTTGTCAGGGCAACAAGACTTTTGCTGACATAAAAGAAGCAGGATGGGAAGGCTTTCTACCAACATGATGTGCAGTTAGAGTGACTGTAAGATAGTCACAGTTATCTTATCTGGTGGCTGGTCTTATAAGCATTGGCTGATCTGTGTACACAGACCAGACATCTTTATTTCCGACAGAATTCAAATGAAAAAGTCTGCCTGTGGCAGTATGCAAAAGGGAACCTAAGGTGATAAATACTGTATATCTTACTCTGCAAAACCACATTGTTTTTTGGGTTTTTCTGTTAATGTAATTTGCAAGAAGAAAAAGTTTGGCTTTCAGAAAGAAAAATATAGCTTAAAACATTTCCACATTGTAGAATAGTTGTAAGTTGGTTGGGTCTTGTTGTGAAGCTGGAGGAGTCTAGTTCTATGGCTGAAATCTTCTGCTTTGTGGTGAATTCCTTAGAAATGGGTTACTGTGCTGCCATTTGCGTGATGATGCAGAATTTTTTTTGCTTGTTGTCAAAAGCAATCAGAATCTAATGAAATTGGGTGCAAACCATGTGATGAACACTTTGCATTTGGTAAATGTCTTGGTGTCAGATAAAGGAACAGTCCCTTTTTAGGTGTTACTATTTCATGTCTTACTGAAATACATTCATGATTCCTGTTCATAATTAAATAGAAAGCAGTTTAAGAAAAAAACAAACAGATCAGTGTAAAAATTAACCATGACAAATCTGCATGACAAACAGCTTTGTGACCACTGCTGCCATGACCATGGTTTGTCTATAGAAGGCCTGAGGTACTGCAATTACTTTCCATTCAAACAAAAGACACAGTCCCAGCTGTGCTCTCCCTGTTCCCAAAGAAGTGCAGCATCTTGGTGTTTATCAAAAGATTTTGCAAAGCATCAAAATTGTTCAGACTCCAAGTGATGCACGAAATACACTTGCAAGAGTGAATTCTTCCGTATCGGTGTAATTCTGCAAGTAAAATGGGAAAAAATGAGAAGGAAAGCCAGGAGAAAGATGGTGCAATACATCTGGTTTACCTTTTCTCTCTTCGGAGGTTTCTGGCTGGATTTGCTGGCCAAGTGTAAGTATCCATAAGGAGAAATCCAAAAATATTTTTTTTCAGCCAGCTTATTTATCCACCTTCTGTCTAAGCTCATCCTTACATAAACTGAGTAAAATATTATTCCACACTGATGTTTATTCATTTAATTCCTGTGTTCAAATGTTTCTGAGTGATGTACCAGGTTGTGGGGGCTGCCTTCTCTTTTTAGCTTTTCAGCAGGATACTGTGAAGGGTCTTTTCCTTTACACACGTGATGCAGTGGTTCTGAACAGTAGGATCATAGTGAAAGTTCACCGTTCAACTTCATTTTCGCTTGGGCAGAACAAAAGCTCCTCTCACAATTTACCCCTCTGCCTCTTCCCAACTTGTCGTAACAGTTTGTATGCGTGGTGTGCTACTCAGAAGTGATGTCATAACAGAAATCAGTCTTCAGGTGATGGTTACTGGAAGTTTTTGCTGTTGCAGAAGATGGACAAGAAAAATACCTGAAGTGATTGGATTCTGAAACCTTAGAGCTCAGTAACAGTGAATGTCAAACTATACATTGATTTGAGAGAGCTGACCTGCCTCAAACTGTCTGTGTAAGAGTGTTTGTCTATGGTTAGCAAAGGGATTTTTCTCTATGCAGTCCAACGTTTTACACCTTTAGTTGGGTGGCAGTTTGAGAGAAGCACACGGTTTTCCAAACAGCCTCTCCCATCTGTTCTGCCAGCACAATCAGCGTAGATAAAAGATATTTGATGGACTTTCTGGGAGTTTTATAATTAGATAGTGTCTCTCGATGGATATCCAGCACAAAAAGAGGCAGACTGGCTGGAAGCTACTGAGAGACCAGGATGGGTTTGCATTTGCAGGCTAATAGCAAGCCAGTGGTATTAATTTCTTTGTTAAGTCTCTGCAAGCAGTGACACTTCTTGCGACCTGTGGGTCTCCAGGTGGTGGCAGGCTCATGGTTTACTGTCAGCACAATTGTTTTGGGGATGAAAGATGGACCACTTGGAAAGCTTAACCTTTCCTTTCTCCTTCAGAGGGCAGACAGCCCTTTTCCCTCTCAGAACAACATGACATCAATTTTACTAGGGAAGGCTGGAAGTTTTTTGGTCTTCTTTTTTAACCAACATAATGGACACTTTGGGCCAATAACTACCCTTGGTCAGTCTTTCTGTAATAGCAGCCAAGGAGATGCTGTCATTAATTTTATTATATCGTTTGGTTTCCTATAAACTTACTCTGTTGAGGGGAAATGCTCAGTAAAGGGTAGCACTAGCTCAAACTTTGGACCTTGTTCCTGAACTTTGATTTATTGTAATTGTTATTTACAGCATTAGAAAGTGGTAAACAGCTGCTTGTGCCTGCTGGTTTTTTTGTTTTGTTTTGGTTTTTTTTTTTGCTGTTGGTTTGTTACGTGTCATTGAGGTTTTTTCCACCTAATGATGCCAACAAAAGTGACCTGGCATTTTTCCTTTAATTAAAATGGGCCTTTGTGAATTAGTGTGCGAAAATCACGGGATACAGCACTAATTGGAGTTTAGGCAACTGTTCCCCTAACCTTTCACAGTAAAACTTCTAAATGAAATATTTCAGTTAACTAGCCTCAGAGTTTTTCATAGATAGATATGAAATAATGATTCTTGACCTTTTTGGACAAATAATATTGGGATTTTTTTTTCCTCATAAAACCTTTACAACATCATTCATTTGTGGCTAGTCTTACCTGTGGTTTGACTGCTTCAGCTCCCATTTCACAGTAGGCATCCTAAGGACATAGGAAAAGACTTCCTGTGGTAAATCTCTGATTCATTGAGCCCAGCAGCCTCCCCCAAGAGGCAGTTGGAGATACTGTTCAGGGAGAGCCCTACCCTGACTTTAATGTTTCCAGGGATGGCGCATCTACCACCTCTCAGGGTAACCTGTTCCAGCACTTTACCATCCTCATTGTAAAAATCTCCTTCATTATATCTAGTCTGAGTCTACCCCCAATTAGTTTAAAACCATTACTCTTTGTCCTATGGCAAGAGATCTTCCTTAAAGGTCTGGCCTCATCTTTCTTATAGGCCACCTTCAAGAATGAAAGTCTGCAGTATTTTCCCATAGGGTTGGTGTTCCTGCCTGCTGATCACTTTGTTGACCCTCCTTTGGACTCGCTCCAGCAGGTCCATGTCCTTCCTGTGCTGAGGACCCCGGAGCTGGATGCAGTGCTCCAGGTGTTGCCTCACCAAGAGCAGAGCAGAGAGACAGAATCACCCTCATTGACCTGCCCACCACATACATACTTCACTGAAAAAGCCAGATCAAGAGTAAAGTCACTGATAACATTTGCAGCTTTCTTGTATCTTTAGGCTTTGATTATTTATATACTGGAAGTTCACAAATCACGTGTTTCTCAAGGATGTATAGAGATAGCTGAGGCTTTTGACAATGTTAATGGGTTTTAAGTATAAAATTCTAGGTGTCCTAATTGAACTAAGTGCTGAAAGTTATCATTTTTTAGGAAAGCACTCTGCATAGATTTTGAACTCCAATTAGCAATCTACACTGCAGTAGACTAGATCAAAATCAATATTTCTGCCTGGAATTCACACAGCCTCTTCAAGAGACGAGATTAATATGGTTACTGTTTGACTCTGTGTTCTCAATCAGCTCAGTATGTGCACTTGTCATTCATATTTTGTTTTTAGCTTGTTATTCTGACAGAAGAGTCTCTGAGAAATGAAAGGAGAGCCAGTTTGAAGAGTAAAGCGATGTAACATTTACATATTTTCACACTGTTCTGGAAGCCGGCTGTTAGGCTTTGAAAATTATTTATTCATTTGATGCTGCTATTTGTTGCAGACCTCTGAAATATGTTACTGACAGTCACTAAACCATCCGTCTCACTTTAGGATTTCTACTGATTGCTAATTTTGTTGACTGAGTGGTGGAAGAAGCTCAAAAATGTATTAAAACTAAAAAGACATGGTTCTGTTAGGTTTTTCCTAATACCCTGCTCCCATACTGAGTTGCAAGAGATTTTTTTTTTTTGAGTACTGGCACATGCACTGACAAAAACATCATGTTGTAGGTCTTGCAGATCATGCAGATCACTTTAGTTTGTCCTGGTATGTTCTAAAAACTGTGCAAATGAGCTTTCCATCATGGTTGTTTACCCAGTGGGTGGAAATATAACCATCATATTCAAACGAGTTGAACCAACTGACTCTAAAAGCAATTACTGGCAACATTGATTTTTCCATTAATTGGCTGAACCTTCTGAAACATGAAGTCTCTAAGGACAGCATCTGAAATGTGTTACTGCTTTTATTGCTGTTATGATTATTAGATTTTGGATGCTACCAAAATTTCCTGGACTATATTCAAAATACAAGATAGTTTGTGATCTTGAGAACTGAGGAGTCTGAAAGACAAAATGGCAAAGGGAATAAACATTTCCAAAGTGCTTTATAATTTTACTATTATTTTTGATAACTGTTTAGATGCTTCACGGTAGTAATGGGGCCTTATTGAAAATGTTGAGTTATAATGAGATAATTCTTGCCATAGTATGTCAGAAGAGATTTGTCCATACATGGGTTGGTGAAAGGACATCAGAATTTTTCTATTTGTGTCATGATTTATCCCCAGCTGCCAACCTTGCAGCCGCTCACTCATTCCCCACTTCGCACCCCTAGGTGGGATTGCAAGGAGGATCAGGAAAAATGTAAACATTCATGGGTTGAGATAAGGACAGTTTAATGATTGAAACAAATTATTGTGATAATAATTATTATGGCAATAATAATATCAATGAGAAAGAGAGAGGAATAAATCCCCAAGAGAAACAAGTGATGCACAATACAATTGCTCACCACCCGTTGACCAATGCTCAGCCCATCCTATCAGTCTCTCATAGATGACTCCCTCAGTTTCTGCACTGGGAATGATGTTCAGTGGTGTGGAATATCCCTTTGGCCAGTTTGTTCTGCTGTCCCAGCTCTGCTCCCTCCCAGCTTTTTGTTCAGCTTCTCACCGTCAGAGCATGAGGCACTGAAAAGTCCTTGATTTGGGTAAGCGCTACTGAAGAACAACCAAAACATCAGTGTGTTATCAGCATAAATCCTGAATTAAATGCAGTGCCACCTAAGAAGAAAGCTAACTGTGTCCCAGCTGAAACCAGGACAATACGGGAAATAGGCAAATGGGGCAATAAAGGTAGCATCCTTGATAGGGCAGAGCAAATGGAGTTGATAAGGGGGAAAAGAAATGGTTCTTTCATATCAAACTGAAGTTGGGCAGAACCAACTAAAGATAAATCAAAAATTAAAAATTGAGGACAAGGCAGTGAGGAAGGATGAGTTATTTTTGATAACTTCTGGACAGGAGTGACATAGGTAGAGGGAAATTATGCTCTGCTATATGGACAGTGGAGAATGGCCAGGTCTTCAGAGTATTGTAAAGGGAAGAGCATCAGGATTCAAATCCTGCTTGTTCAATAATTTATTCAGTTTCTGGTGAAAGAATTTTCAAAACTTTTCAAGAAAACTTCACCCAAGTCCTTACTCGCATTATTGAATCTATGTCCTATTTACAGCTTTATACCCCATGTTTGACTCCCTCTTTGTCATTGCTGTGCTTGTTGTAGGGAGCCCACGAAGAGAGATGTTGTGTAATTCATTTAATAGTTATAGATACCTGCACCTGCCTGGCCTATTCTTGCTGGGGGTTAATTTTTGCACTTTACTGGATCATAGTGCAAGTGTTCATCCTGGGAAAATAACTCTTCAGAATGACTATGAATGTTTAAGAACGTTTTCAAGTTTTCAGCCTTTTTCTTGAGCCAAAGGCAGTGGCTGATTTCCTAGAACAGCCAGTAGTGCAGTGGGAAGAAACAGATGTTTCAGTAGACGTCTGAAGCAGAGATTGCCTGTATGCTGTTTTCAACCCCATCTTATAGTCCGGGTCTGATTGTCTTTCGTGCACTCTTGCTTGTTTGGGAGAAGTTTCTGCTCTACTGCACAAAAGGTTAGAGCACATTCCCTTCTACTGCTTGGTCCTGACATTGCAATATAAGCAGTTGCTAGCTAAGAATAAAGGGAAAAATTAAAAGGTATGTGAGACCATGAAAAACAGAGACGAGATATATTAGTATTTTTATCAGACATTATTTTTCTCTTTCTTCTACTTGCTCTGTTGCTTGCCTAATGACTGTTTAGTCATACAGTTAATTTAGAAAGTTTTCCTCTGAAAAATTGGGAACTTACATATTTGGTAAGCATTTTTTCTGTAGACATGATAGCATGATAAAGTCATTAGCAGAGTTGAAGAGAAGATTAACAGAAAAGGAGACAGACCCTTGATGATTTTGGAAAATAAAAAAGTGTTTCAGATATAAATAGTACTGTGTCCTGAAAAGAATAGCCTCCAGTTCAGCAGAGCTGAGTGTAAAATACTGAGTGAAGGAATATACAGTATTCCTTGTATTGTATATTCAGGTAAGGGATTACTGCTAAGCACTGGATCTGCAGAACAAGCTCTGGAATCACAGAGGGTGGTCAGCATATGCCACCACACCACTGCAGAGGTGCCTTATGTGACATGGAGAAGTAATGTACCTGCTGTACTCAGATCTGTCAGCCCTATTTTAGGGTATGTGTCCAGCTGCAAAAACATGAGAACCAATTAGAGAAAGTCCAGAGCAGAGCAATGAGCAAAGTCAAAGGTTTAAAAAGTTCACTTACAAGGAAAGATGGATGAAGTTGAGGGGTCTTCCCTGAAAAAGTACGTTGAAATATTTTCAAACAAGTCTTTGAAGAAGAGGAAAAAAAGTGTGATCTTGAGTGAAAGTAGGAAAAAAAAAGTTCAGATTTTCAAATTTACTTCTTTCATCACTGGAGATCTTTAACAATAACTGTTTCTAAAGGAAACATGAAATCTGGAATGGTAGTTCTGTTTGCTTTCAGCTTTCTCAGCAGAGTTCATTGGAAGGCAATAACCTCCATTGTCTTAACCTTTGTCATGGATTTGTAGTCCTCTTATTTCACCCATCATGTCACTTCATAGCATATGTTTTGCTAGAGGGAGGTGTGAACTACACATAAGACACTACAAGTAGGTTTTCTGATTTTTTTTTTTAATAATCTTCTGTCTTAGTCTTGAGGACTCTTTAACATAGATGAGTGGAGAAGGGAAAGAAGTTTGTTTACTTTAAAAGTAAATTAAAGTTTAAGTTAAAAATAGTAAAGTTAAAAGTTAAGAGATTTTAAAATATCCTCATGTAGCTGAAAGCACAACTTTGTCAGGGAACAATGTGAGCATAAAACTACCAATTTTCTTAGTAAGCAAAAATAGCAATTTGCAGTAGAGAAATGTGCCACAGCATACTTTGCCTACCTCATGAGGTTATTTTCTGCTCTTGTCAAGTTTGGCTTTCAAAAGATTTTTCCTTTGGAGACTTTTTGGAAGCAACAGTGAAGCCTGAAAAATTGCCTTCTGTAATCATCTTTGGAAATTTCAGTGTAAAAAGATGAAATAAATAGAGTTTCAGTGTTTTGTTATTCAGCATTACTTCTTTTTTTTCCCCAGAGAAGATCACTAGGAAAAGGAAAGAAAAAATCCAAAATTGATGCATCAAGCATATAGCTTTAGGATTGTTGCTTTTGTTGAGGCAATTACTGTGCATATTATAACAAAAATAAAAAATATTTTCCTGGAAAAGTGATGTACTGACAATTAGTCCTACTAGAAATTCTTAAATTACTAGAGAGCAAAGTAGTGTGTGCTGTGCTTTATTTGTGATGGGAGTTTTCACAGTGCAACGACAGGAAAAAATATGCAAAAATACTTAGTGTCAACTATGCAGAATGCAAACTTACTTATGCAGGGGCTCAAGTACAGGTAGGTCTTCTGTTATTTAGAGCAGAATATATGGGGGAAAAAATTCTCAGTGAAACAAGACTAAAAAATAAGGGGAAATCTCTTAAGGAGTTAAATGTGTTGTCAGATTTGTTTGACTGTGCGCAGTACCTAGGTCAGGAGCATAGGACACTGCAGTCACAGAATAGTTACTCAGCATGTTTATTTATGATCTCAGGAGAAGATGATTTTATATTTAATTTCTGCCACTCAGTAAATCACATTTTCTTGTGCCAGTATTCTTTGGTAGTGGGAGGAGGTCAAACACCTCAAGCTCCATCAGGCAGGGAAAACTGCCCATGCACAGACCTGTTTGGGTCCTTTGTGAGGTGAGGTCTGACATATTCCAGCTACCTCAGCCTTCCTACAGGTGCAGAGGGTCGGCAGAGTGTGGGAACTGGGAAGTACAGTGATGCCAGATATCATAAATACCACGTATTTCAGCTGTCTGCAACACAGTCTTTATCATGAAGTGGTAGCTATAATTTTCTTCCTTTTCCTTCATACTCTCCCTTTCAATATTATTAATTTACAACACATGCAGACAGCAATTCAGTGTTTAATACAGGGAATGTATGGATCCTCGGCATCTCAGACAACTATGTCACTGTGGTACAAAAGGTCTTAAAATTAATCAGATTGAGAGACCTTTGTGCTGAAATAAAGTATTTGATATGGTTATTGAAAGGTATAAACTTTTTGTGTGTTGAAAAGCTTCCGTGGTAATTGTTACCCATGTTTTATGGTGGCAGAAGAGAGGGGAGCGAGGCAGGAGAAATAACCATTTTAGGGACTGGAGCTGGAGAGGTGATAGACACCACTTCATCAAACATAAGCACAACTTTAGTAAAGAAGAGCAGCAGTATTCACACCAAAGCCCAGCAGTTCAAAAAGGTGGGCTTAGATACACTATACATTCTATCTTTTTGGCCTTCTTGTTCACTTATGCGTATGGTACCTGATTGTTTTTTATATAAGCCAAGTAAAAAAGTACTGTTTCAAGATCCATAAACCTGATGATGTTGTATATGCACAATGAAAGCAGATATGTTACTCTGTATCATTATTTCTTGTAGAATTATTTCAAAATCTATCTAAGTGTTTTGTTGCCACCTTTCCTCTATTTATACCTCTTAGATTTTTGGTTTATGAGCAGCAAAAGCTAACTGTCACTATTTGCCATAAATTAAAGCTTCTAATATCTATGTCTGTTCTACAACATTTGTCAGCTTTGAGTAGTCTGTCAATAGAAAATAAAAATAGCAAGAAATCTCAGCAATAGTGACTCTGAAAATTTATCTGCTTATGTTCAAAAGGTGTAAAATGCAGGTTTCAAGAATAAGCAATCATAGTTTTCCTTAAAATAATTGCATTTGCTGTGGCTAACACGAAACTCTACATACATCACCACCAAAATAAATGATAAAGAAATTGTATGCAGTGCAGTAACTACACAAAATAGTATTAAACACTTTAAACTGTAAGAGATAGCCAAATAGATATTGTTTGTCAGATTCCACATTGGGTGCATTGTTCGACACAAAGATGAAGTTGTAGAAACACTCTGAAGAGTAGTTCTGCTCGATAACAGAGGTATTTTATCCGCTTGTAAAACCTGATGTTATGTCACAGTGTTTCAAAGTGAAAAGATATTTCAAATGTAAACTTTTTCCAGTAGCATTGTTTTATTTAGTCTGGAAGTGTGCTTGGTATAACAGATATGTATGAAAAATGAAATTAAAAGTTTATATACACTGTCATATTTTGTTGCTCTTATTTTTCAGTGTTGCTGAGGAAAATGCTCTTTTGATAATTTTCCTGAGTTTTTCTTTTATTTAAGGTTTTCTTTATTGTTCAGTAGTATTTTTCTCTCCTTGAGGAAAAAAATTGAGCCCAGCTAATACATCAGCTTTAGTGGTTTTATTCATTAGTGAAGCATGCTTAGAGCAACAGTACAAACTGTGAGGTTCAAATATATTATATTGTGGTGGATTACTTGTTACAGAACAGAAATATTTTGGTACGGCCCTGGATGGATTTTTACTTGTCCTTAACTGGAGTATTTTGCTTGCAATGGGACTAGTTCAGTTCTACCATCACAAGTGTGTTATCTCTAGCCTGAAACACTGTTTTCCACATAAACCAATTTCTCCTTCAGATTCACTTTTTTCACATTTTATTTGTGAAATGTCAAACCAAGTAGTTATGGTTTTAGTCTTAAGAGATATTCTGGCAAATACTTGTCTCCTGTAGTCTTTCTGCTCAATAGTGGGTGGCTAATGTTTTAACTGTGTTCGTATTTTCTGACAGTCCAAAAGCCAGTAGCTATCATTTTCGTCTCCAATAAACCATCTTGTTCACAATCCTACTTTGAAATTGTGAGGCGCATTTTGCCAGAAGATGAATTGATTAAAAAAATACTTTCCATTCTAGGAGAGGGTCTACAAAAATTTTATCTGATCAAAAAGAAGTGTTACAAGATTGAATTCCTATCTGCTGCAGAAGTAATTTTTGTCTGACAGTGCCTTCAGTCTGCTGTCAGTGTCTTTCAAGAGTAATACAGGAATGTAAAGATAGAGGAGAGAGACTTATCTAGAGAGGGATAAAATTATTCCTCTGGGAAATACTTTTTGTTTGTTTATTTCACAGCAAAGGCTCACGACTGTTCTCAAATGAAAGGACAACATAACCTAGATGAGCCCGGCAGGGAGAATGTGACACATAGGACTTGTGTAATTTAGATAAAGACAAAAAAATACTTAATTCTTTTCTTTTGGATTTTGTTGAGCAGATCTTGTAAATAGGTGCACAATAATGATAAAAATAATGGTTTTGTCTAGGAGTTCATTGTGCAGTTGAAGCCTGTAAACCAGTTTTTCTTATTCTGTAACTTTCAAAATATTTATTAGTTTAAGATTATGTATACCTTTAAAAGTATCTAAAAGTGACTTGTGTACTCCACATCTAAAAAAATGTAACAAAATCTCTTCAGCCTGGAATCATATTGAAAAAATGTGAAAAAGTAGTCTACTGAGTGACAAAACAAAAATTATGATTTTAAATTAGATGTACAGCAAAAATAGTTGAGGAGTTGCAAACTCAGAGCTTATAGATTTTCAGTGGCATTACCCAGTTAGGAAGGGAAGACACTTAAATTGCTTAAATTAATAAATACTGGAAAACGTCATACAATAAAAAATACAAATCTGCAGAAATAGACCTGAACTCTCCACCCTGGGAAGAAAATGATCAACCATGATGAGTTGGAGTGCTGTTAAATAGTTAGTGACATAACACAGGGGAAGAAGGAACTTTTCTAGTGTTTCTCATAATCCAGGAATTTAGGGATATAATCTGGGACAGAAGGAAGAAAGGAGGTTGTTTGTGGCTTAGCACATCATTCATTTCCAGCCTCATTCTGCTACTGTCTGAAGGCAAGATGACTCCTTTTCATATTCCCTTCACCGTTGTTCCCACAGAAGAGAAATGGGGCTGCGTGGACCCGACAGAAATGTGCTTTGTAGTAATAGTAGTGGTCCATAACACTTGGCATCACCTAAATCCAGGCACTGCATCTGGCTACACCATTGCCCTCCAGATGGCAACTTTTGCCTTTGGAAGGAGCTGTATTTCCATCTCCTGGACATTCCTTGGATGCAGCCAGAGTACTCATTGTCAGGGGTAAATGCATAATAGTCAGGTTATTGGTGATGGATTTACCTACAGCTCTAAAGCTTCTGCTCTCTACATGAGCAAAAAAAACTTACTATTCAGTGATACAAGCATGGGAGTTCAAAAAAGGTTATGCAGAAGTCACCTGTGATTGACAGGAGGGCAGAGTGACACATACCAAAGAGAGATGCACTGAGCCTTGGGTGGGCACCTCCTGTTATGTCAGCATCTGTTTGGCATGGGCAGAGCAACAGTGAATTGCAGTGTCACGTACTTGGAGTGCATTTAGTAGAAGAGCAGCTGAGGTGTTGTGCTGTGCCAAGAGGTGTCCCAGAAAAGCAGCGACTCTGGCACCTTCTCCCCACTCAAGTTACCTTCTTGGAAGAGCTGGAGAAATAGTTTCCTCTGCAGGAGGACAGATAGAAGGAGCCCTGTTTTTCCTCTGAGAAAGAGTGTCTTCTGGTACCTGTTGGGTTTCTGTGATTTGGATACATGCAGTCTGACATGCCACTTGGGCAAGGTTGCTGACCTATGGGGTACATAGAGTCACTGCTGCACTGGCTGAGATGCTACAATTAATTCAGGGTCAATTCAGCTTTTGGGCTGGAAGCTATTTTTAAGACCTCAGCTGCTACAAGGTCCCCTGCCCTTTCTTCAGTGCTTAGGCTCAGAGCAAGGTTGAGATGCATGGTCATAGGGTCACATCACCTTCCAGCGTACCAGCTGAGACCCTGAGACCTACCAGAGCTCACCTTCATGTCCTGAGGCAAAGGTGCTGTAACCCTCCTGTGGAGTCACTTGCCATTTACTGCGGTGGTGGAGGACATGTGCAGACAGCTCCTGTGGGAGCATCTCCTCAGCTCTAACTCCACAGCCCAGTGTACAGATGGTGAATTGTTTGTCAGGTCATGCCATTTGTGAAACTGTAGTCTGCACCTTAGATAATGTAGGGGATCTTTGTCCATCTCATTTTCACATATGGTCAGCACGCCTATGGTTTAGGCAAGTTTTGACATACATAGAACTTAAAAAATGTTCTTCTTGTACCCATGAAATATCTCACCTGCCTTTTGACAGAGTTATAGAAGCTTCAAAGCAACTATATAATGATATGAAATAGTTTTCTTTTAATAACATCTAGCGGTCCCAGGTTTTATTTATGATTCCTACATTTGTAACTCCAGCAGCAGTATTTTTAAAAGTCAGATAAAGTGGTCTCATCTATTGGTTATATTTTTTCATGCTTTGGAAGATCTGTTTAGTTTTTATATTGGAAGCCAGTAGGCTGTTTTAGAACCTGATGAAAAACATTGAGAAGTAATCATAAAGCAAGGCTTTGGGAAATCACAGGAAGCAGAGTTCCTGGTAGATATATTAGATCTGTAGTACAATTTAAGGACAGTACTTTTAAGGAGAATGTGTTTTGCAGAAATAACATTTGTCATCAAGTCATTCTTCGCAGGTAAGCATCCTTCCTTTGGTGCATTGCAAGAGCTCCTGGGTGTGTAAATAATGTCAGGAATGTCCCTGGGAGCAGGGCCTAATGTGGAAAAAATGCTTCTCTGGTGCTTCTGCTCTCAGAGAACTCTCCCTTTGTGCTTTATATAGCAGTCCAAGCTGATTGCTCAGATATTTTTAAGAAAGCTTTTTCTTCCCATCTTCTGTCCCCCCATCTTTGCACACCTCAAATTTCGAGCAATTATTTCTTCTTTCAGTCCAGATGTTTCCTAGGCATTGCCAGTTGAAATGGTTTTCCTGTACTCATTGGTTTAGGAGCTTTGGTGAATTGGTTCAGTGACAAATGCCTTTCAAAGTTGTCCCTCAGACCTGCAGAACAGTATGTTCAGATGTGACAGGTAATCCCAGTGCCTTTGAAACAGGAACTCTCAATATAACTGCATTTTATTATTCACACTTGGGCGATGGTGATCTTTTTTTTTTTACTTTCTTGACAGTCTGTATGCAAAAGAATACGTATGTGTGTGTAATTTAATGAATGAGTCTGTTGTCCTTTTCACCTCACTACTTTCTCCCAGCACTATAAACAAAAAGGAGAAAGAAACTTCTTAGCAGCAATTTTGATTAATGCATTGCTTCAAAATTCTGGCATCAGGAAATAGAAGAAACGTATTTTGGATAACTGAATTTTTCTGGAAGACCTGCTTTTAAAAGTGGGTTTATATCTTTGCCTGGGTCAAGTGATACAGCAAATACTTTTGATATAATATTTGTGTTTCATCTGAAGGTTGTAAATATTTTTTTTCGGATCTGCCTCTGTCTAGCAGAAATTCTCCCTCTGACTGAAGCATATCCATCATTCTTCTGAGTATCTATCATTGCACATTCTGGTTCAATAAGAGATTATATCTTATTATCTTTACAGTGAGTCACCATATTTATGGATTTAACTGGTATTGTCCAGATGTATCATCTCTGATTCAGTGTTTTGGGTACTGTGGGACTTATTCCCCACACACCACATGCTGGAGGTTGCTGTTATGTGGTGCTGAACCATCCCAGGGACCGCTTTTATCTATGAGTGGTATCAACAGATAACAATTGAGTTTTTGTTAGTGCAGAGTTTATATATTCAGTTTTGTTAAAATGAAATGTTAAGGAAAACTTCAGTTTGTCTTGTAGTGCTGAAAAGTCTAATCTGATTTGGTAGTTAGGGGTTTTCACGTATTCTTTTTCACAAAGGACTGCACACATATATTAACTATTGTTTGGTTATTCAGTGTTATGCTAACTGTCAATAAATATTCATTGATTTTATGTGGATATATCAACTCTTTTAAGAATTAAAAGGCGTGAGGCGTATTCAGATTGAAACTTCAAGAAGTCTCAATTGTGGTGGATTATGTGACTCTGATAAGTTTAGGCTTTTTTTTTCTTTTTAGATGATGCTTCACATAGCTTTGCATGTTGTTCAGACATCTTTTTTAACTATCTGTGTGTAATTACTTGAAAATTGTTTTGGTTTTCTGTTTTTTGTAATTACACTAGATTACCTTCTAACCTCGTTAAAATCCTCCTAATAAAACCAATGCAAATGAAAACACAGGAGGACTGCAGAACCAGGTGTGCTGTTTTAATGATGACAAATACAGTACAGATTTCACAAGGTTAGAGGTCAGACAAGACATCTTTTCTTATTTGAGCATTTTCAGAAAATAATTTTAGAAAATAATTGGGAAGATGTTTGCAAATGAAGCAGAAGACATGAGGAACTGTGCTTCTGTGGCAGCAGTAGTTGCCAGTAAGGCAATAGGGGAAGGAAGTTAAATACAGAATTTTAACAGTTTACAGATGTTGAAAAGATGCAACCACTAGTCAGAGTGTATTTTCCTATTGCTTATTGCTAGTGCGATATGGACAGTTTTAACCTGCGTGCCAAGGAAGACCTTTTCATCGCAGTATACGTGTAAATTAACTCTTAGATCATGCTTTTTACTGAAGTATTTAAAACACATTGTTAGCAATCTTTAATAAGGGGGAACTCTTTCATTGCTCAGAGCATGAGCTGGGTTCTGTTTCTAGCTACTCTGGTGCTTAAAGCACTTTTCTTGGGGCCATCCAATTACAGCAATCTGTTAACCTCTTTGGAGAAGAAAACTAAAACCCATGTCCAGAGAGATGAATGAGATGGACCTGGGGGCAGACAGCTCACCAAATACGCTTTTGATTAAAAAATTACGTTATTCTTAGGTACTGATTGGGGAATTTCTGAGCAACAGATGAGAATCTGATCTAGAAAAATTCTTGCATTTCCTGCCAGAGAAGATTGTTCATGCAGGCTGCACATGGCCTAGATAACCAGCTTTTAGAAAAACCTCTTTGCAGGAGTCAGTAATTTCAGTGCATTTTTGAGACACAGTTGCTAATTTTCCCAACAAATATTCGTGATGGTTAGTGCATGCAGGTAGTAGCCAAGCAAAGAAATAAAGTAATTCTCATGGAAGAAAAAATCCTTATTTTCAAGCAGCAAAAGCATGATCCAGATAATTTATTTGATTAGTTTTTCAACCTTTGGAGTTCCTTCATGTAATGCCTTAGACTTGCTAAATTAAAGAGGATGAGAACTTAAGTAATGAAAAGCATCAAACAGGAATTCCCCAGGTCAATTGCAAGAGAATGTAATGGACATCCAGAGGAGGGGGGCATGCTTAGTGAAGTTACTGGGGTGTTTTGGGGAGGGAACTGGCTCAGCAGACAGAGGGAGGGGTTATTCTAAAGTTCAGCAGTTCAGTAGGCAGAAGCAATGCAGAGGAGAACATCTCTCTCCAAACTCTTAGGCACTCACAGGCCACTTAAATGGTAGATGTATTTGCACTCCAACATACTTTTGCATACTTCATAAATTCAGTCTCAGAGGAATCTTTCCAGTGTGAAATCCGGCCCAGTGTGGCCTTCTCTGTCCCACATTTTTTTGACTTACGGTTGGTAAGTCAGTATATTCTGGGCATGTATGGCTAATTAAAAAAAGTTGCCTAGTGGCATCACTGTGTATTAGTGATGGATCTGATACTTAAGATCACACATGTCCACTGATGTCAGAGCTCATTTGATCTGTGTCTTGCAAAGTTGCTGATTGTTCCTGAATAGAGACTGATAAATCTGAATTCTCCATTTTTTATTGTACTATCCAAGCTGCACCATTATGTCCTTTCCTTAAAGGTGGAATTGGTTTTAAATTTCGCAAAACTAGTTTCTTCTATTCTGGTGGTATTTCTTCAGATCCCATCAAGTTATAAATCAGTCATTCCCAGGAAACAGTGAGAGCAGGTGTGGGGAAGAGCTGTTACCTGTGTGCCATTTCACTTGCGGATCCCTGTGGTAGTCCTGGCCATTTAGCTGCTGCTATTTGCTGTGCTGCTTGGTGTGATTTGTCGCTCTTCTGATTCTGAAACATAATGGCTGGCTGGCTGGCAGGTTTCTTTGTACTGGCTTTGTATTCCTGGATAAAATTTGTTGTAAATGCAGTGGCCCCTTCTCCTCTGTCCGGTTGCTTTCCAGTAGGTGTGAGGCTATGGTGCTTGTTGTCAAGATTTTTGAAAGGGGTTTTCATAGTTTGGAGTACCCGAAACTGTGGTACTCACTGGTGTTTGAGCCTTCCTTAGAGGAAGGTGAAGTTGGTAAGTTGTGGGGTTAGAGTATGCTTCTCTGTTGAAGAGATTGTGATTGTCGTAACAGAAAGTGTTCCCTCACAGGTAAGTGAAAGGAATATAGAAGTCCTTATTAATACATATACCTGTAAAATATCCATGACCTTCTTTTCAGTTCTTTTCTGCTGTGTAAAGGAAGGACCTTCAAAGTTGTGTTTCATTTGCCTATTTTTGCTTGTGTTTCATTCGTCTTATTTTTGCTCTGTCCATCTGAATCTTGTATCCTGTTAATTAAATGTAAACCTCCTTGCAGTCATTTCAGTGGGTTTTAATCTACTTTGCTCATGTCTTTGTGTACTGTTTGTGTTCCCAGTATGACTGCTGGGAGGTAATATTTCTGAGTCATTTGTGGGCTTGTTTGCTTATCACACTAGCTGGTCCACCCACTGAATTTTTGAGTGTAGTATTGACAGTGATGTCAAAGGCTAGATCTTTTATTCTGGTAAAAGGTATATCCTGTAATCTCCTAACTTCTAAAAGTAAAACAGAGAGGATGTCCACTGACGTAACATCATGTTGTTCCAGCTTACACCTTGCAAACCTCGTGGTATGTAGAACAGCACGCTTACTGCCTTGCTTTTGTCTGTTCTTGAGAGGAAAGTCTGATACCCAGCATGCCAGAAAGCATTGGAGCTGGCTTTAATGAGTACTAATAGCAGTAGAGATTAAACAACATGCGGCTCAGCAGTCCTGTGCAGCTGAAACTCATAGCTCTGCTTCTTCACTGCTTCTGTTGTCTCTGCTGCCTTGGCTGGGAAATCACTTCTTCCCTTTCAGTATAGACCTGCAGTTACGGAATGACTCATCCCTTTCTTGCATTGACATTGACCTCGGTATTTACTCTTTTTATGTGTGAGAGCAAATGAGAGGAGAATCAAGCCTGCAATCCCGAAAAGAAGAATTGCTTAAATTCGATCTCATGAATAAGTACTGAATCCTAATTTCATACTATTTCTGGTCTTTGGATGGAGACAGCAGCATATTAGGAATTAAATAATAGTTTTGAAGCAGGATTGAAAGTGCAGCATCTGCAGTTGCTCCGATATGACCTTAACTGTATAACTGCCCCCAGTGATGGGACCCCAGCAGGGAGATCATGGTGACTTTGTTCAGTTTTTCATGATGTTGCCTGCTTCTGCCATCGAGCATTCTGGTTTTTAGCTTTCTTCTTAAACAGGTCAGTAGGATAAGTTCTTACTAAGAGATTACATGCTGTGAATGATGACATACATTTCTGTTGAGTTACTGTAATGCTGCTCTGTTTTACGACTCAACAGTTCCATTTCAGGTGACACTTGCACTTGTGCCCTAAAGCTTGTTGTTAGGTCTTAAGTCCTTAGTAAAAGTCTTCTGACATCACTTCGAGATGCTGGGGTCCAGCTTCCTGAGCTGGAGCAATGTTAGCATGGTTTGGTCAGGTATTAATGTCTTCCCTCTCAGAGAAGGCAGGTTTGATTTGGGCAGTGTCATTTCAGTGAAGTCACATTCAAAACTCAGACACATGTAGTGTTAATGCCTGGTGGTTTCATGTTATTAATTCTGAGTAGGGAAAAATAGGATCCTTGAGAAACAACTTCCAAATTGTGGGGTAGACTTTCTACTGTCCAAAAGTTAATACATTCAGAAATGTGAGAAATTATTTGTTAGTTATACATCCTGTGTCTGTTATCAAGGTACTAGTAATAATTATGTCTGAGCTCCCTTTGAACTAATAGCAATGCTGTTCACAGCAAGAGGATTAACTCTTAATGACTTAACTAGAAAAAAAAATTGAAATTTAGTTTTACCAGGTTAGATTGCAGTAGTGACACATTTAAAAAAAAAAAAAAACTGAAAAAAAATGATCAAACCTTTTTCAGCTGCCCCCTCCATTCAAACACTTTCTGTCTCTAAGAGGAAGTTGCTGTAGGGGCTCTGTAAGAAATTACTTGCTGCCGAGTGCTAATAGCTGAACTGTTGTTTCTTGGGTGTTTTGTGCCTGTTTTTAGCGGACAGGGTCTTCTTGGTCAAGCTATGTGTATCTAAACTTACGTTTAGGAGAGAATAAAAAACCAGTATGTTTTTACGGTAATGAGATGTCCCGTGTTTTCTTTACATTTGCGGTTTGTCCAAGTGTGTTCAGGACGATACCTTAACTGCATCCCACTGTCTCCTGTTTGCCAGGGGCAAAGACGACATGGAGTGAGGCATTTGCCAAAAATTGCACCCCAGTGGTGGGAAAGGACTTGAAATAAAACTAGATCATGCGATTAGAATCTTTAATAATGGTGGGTAACACAGGTAAAGCTGTGTGCAGTGAATGATCAGGGATGCCTCATTCCAGCATCCCAAATCAAAGGACTTTGCAGGCATCCCCATGTCTCTCACTACAGCAGCTCCTGGTAGAGCTGTCTGATTCGAACGCGGTTTTGCAAAGTTACATTCCCTCCTGAGCAATGTTCCAGTAAGTGGGTCCTGAGGAAAGCTGTGCATTGATCTGACAGGGATGTTGAAAGATCATTACTGCTGAGCAAGCCAGGGCCTTGTAAACCTGTCACGTTAGCGCAGCAGTGCCTGTAACAAGCTGTGTTCATATGCTCTGGTAGAAAGGGAAAAGCACTTCCTCTTCCAGATGTGAGGTGAGGTGTTCAGTCAGCCTGTCCTTGTGCTCTCTGCTCTATGGAGTATCAGAACTCCAACATTGTTGTCTGGTTTCTGTTTATTTCTGTGCCATTTGAACTACAGACTGTAGTAGTCAGAGATCAACAAGCCAAAAATAACAATGTCTAGTAGGGGGAAAAAAAATTTGTAAAAGTGATCTGCTAGGAAAGGATCAGCAGCATCAGATCAAGGATGCCCAGCTCAGAGGAGTCATTTCTAGCTCTCACACCAAGGATAAGTGAACAGGGCACTTGGAACCCTGCTGAGAGCCACTGCAGAAGCAGCTCTGTACTGGGGGCTTGTCCCTCATAAGAGGAGAATGTCTGTCACTGAGACAGGTGTGTAGATGGTCTCAGAGAGTATTAGGTGCCTTGCTCTTCTCACAGAGTAATTTAGCCTGTAAAAGAGACCCACACACTTGTTTTTACTAAGCTGCTCGTGGTGTAGGAATGTGCTGGGGTGGGGTTTTTTAACATTTTGTTTGTTTGTTTCAGGAGGTTTTTTTATGGAAACAAAAAAACAAACTAACAAGTGAAAGAGCAGGTATGAAGGGTTGCAATTTTAGAGTCTCACACCAAAGCATTCACTTTCAACCTTGCCGGAATTTATCTATAAACAAAAGGGATGATTTGTCTGAGGTGGGACTTGATCTAGATTTTAGATAAGAGTAGATGACACAGAGAAATGTTTCATATGAGGTAACTGTTAATGTATGTTCATGGCTTAAAAAAAGGTAATGGAGTTGGCGGTAACCTGCTCAGACCATATTTCAGCCTGTTAGTTTTGCTTAGTATGCGTGTGGTGTGAGTTTTTTTAAAGCATAGTTCTGTTTCTAAAGGCCAATGTAAGGAGTATGGGCAGCAGTGGAGGTTTACGTGGATCCTGGTGATAGGAGTGCTGGAAATGGATGCTCAGTGTTGGATAAAAACCGTTTTTTATTTTCCAGCTGACTGGCAGCTAGAGCTAAACACTTGACCCCACATCTTTTAAATCAGTTGGTGGAACAACACTATTGGCAGATTGCTCAGGTAGAATGTATCTAAGGAAACTTCTCTGAGAAAAATGTTAATTAATCATCTTAACTCCTCATTTTTAGATACAGAATTATCAATTAGGCTTAGAGGGTTTAAGCATAGAATCTAAAGGAGAAATTAACCCTGTTCAATGCAAGGGACTGCAGTTTTACCAGTAGCTTGGATTGAAGCTGGGAGTTCCTTGCTGCCGATCTGATGGGATGAAAGTATGCCTTAACTGCAGAGAAACAGTGGCACTTCTCATTTCCCCCACATGCCAGGTAGTCTTAGCCCTCTTGTTTAACCACTTATTTGGGGGTTTATGCTCATCTGTGAAAAAACGAATTGTGCATACAATTTTATACATAAATCCTGACTGAGACTACTTTTGGATTTGTCAGGTTTAGCCCACTGTGGACAGCACAGCTGAGCCATTGAGAGCACCGAATGACTGTTCTCAACTGAGAAAATTTCACAGTAGGTCACTCTTCCTTCCATCTCAGTAAAAAATTGTGAAACCTGGGAATTTACTTCAACACAGAAAATAATTAGAAGCTTCAACCCAATCAACAGGACTCAGATTCCTTTCTCAGGAGCAGCAGAAGTGTGAATCTATTAACCCATGGTGTTCTACTGGAATCCTGGCATCTTACCTAATCTGATGATGTAAAAGCAGCCTCATGTTAGACTCAGTCCCCCCGCTCAGTTAAAGAAAAAAAGGGAGGGGGAGATAAAAGAGGTACTTGAGCACTTGAAAACAAGTATCGATTTTTAGCCCTGCAATGCTTGATATAATGTCAGTTATTATGGAAGTACATGGATTTGGTATGAAAGTCTTCCTAAAAATATATTGGATTGTTTATATATAGATAAAGAGATAAATATTGTTTTAAAACTAGAGCTTATGAGCATCTATTTTTTACATATTGTTGCAATGAAATGTGAAACACTTGTTCCGAGGTTTTAAGCTGGTCATCTGCATGAATTACGGTGCTGCTGTAAATATTTCTCAACATGGACAGGTAGATGCTCTTGGAAAAACCAGAACAAATTCTTAAGTTGCCAATATTGTCACAAAGTCTCCCTGCAGAGTGAAGTTGTTTGACAGAGTGTTTCCCTGGTGATTTGGCTGCAGATGAAAATGTCTTCCACAATAAAATTCTCTGCTCAGGTCTCAGTTCTCTGTGCTCATCAATCAGCAAATGACATATCAAGGATTTTTTTGCTGGATTAGTTAATATGGTGAGGATAATATGTGAGGCATTGATACTCCTGTTTTTACACATAGGGGTTTTTTTACTCTTAAATACACATGGTTTTTAAATATATATATTTTGTTGTCTAGAGCTTCCTTTAGTAATCAGTAGTGCTGCAACAGAACTAATATAAAACTATCTTTTATGTACTTAGATTTTCTTGCCTGGAGATAATGCCTACTCTCTGAAAATCACTGTCAATCATAAGAAATAGAGAGCTGGGGGAAGGGTGGAGAGATGTACATTTAGTGACAGTATTTCTACCCTCAGTGCACTGTCCTTTGTGAGTTAATATATTAATGTTTTGCCAATGAATGGCATTTTGTAGAATTTTTATGGCCTTGTGTGTTGTAAACACAGTTTTGCTGGAGATAATCATGTTCTGCATCTGCTGATAATTTCAGAAGGTATCATTAATGGCTTTATAAAGTTCATTTACGTGGCTGCAAAGAAATAAATCACCTTATAGTTTAATTATCTCTAATATAACAGCAGCAAATATCTCCTGGGAAGCTGTCTCCTGTTTTACTAAATGATTGTCAATTGATGAAGTTGCTTTCCTTAAAGGATGCTCTGTTAGGGAGATTGTTTCACAGTGTTTTATGCTACATCTGTTTTATGCTGCCACTACTAAATTTTATAAAGGAATTTAAAATATGACCGATGTCAGTAATAACTTTTATATCATGCCTGCTTTTTAAGGAAAAAAATGGAACTTACTGCAATTCCCATAAAGCTTTATAAGAAATGTTTAATAGGAAATCCTTTTTAAATACTTTTAAAATATTTTTTGAATTACTGTATGGGATCCAGGAAAATATTATAAACACATTTTAGCAGATCCCCTCTGTGCAGTATGCACCCATCTGCTGTGAAAAATATTAAGAAGGGACCTTCATTTTCCTACTTAAGTGTCTCAAAACAGAGTTCTTCCTCTTCAGATCCAACCACCAGAGAGGCAGAAAGGGAGCACAGATGGAAAGATGAGTATCCTGTATAAAAAAAGAAGTGATAAAAGGGAAGGAAAGAAGGCATAAAAGTGGTACAGGAGAAAGACCAGAAAGAAGATGCAGGCTGATGAGCTGGAAGGAGAAAAGAAATGAGAAGAGCCAAAATCCTGAACAGGGATTAGGCAAAGGGAAGAGATAGGAGTAAGTGAAATAACAGAAACATTGAGCATTTAGTAAAAGCAGAAATCAAGGACACAAATAATCAAAGGATAGAATATAAGACAATATTTTCTGCCTTTTCCTCCGGTCACTAATCAGTAGTTGGGAGAGAGGTATGATGGACAAATGTCAAAAGCACAACTAACTTGTATTTTCTTGCTTGTCCTTTTCTTAGGACTCTGGTTTTCCTTTTTGTGATTTTGGTTCACCATATTTACTTTGGGTCAACTGCATTTCCTTTAGTACCACTAAATTGGTAAACTCGGTGACTGCTTTGAATTACTTAAATCATAGGATTTTAGAATCATAGCTTGAACTAAGAGGCTTTAAAATTATTTAGAGCCATTTTGAATCATCTCCTCCTCTTGCTTCTAGAAAAGTGCAGGTTTCATTATATCCCCTCACCTGTTTTAATCCAGTAAGTAGCTCTGACTTGATAGCTCAAGTGTCTAAAGCTGTGCAGCCTTCAGTGTAAATACAGTGATGGTGCATAATCTCAAGCACCTCCCTGTCCCTAGGGTGGTGAGGTGGCTCCAGAAGAGCTCCCAGGATTTAGACACTGACCAAGATTGGTGATTGTGTGCAGGGATGCGAACTCCATGGCTGTGCTGTGGCCCCCCTTTTATTTGATGGCTAACAAAGGTTAGGTAGAGTGGGAAGATAAAAGAGCAAAGCTTTTTGAGTGATAAAGCCCTGGTAGATTTTTTTTCTCTCCATATCAGAGGAGAGTGTGCCCAGGGAGTGTGCCCTCCCTTTTCTTTGGGCAATTTCTTTACAGCAGGGGTGCACGCTTGTTAACACTTTACAGGGTAATAGGTAGGTTGTTAACTAATGGCTGTTTTCAGCCTCTAAGCTGTAGGCCATAACAACAAGAATATATTCCATTTCAAAGGGTTTTTTTTTTTTAAGGAAAAAAAAGGGGGGTTTTGCTGAATTCAGGAGGTGGGAGTTCGGTAGCACTTAATGTATTGAGTGCAGTGAAGGAAAATTTGAGCATAAGGTACAGAGACATGTAGGTTGGATTTGGATGAACACGTGTGTGTGGAAAATTATATACTGTCTCAACAAAAATTACTTTTTCCTTCTGAAAGAAAATGTTTTCTTCCATGTACTGGGAGAAATTACAGTTCTCCCATTGTAACGTGTAGTTTTTTTCCCCCATATGCATAAACAGAAGTACTATTAAACTAATCTTCGCAAAAATAATATAATTCCTTCAGGGAAGTTTCTTTCCTCAGAATGTTTTTATTTTCTGTGTTGATTATTTTATCTTAAAGCTGTGAACTCCTGGCCTGTTCTTCATTGTACTGGCAGGAATAAAAAATGCACCACAGATACATCTCCCTCTTCCTAAAAATAATTTCCAGATTAGGAAAAAAAAGTGTTCAGAACGACTCTGAGAATATCTGATTGAAAGTTGCCAGTACTGAAATAATGTCTTAAGAGTATAGTAAAAGAATAAGAACAGAATCAAGTTAAATGAAACCTTCTTGATTCTCCCAGGCCAGAATTAACATAAGTACAGAATGAATGTAGAGTGAGGAATAATAACATATAATCACAGCCCATTTAAAGAAAATAGCAGATAAGGAGGATCTATCCTGGAAAAAATGTAGGTCAAAGTAAAGTCCTGCTCTTTTGTCCTTGTCTCCCTGTTTTTATTTTGATTATCTACAGGTGATCTTCAATGCCTTTACTTACCAGGGATAGCTTTTAAAAGGCAAAGCTGTCACAAGAACCAGAATTTTCGAGAGGTCTGCACTTTGCCTCCAGTGATAGACAACATGTTTGGGTTTGATTTGGCTCTTTTACCTAGTGTGGAGTGGGACCTCATTTGGGGCAGCTGTGATGGTTTGTGACATGGAGCAGTGGAACTGCGTCACAGATGTGGGGACATCAGCAGGGAGTAAAACTCTGTTTTTAGAAACATTGTACAGGGAAAAGAGGAGATTCTTCAAACACTGGGATGAATGAGTGCAGAGTGACTCCCTGAGCTGGCTCGTGCAGTTTGCAGGATGCTGGGCGTTGCCATAGAGACCAAGAAAGGGGGAGCAGAGGAGTTTTGAAAAGAATATCAGCTGGGGCTTTAGTAATGCTAACTTAGCATGTGATGTCTGCCAAAGAACCCTGCTGGGGAGCCAGGCACTAATGTGGTATCAGAACCAGGAGAGCATTGAGATCACCTGGCGTCTGCTAAAAACAACTGAAGTCACGTCTTGGACATGTGGTGGAAATAAACACAACTTGCATTCACATATGCATGTTATTTCCAAGTTATCTATTAGCACGTTTCCTGACAGGGTAATTGCTTCTGGTTCCTCTCCCATTCCTGAAAATATTTGGTTTACTTCTAACAGTGACTACTGTGGAAATAACTGCTAAATCCTTGGTGTCTTGAGATCACCACCCACACATCCCAGAGGTTACATAGGCTCTCCTGCTCTGGCTCCCTAGTTCTTTTTTGGCAAATAAATCAAGTGGGTACAGTACTAAGGACATTGAGTAAATTAATCCTGTGCAGGAAGGAGAGTCAGGACAGAGTTTGTCTCTACAGCATGGAATCACAATTTGGACAAGACTAAGAACTGTTCAAGATCAAGATATATGACTGCTCTGATACAAAGTAAATAGGATTTTTAAAATTAATGTCCATGGCATTGCCTGTATTAATACTTCCCTTTTGCAACATTTATTTTTTCATTAATGGAGCTAATTTGACTTGGGAGATGGATGTGAAGAAGTGCCAAGCACCATGTATGTTTAAACAGGGAGCGGTCTGCTGCAGTGTATGCTCATGCTGACTGTGCTTGTTCTTGAAGTAATGGTACTGAAAATCATAGAACAAGGAGAACAGCATCTAGGGGGTGTGCTCCTAGCGTCAGTCAGGAGCCCCCTATATGGGGGGCTATAAGGGCTTCATGAATTCACATGGTCTGCATGCTCATCTATTCCTTCATTCCTTCCATGCTCCCTTTCTTCACTGAAATGAGAGTTGCCTGCATGTTTCCTGCAATATACCAGCTTTGTCTTCTTTTGGCAGGGCCAGTTACTTTTCCGTACATGAAGCTTTGTGTGTCTCTTATCCCTCTTTTGACCTCATAGCTCTTCCTTCCCGTCTTCTATCTTTCTCCTAGGTTGGTCTTTCTTCCTCTCCCTGAGGCAAATTTTTTCTGGGTGTCAGTGTTCCTAAACTTTACTGCAAGTCCTTTAAGGAAAGGGAGAAAATGAGGGGTTCTTCTTTGCCAGACTCATTAACTCTGGCAAAAAAGGTGGCAGCCATTATGTGGTTCTTTGGTCTATAGGCCATTACCCCCAGACCTGGATGGCTGAAACAGCTTCATATGCTAACCACTGCAAGAAGTCACAAATCCTGTGCATAAATATACCTTCTCCCTCTCATTTTCTTGCTTTCATCAAAATGGATGTAACATTTTCCATTGCCTAGAACATTCCCTGAAATGTTAAAATTTATCAAATAATCTAGCATCCTGAAATTAACTTGTAATAGAAAAAAGTATGGAGAAATGCCACTCATCCAACAATCATAATATCCAGGGATAAAAAGTACTCTATTGTACAAATAGATCAGCAGTCCTTAAGTACGGGTTATTTCCTGGGCTAAATCAGTTTCCATACAAAGCTGTTCTACAGACTTGTATTATAAGTCTTCGGCAAGAAATCAGGCTGCCCATTATTCTGTGTATCTCTGTCCCATTGTTCTCATTCCTCACCACTCTTTATGTTAGCATTGCACTGGCTTGTGGGCTGGGAGTGACAATGAAGTTTAATTTACAGCATATATGCACATTCCACTGTGCAGTTACACCTTCTGATTCCCACCATCTGATTTGTGAGGGGAGTTCTGAGTTTAAAAATGGATTGATCTGTTTTCTTCCTTGTTCCTTTTTTCCTCTGCCTAGGGTTTCCCATGCCTTCATCATGTAGTCAAAGAGCTGCATAGACACATTAACCTGCTAACCTGACAAGAAAGCATGCACCCCAAAACAGAAACATTTTCTAGAGCAGGGTAACTATAGTGCTGGAAAGTAAACTGTACCATGAGCGTTAGATTAGGAAGAGAAGTGAAGTTCATATACCTTTGTCTTTGGTCCATGAGGTTTAGTTATGTTTATTTTGAATTTGCAGCGTGGTTTTGTGTTTGTGACTTTTTTTCTGCTTTGGTTGGTTTTTTTGATTGTCTTTTTTTTTTTTTTTTTTTTGTGAAAGGATATATTTTTTCTTTGTTAGAAAACTAATAAAGAACAGAAGATGGAAATTTTATTGAACAGAAAGAAATATGAGTGGTTCTGGAATTTGTTTCTTCTAAGTTTCAGTGTAAAATATGTCAGACTTTTAGTGTGGAAGTTGACGTGATGCATAAAAAATACTTGAGTGTACTAGTACTTAACTTTTGAATTAAGTATTTTTCTTTAATCCAAAAATATGTTATTTATATTTCAGTTTGGAGTTCAATCTTGATCCAGTGTACTTACTGTGATATAGCCTGTGGTCTATTGAAGCCCAAAGAGACTCACAGAGAGCAGTTGTTCACCATAGTACCATTTCTCAAAGATAAATTATGCAGCAGTGAAGACAAGTTCATAAACTTTATTGTATTGCTTTAGTAGCAGTGCTTTAGGTTCTACCAGGAAGGCAAATTCAACACTAAGGCCTTCCCCAAGGTTTATTAAACTGTCCTAGAAGCTGCCTGTGTAGTTTTTTTCCTCCTTTGGACATCTTTCTAAGCTCAGTAGTGGGAAAGGGAAGAAGAGAATGATCTTTTTTCTTGGTCTTTGGTTAATCTTTCTGACTTTCTGCTTCCACTAGCATGTAGAAGAATCATACTGTGAGAAGAAAATGATACACTCTTTACTTGATTGACTCAAACACATACAGCTTTTTATAGGCTCACCATTTTTCTTCAATAGCATGCATCTTTGTCATAGTTTAAAAATTATCTAGAAATAGTAGTTACAGTTCTTGAAATTATGTGCAGCTATGAGCAATATGTACCATCCACATTTTCCAAATGTCGAGACAGTGTTCTAGTTTTATGGGTATTGTAAAAAATTATAAGGAGTAAACAGTCAGTTGAGTGGTACTTAATCAAATACTGAAAAAAATCAGGATCAAAGTACATTATATTAGTTTTGAAAATAATTTTAGGAGAAAATATTTTCCAAGCCCTTATGTGGTAATCCTGAAATACTAGGTCTTTCTGGTTGTTGCAAGCTGTACAAATGCAGTGTTGATACCAGATGATTTGTGTATGTTTATCTTTGATTAATTTTTTTCTTGAGAATTTCAGGAGATCTTTAAGCAGCTCTCATTTTTGCTATTTATATATGGGTTTCATTTTAAATAGAATGTAGGAATATTGAACTATTCCTGATCTAGCTGATGTTGGAATTTCTTCAGAGAAATAGTTCAAACTATAAGTTACAAGATGGAAAGATTTAAAGAAAGGTAAGAGGGAGAGTTTATATCTTCACTGCTTATGCAGGTGTATCTTTTACAGCACAAGTGCTATTTTCATGTAAAATCGAAGGCACAGATTTATTATTTTTTTGGGCACAGTATCTCTGGGTGATTTGAGATCCAGGGAATTGCCTAGCAACATCATGGTAAATGCAGCTTTGTCCCTGTGAAGGTGTTACGGAGAGGGAGCAAACAAGAGCCACTTCTCCTGGAGTAAAAAATCTCATTTTGGTAATAAGATGTAGCCAAGCAGAGAGCTGCTACCTAGTCTTTGAGTAATTTTTTAACTTCCACTTCCTTTAGATAAATCCTAGGAGGTGAACATCAGGAAGTTAAGACCAATCTCAAGAGTTCAAGCACAGTCATGGTGAAAGGATCCATAGAGAGGTTTCGTCTCTATGGGAGCAGCAGCGTGGATCTTGAACCTCATGAATCCCTTTTCTGAGTCCTGTTTTCTAGAGCATGTGCTAATCAAGGGGGAAGGTGTCTGGAAACACCATTTGAGGGCAACCTGTCCTCTCTGCAGTAGTTCATCTTTTCTTCTCAGAAAACATGTGTTGGTCACCTTAGAGCATGAGCAGTGAACTGAAGGTAGCTGGGTGCTTCAGTGGAAATACAGCTCTGATGAGTGCTGGAAAATGCATTATCTGAGAGAAGACTAAGGGAAGCATATGCTCTCACTTTGGCACCAAGCAGCTTTCTGACTTTAGGGACTCAAATGTTTAATCTACATTAGCACCTCTCTATTGATGCTGCTCATTTTGATTGTCATAATAGATCAGAAAAAAAGCAGGTGAAAATACAGTGCCAAATTCTCCAGGGCCTGAGTATCTCCATACAACTATTGTGTCTAGGGAAAGTTGGTATTTATAACAGCTCTGGACTGATGAAGAAATGAGGCATGCTATGAGGGAGAAGATGTTTTAGGCTTTAAAGAGGGATTGATTTGTGGTTATTGTTGCTGCCTTTGATCTGCCAACAGGGATCTGAAACTAATCCACCAGAGCAGCACAAGTCTGATATATAAAGCCAGATGGAGGTGCCAGAATAGGTTATGCCTGCTGTCTTTGACTCTGCCTTATCATGAAGTGATAAAACAGGTAGTACAAAGCAAAGCAGGCAAAGGATGAGAGTGTGTGCACCGCAGCAGTGCTGCCAGCAGTGTGAAGTGACTGCCTGTTGTTAAAGACACTGCCGGATCAATTAGCCATTCGCAGCATTACCCTCTCCTGGCAAGAGGCTGAGGCGTGCAGCCGCACAGAGCACTTGATTGCCATACAGGCCAGAACATCTCTGGGTGCTTCCATGCTAAATTGAGGAAGTAGAAAATGTAGAGTCTCTGTATTTCTAAAGTAATCCCACAAGTACATATGGCCATAAAAGTGAAAAACTATGTTTGCATAAGGACTTTTACTTCATACCCATACCGTACTTTTACCCCAGCTACAGAGGGTATCAAAGTGAATCTCATTCTAAGATGTGCTGTAAGCAGTGAATATGGTTTAACTGCTGAGATGTTGGTGGGATTTTATCACTTCTGGTTGCATTTTGTTTAGAAATTAGAGCAGTTTGGGGCTTAGTATAGCTATTCTCTATAGATCTCATCATCATCTGAGTCAGCTAACTCGTTGCATAAGAAGAGCTTTATATAGATGTTGGATCAATTGGCAGTAAGTTGTCAATAATTGTGTCTCCTAGACACTGCAGTTGACAGGTTAATGAAGTGCATTCTCAGTGACAGAGAGCTGTTGACAAATCTTTTGTCACTTTGCTTTTTCCACTCCTGCATTTCTCATAAATCTGCTCCATATCACAACTTTGGGGAATGCTGGGATTATAATCACACAATCACAAAGGTTGAAAAAGACCTTTGAGATCATTGAGCCAACAATGAGCACGACAGTGCCAGTCCAACATTAAACCATGCCTCTAAGCACCACATCTACACGTATTTTGAATATTTCCAGAGGTGGTGATTCCACCACTTCCCTGGGCAATCTGTTCCAACGCTTGACAACGTTCCAATGAGGAAATTGCTCCTAATATCCAATCTAATATCTTATCTTTCACAAGTAAGGAGGTGCCGGTTTGCTACCTTATGTGCCTAGGCTGGGATTTGGAAAACACGTTAATAGCCCATTGGTTGAGAAACCAGAAAGAAAGAACCAAGGACCGTGTTTGCCCTCCCTGCAATGTGTTTCCCAACACATTTCAAAGAAGATGCCAAGTAGGTGATCTACAATTTGTCCACCAAGACTGCAGCATTGTCTTTGTATCCCTGTTGTTGCACTCTTTCTGCCTTTGTTGTTGCTGTGGCACTTAGACTGATTCAGTGCAAGTTTTTTCCACTGCATGTTCCTTTTCCTCTTGCCCAGATAAAGGTGTAATCACTGGTTTATTTTACATCACGCTTGAAGGTTCCTGTGAGTACCTTTTGCAGATATCTGATGAGTAAACTGGTTCTTGTCCTTTTCAGTAAAGTTTCATATTTGTTCCTTGAACTCATGAGCATTCATAAGCACCAGCAGTTTAGGATAAGTGCTGCCTACCTACAGCAAAAGGATGTTGAGCAAAACCAGACCAGTTTGCATAATCCCACCTTCCTTGCAAGAGAAACTGTTTTGGTCAATGCATGCATTAAGAAGTCACAGAGTGACTCATTTGCCTTAGCTATTACTAGCACTTGATGAGAAAGCGTAATTTTAACTCTATTGTTCATAGCCAGCCTAGATGTTGTTCATGGCTTGTTGTACATGGTTTGGGGTTTGTGAGCCACACTGCCATTGCAGTTTGCCTTTTAGCTTGCATAGATAATTGACCCTAAAGGCCAGACGTTGAACCCAATGAAATCAGAAGCAAAACTTGTATTGATTTTGTTGAAATCAAAATCTAGCTGACCATGCATTGCCATTTCATCTTGATAGACACTAGAGGAGAAAAAAGCCTTTCAAAAGGCTTTATGTTTTTCACACTGTGGGCCTGAAGGACAGTGAAAGTAACTTGGGAAGTCGTGCGGATTGGATGACATCAGAACTTAACTGATGTCAGCGTTACTGCTCTTTTCCAGCAGATTGATCAGCTTCATGCTTTGCAAGAGGGAAGGAAGCCAGTGTAAAAATCTGCCATGGATTAGGGATTCTTAAAAGGGTGAGGATTCACCGAGTAAGTGAGACTTCTTATCTCACCCACTTCATCTAGCACTATGGAACACAAACCTAGGAAAAACACTGCTGTCAAGAAAACATGACTATATCACAGTTAGTTTCTGGTAGATGAGGAGAAGCCCTCACCCTTTGCTCAAGGTGTTAATGGCATGAAAAAATACTATGTGATTTTCCTGTTGTTTTAGAACTGCCTCCAACTGTGGGCAAGTTTGTTTTACAGAACAGAGCTTTAAGAAAGAGGCCAAACTAAAAAAGAAATGGTAAACATTCAAGCAAATGTTACTGTCTTGTGTTACTCAGGAGCTGGTTCAGTTTGCTGATTGCTCAGTTTCAGTGTGGTCTGAGTAATGAAGAGCTGACTAGTGAGCCTAATTTGGGGTAATTCCCTGAGTACTTTGAAGCATGGCAAAGCCAGAAGTACTCTTATGAAAAATAATGGAAAGGTAGCTGGGGGCTTAACTTATGATCTCTGCTCATTACAGTAAGCGACATTTTCATTGCAGTGTTGCCATAAAGATTATTGGCTGCCACATAGCATAGGTCCCTCCTGAAAAGATTCTGGAACAGTTTTGCTGGCACAGTATAAGCCAGGGAAAATCACCAAAGATTTGCTTAAAACCCAGCAATTGTTTGTCAGATATTGAGGTTGTGATGCTTTGTTCAAAACTGGCTGGAAAATTAGGTAAATAGTCGGTATAATTTTATTATGTGGTTTCTGAGTGACCATCTTGAGTCTTCCACAGTTAAGTTATATAACTGGAAAACCATCGTATTGATATGTTTTGTTTCCATATGGAACTACTTGGTCTTTGGCTTTCAGTATTTCAGCATTTTAACATATATGAAGACAGTGATTTTGAAATTGGCTTTGAATCACCTTTTTCCTTTGCATGTATGTTGATTTGTCAGAGCACAACTTACCAGGTATCTGTAAGATTGACATAATGGCATGTTTGTGCGCTTGTTGGCCAGGGAGTAGTTGAACAGACTGTGTTTGGGAACTAGAAAGACCTGCATTGACCTGTTAAAGCATGTTCAAAAACTCTGTCCAAGAACAGCTTTACTGCAAAGTGTATCCATCATGTGTTAAACAAAGCCAACTTGTATGGCCAAGTGAAATCAGAATGTCTGAGATGTGTAGCACTTCAGATGTGGTCCTTTGTGTCAAAAAGCGACATTTTCATTGCAGTGTTGCCAGAAAGTGAAGTGGGTTTCCTCTATTCTTCACCTTCTTCCTCGTAATGCTTTTGAGCAACTAAATCCAGTGTCCTGGAGGAACCAAATAAATTCCTTCACTGGTGGCAGTGAGCAACTGCTTCATATCCCTGTTCTCTTGTCCTGTCAGTAGCAAGGCTAAGCAGTCTCAGAACACCTATATACACTTGGCCAGCCATGGGCAGATTAGCATGATGGGAGGACAGATGGACACACAAACATAGAGAAGACAAGCGCCAGACTGCATTCCTCAATACCTTTCCCTGCAATGCACAAGGAAAACTCCTTGTCAGGGATCCCTCTGATACCTGGCTCCCCAGTCTTGATGTTTCACATATCAGGCCCCCAGACTCAGACTCATCAGCCTACATCCCCTCAGTCTTTCTGGGGCCTGATCCTAGAGTCTCTTGGTCACTCCAGTATCTGGGACTCAGTCCATGTTATTGGCCAGCTGATATGTCTTGATTTGAACATGTTGATGGGACATGTATGCATGCTGCTAGAGCAGAGGGCACATTCACACAGAAAACAGCTAGAAATAGGGTTTAAGCAGAACAAAGTCAAGGTGATTTGGCACAGAGTTCTGCCAATCAAGTGTTCCGACGTGCTCCTATTTGCACACTGTTGACCTCATTTATTCTCTGCCTCATCCTCTCTCTTTTTCCCTGCACTTGTGCTCTGCTGTCATCCTTGGTCGCTCACTTCCACTCTATTTGTCTGTATTCATAAGAGCTTGTAAATCCTGTATAATCCTTAAATACTCTTGTTCAATCCCAAAACTCTGTCTAAGCCTCCCACAATAAATTCCTTTACACAGTGGTCCACAGAGCTCACACAGCCTTCCAGAGTTGCTTGTGTTGGGTCACACAAATGGACTGTGTGACAGGGCTGGGACTCTTCCTTTCCCTTTGAGGGTTTCAAAGAGTGGTGAGGTGGTGATTCAGAGGGGTTAGTTTGGTTGAGTTCCACACTTTGTCGCTGTGTCTCTTGTCACTGCTCAGTCCTTATGTTTATTTTAAGGAGCTGTTGGAGAGCTGGCCCTGCAGCCAGTTGGGATGGCAGATGCAGATACCCTGGGAGAGAGGTGTGTGAGCCAGGCCAGCAGAGCAGGGTAGCTGATTAAACCCTGTATGGGGGGAATTGCAGTCTCCTGAGTGTTCTCCGTGCTATTGCCAGTGAAACTGGTCATCCTCAGTGTGCAGCAGAGCAGGCTCAGATTAACCCAGACACTTCAATTTTGAAAAAAAAAAAAGGAGAAGGAAAAACAGACTCTCTGTATCAGTATTTCCCCAGAGTCCCTTCTATACATTTTATTGGTACACTTTGTCTACTTACTGGAAAAGAAATACATACCTGCCGGACATATAATAACTTAAAGAAAGTTCCTTAGCTTGCACTTAGCTATTTTTGCCCTCTGTTTTCCTTTTTATAAATGTTAATTAGGTACACAGCAAAATGCATGTAATGAATCAATAATAAAGATTATGTAAGGGCATTTATCTGAGCAGCAGTGTAGCATTCAGAAAAGAAAGTGAGCACTGTTTTACTGGAGCCCAAAGGACTCCATGTGGACAACAACATTAAAATAACGTAAGAATGAAGAATACTGTGCTCAGCTGTCTCCAGGAGGATGTATGTTTCCTGTACTGTGTTTGCTGCCTGTCCAGGGTTAGTTTGAGATCAGGCAGGTGGCCTTGAATGTTGTCCCAACGACATGGTTTGGGGAAATGGAGCAACTGTTGATTTATCTATTGCATGCTCAAAAATTACAAATACATAAAGATAAGGGTTATGATGATACAGATCACTTCAGTAAACAGAACACACTTCTTTCTCACTTGTCATTTTCCTTCTTAGGGGTGTGTTTTTATCTGCAGCTACCTGTGCTGGCATCTGCCAAAAAAAGCTGAGCATGCCCTTGCGGTGGTTCCTGATTACTTTTGATGAATTAGAAGTAATTCTAGTAGATACCTCAGCCCTCAGAGTTTAAATTGATGCCTTTATCTGGCGCTAAATTGTTTTTTCTGATACTAAGTAGGAAAGCACTGTTTCATCTGTGAAAACAAGTAGGAAAATATTCTGCTGCAATCTGAGGGAGTTCTTACTCTTAAGGACTTCAGTTTCTGCCCTATGCAGTTTTTTCATGCGCAGGGTGGATTCAGGAACTGGTCTGCACATGTAGGCTGAAGAACTCATTGCTCCATTCAGAATGGAGCATGAGAAAGGAGACCAAGCTTCCTGAGTGTGCTTGAAGATCTGAGTCCCAGGTGAGAAATTCTTCGTAATTGAAGTAGTCGAACAGGTATCCACATGCAGAAATTAACTGTTCTCTCCCTTGTCCTCTCAGGCCGCTGTTTCACTATACTGGCCTAGCTGGAGGTTGTTTTATCAGCATGATAGATTCTCTGGATGAAATCTAAATTCTTGTTTATATCTGTTTTGAAAGAAATAAGAATAAGCATGCCCTGTCCTTTCTGTCTTTGTGACAGTTCCATGGAGGCCCCCCTTGTGTATCTCTCTGGATTTGTGGCTCGGCTGAAGATTTTCAGTGTGGGGTCCCTGGATATTAAGATGGGTCTTTCAGGAACTACCTGTTAGTGTTCCTTGTGCTTTCAAAACTGTGTCTGCCAAAAGCCATGCTTCTTGTAAGGTCTTTCAGGCTGGGTATGCAAAGTCATTAGCCAGCTTTGCAAATCTTGGCCTCTACATTTTCCTTTTAAAAAAATCTTTTTTTTTAGTAGTAGGCTTCTGTGAGCTTCCAGCTGTGCTACCCTAACAAGCCTCACATTTAAAGTACTTGCTTCAAAAGACTGCTAGCCTTAGAGAATATAAGGAGAAGGCTTTCTTTTATTACTGGGTATTAATTAAAGAAGTACCTAACACCTACTTGGAATTCCTTTATGGAAAAAAAAGACATTAGTTCCCCATAACATGCAAGATTGTGAGTTAAAAGAAGCAAGGATTAAATTAACCATTTTAAGAGCAAATGTCTGGCAGAATTAAAATTATCCATCTATTGCCAGCCCAATAGTAGAACAAGTGTTTAAATCATAGTTACCTCAGCTCAGATCTCCCCTTACTGACACATCAGGTCTGGGACTTCTGAGCTGAGGCCAGAGGTGCCTCCGGTCGGGGTCTGTCTCTGACAGTAACCTGTAGGGATAGAGGGTGGGAAATGTGGCACGTAGAGATTGAGTCTTTCTTTTTTTCAGGTATACTTTCAGGTATATTTTTCAAATATACTGGGGTAGGGGGGGTCCAGCAGAAAAGAACCCTGTGGAAAACTGAACGGTGAAGTAGCCAGTAGGAGACCCCTGGGATTTATTTTGGAGGGTGCACATTCTACACAGATGCTGAAGCAGTGAGCTCCAGAAAGTTTTGGCAGAATACTTTTTTTTGCTTGTTGAGATTTGGAGTGTTTTTAGGCAGGAATTCTGAGTAAGTCAACTTTGGACTGCGTGACTCAGCAGAGTCTCTATGTAAGATAGCTAACAGCTTGTGAGAGTGCAAAGTGGGAACATAGAGGGAGTGGTTGGGTGGACTCCATCTAGCATTTTAAAATAGCTAAACATGAGTGTCTGCGTGTCAGCTAGCTACTCACTGTCCTCTGTAGCTGGTGAAAATCTTCAACAGAGCAGTGCAGCTAAGTATCTCACAGGAGACGCTTGTACTTGATCACCCAAAAAGCTCTTTACCCCATTGGCTTCATTAGCCAGATCTCCATTGACTGGGAGACATGGGTTTGAATACTTAGCTCTCCACCTGTGCTGAATCCTCTTCTTCTTATCTAATTTGGGCTCCAAAACATGAAACTAGCTAAAAAAAAAGAGCTAATCCAAGATGGAAGAGATATTCAGTTCCCCAAACAAGTGCCTGTGGGGTGAAGACTCAGAAAAGCATTTGAGAGTATTAGGGATTTCTGGTGTTGCAGAAAGCCTCTTTAAAAGGTGAAATGCAAGACTTAGAGGGAATTATGGAGCATAGTGACAAGCAAAGTCTGCAGGAGCTTTGGATTATGAAGATAATTGAGGCAAAATAGCGGAGGGAATGGAAAAGTGTAACACAAGTTGTTACACTTGGGAGTGTCTCGGTGCTGGGCTCTGGCATGTGTAGATTTGGGGCAGTCTGAAGCATTAAGCATCTCAGAGTGGCAGTGGGCTACAGGGGAAGGCACGCTGTTAGCAGACTTAAAAATAGTGGAGGAGTTTCACAGCACATTGAGAGCTGCAGGTTCAGTGGCCCAGAGGCTCTTGCAGCACGTGGCTTTGCCAGCACCTGCCCCCTTCATCCAGCCAGTGCTGCCTCCATTGTGGAGCAGGAGAGAGCTGCACAAACAGGGACAGGCCAAAACTGAGTGGTTCTGAAGAAACTTGAACATCGCTGACATTGCTGCCATCTTCTCTTAGAGCAGTTGAAAACAAAGGGCAAAAGATTAACTGAACAAAATGAATCACTTGTGTCTGGTTTTCCTTATTAAGAATTCTGAAGGTGCAGTTTGCCATTCAGGTTTAAGGAAAACAGATAGTGGTTTCATTTACCCATACAGTGTTCCTCTTCATTGAGATCATCTGAGTTAAATCACAAAGACTAAAAACATTATTGTTGAACTACTAACATAATATGATACTTGCACAGTAATTTTAACCTCCACTGTTTTCTCTCACTGGTGCATTATTGACCAGTTAAATCCCAGTATCTGTCCCTTTTCTGGGAGAGAGAATATGTAGTTTGAGGGGATGACATGTTAGCAGCTCCCACATAGAAAAGGTCAGTCCCAGTCACTCAGAGAGGACACCAGAGCAACAGTTAGCTATGCAAAAACTTATGTGGCAAAAGCACCTTGCTCTAAGTGCATGTGAACTGTAACTAATGCAGGATAGCCAGCATGTATCAGTCATGCAAGCACTTCTTTCAGCTTTGAGTTTCTAGTGATACCACCAGTGATTCAGCCTTTCCCTTCTGCTGCTTCATCAGGTGAGGCTTAGGACTGTGCTGTTGAGGTCCCTGTGAATGCTCACTTTGAGGCTTTGTCTGAGCACTAAATATCTGCCTGACCCTGAACTTCAGCTTTTGAAAAATCAAGCAGAGCTGGAATGCTTCACCTTTGTTTCCCTGATTACAGTACATAGCTGGAGGTATCATCTCTCCAGGGCCATGTCTAATTGTGTGGTCCTTTTTATACTGCATACCCACCCTGTAGATCTGTTACAGACATAGAGTGAGACCAGTATATTTCTCACAGCTCAGTCTTGAAATCCTTTCTCAAAATGCTTAAACTCAAAAAAAATCTATGTGTTCAACAAACACTCTGCACTAGTTCCCTGGCTTACACAAGTTCTCTCTTAACTGAGACCATGTATCCCTTGGCTAGTGAGCATTTTGTTGTACAAGAGAGAAAAATTGGAGGTAGTTGTGCTGAATTTGTTTTTCAAAGTGACTCTTTTGATTTTATGAATTTAAGAATTTTAACTATGATTCTGTTTTTAAGTTTGGATATTTTAGTAGCAAGACTATATGCTTTCAAGTTATAAGGTTCCATGCCTGATCTTACGCTGTAAATTGCAACATTTAGCAATTTGTGGTTTAATTTAGAAGGATTACCTGCTTTCCTAAACGTTTAAGTAATGCGGCAAGCTGTGGTTATTGATTTTCTCTGAATTTATTACAAGAAAGCTGTATTTACTCTCTCCTCTTGGGAATGCCTCTCCTGAACTGCATGCTTGCTAGTGACAGCTTACACCCCTGATACATGACCAGAGACCTTGCCTAATATCCTTGCAAGTACTTAGGGAATTTTTATTAAGTAAAAGCATCATTAAAGTAGACAGAATGATGAAGTTTAATGAGCATCTTTCTCACGTGATGTTGTTAGTTTTGCGGTTGCAGGAGCCATGCTGTTGTCATTTGTTACTTCCAGTGGGGCAGGTGGAGAATGCAGGAAGATTTTTGTTAATGTTTACATCTGCATACAAATTAACATTTTTTCCATGAAAGATACTTTTAAAAATATATATAAGGAAAGAAAGCTTCTCAGAGTCTCAGCCTGAGGGCTTTCTGCGCTTTCGGTCTTGCCTGTAATCTCCCCTTCAGTTTTTATGTAATGAGAAGTCTGCCTACAATATTGTAGCTACTAAGTCTACAGAGGTTCTGCAGTTTGTGAGCTGTGGTTATAGTAACCAGATTCTGACTCTTACTGCAAACATCTCAAATATTTGTTTGCACTACAGATTTTGTCCTTCAGGAGAGGTTTTGGCCTTCAAGTTGTGTGTAGTGTCCTGTTCAGAGCTGTAGCAGCGCTGTGAGCAGGTGATGTTTCAAAATATCTAGTGGGAAGGCACTGCCATGAGTATGTTATCAGCATTTACCTCACAAATCTGCCTTGAAACCATAGCCACAATCTGCGTCATAATTCTCTCTGTGTTTATGGAGGCAATCTGCCTTGCCTAAGGATGTAGTCATGCAAACAGCTATGTCAAGGTGCCATCCTCTAGCACATCACCATCCGTCAGCTGAGCAGCAGAACTGTCTGTGTGCATGTCTTCAGCTGACCTCTGCTGACGGGGACGATGTGCAAGTGTCTCTGCCTAACACATCTGACTCTGTATTCGTGCAGAACAAGAGCATGTACCTAGTTTGTACAGCTTGCCTACAGCTGTTTCTGTGTCTTTCCAGTAAGTGCTGAAATTATTAAAGATTTCATGCAAACTTCACATCTGTTAAAACTAAAGGGGCATAGGTTCTTGTGGAAGTCAGATATTTGCTTCTCTGTGCAGATAAGCTCCATTACTGGGGTTTTTTCTTTTTTTTTCTTTTCCTGGGGGGTAGAAAAGTGGTATCTGTTGTTGTACCAGAAGTTCATTGAGAATTCTGAATTCTTTTTTCCCTAGTGTAACAGAAGGCAGATTATGTCCCAGAGGCATTATCACAGTCATTATTGTATTTAAATATTGTTGTGACATTATGTTTCCTCATATTTGATGTATGCAGACAGAAGAGACCCTGTATGTGAAGGCTTGTGTAATCTAAATACGTCTGATCCTTGCTCTTTGACTAGCAGACTACATGAAACATTGTAAAGCACTCATCTTCAACTGGGATAGCAATGTCCATTGAAACTCCCTCTCATTTTGCCAGGGAAACCTAAGTAGATATATTTGATTTTCTTATTTCAAACCCAGTAATTACTTTGCTGGGTGAAACTTTGGTGCTCAAAACTGATAGAAGTGGTTGGACATAAAAATGGGTAAAAAGAATGTGAAAGTGCCGTAGATGCCTTCAACTCATGTATATCTATTACTACTAATGTAGTATTTGCGTGGGGCAAAGGGAGTTCGTGGGGCACGAATAGCACTGAATATTGTATGGAGCAAATTAAAAAAAAAAAAATCCTAGAAATATCTACAGGTCAGTTGGTATTTTTACTCCTTAATGCACACAGTGGCTTCTGGACCTCTTTTCATAGTCAAAAGGCATTACCCAAGTAGACTTTACCAGGACTCTGAAGTTCATTCAAAATTGTCAGTATTCAGGTTTTCTGCATTTTGAAAGCATATGTGTAGTCAGTAGGATTCCCACCACACCCCTTTTCTTTGGGGAAGTTCACTAATCTGAAATCGAACAATCCACATGCTTGAATATTTGCTCTGAGAAAGGAGGAAATGAGAGGCAGAATGAATGCCAGAAGGATCACCTGAGAGGGAAACTTACATAAAGTTTCCAAAGCAAAAAGGGGAGTCTAAACCCCCCAGCTTGAGCAAAAGGAGAGGATGTAACACTTGACAACCACTTAAGCTGTCTCAGTCCTCTTTGGGTTGACACTACAAGGCAAAGGAAGTGTGGGGCAGCAGGATGTGGAACACAGGGCAGTGATAGGGGACTTCAGTTCCTATCCACAAGGGATTTTTGTGCTCAGATACAGTGGATCAGTGGATTCTCTGTTAATTAGTGCCTAAAGTCCCAAATAGGGACTTTAAAAAAGCCAAAAACCACCTTGAAGGTTAATTTCATATTTACCTAACCAGTGCTCTCTTCTAAGTGTTACAAAATTACTGCTGACAGTGGTTCAAATGCTGCACTGCATATCATTCAGAACACGATCCTGCTTTTCCCTGACTTCTTTTATCCTGGGTCAGTTTCTGATGGGACAACCTCCTTGAATGTCCCTTCTGTGCTCTTCTACAGTGACAGCTTTTATAATACTGAACCATCTCCTTCCATGGACTCCCTTGCTAAACTCACTTAACACCTTCCAAAACAGGAGTTATTTAGGATGTATATTTGATTAATACACATACTGTGTAAATAAAAAACAGCCTTGTGCTGCTGGAGCTCTATCTCTTAAGAAATAAAAGAAAAATATGTGTATTGTAGCTAATATGAAGCATGTAGATATCACAGAGGGTCAGGGCTCTCTGCTTTCATCAGAAAATACCACCTGATCCCTTGTTGACATTAGGTGATGGCACACATAAAATTTCAGTAAGGTGAAGTAATGTCATAGTTTACAGTCGTATTTTCCTTGAGCAGGGCTTTTTGGCTACAGTACACCTTGACAGCAGCCTGCATAGCAGCATGATGTAAAACTTCAGCTGCTGAGAAGGTGAAAGCAAGCGCTGTCTCTCCACCCCACCCTACAAAAAGCACTAATCCCATTCCACAGTCCAGGAATGCCAGGATTGAAGTGTCTTCCAGATACAGCTTACATAAAGCTCAGATGAGGTGGTAGCTTTTAGTCTTCTGACATAGAATTAGAGTAGTAAATAGAATAGAGTCACAGAATTACAAAGGTTGGAAAAGACCTCCAAGATCATATGTATCTTGGGAAGACAAACATCATTCCAAACATCCCTCCTTCCTTCTTCTCCCAGCTTTCTATAATGAGCAGGATATGGTATGGTCTGGGATATGTCTTGGGTCAGTTGGGGTCATCTGTCCTGGCTGCATCTCTTCCCAACAACTTGTGCACTCCCAGCCCTCTCACTGGTGGGGTGAGGAACAGAAAAGGCCTTGGCTCTGTGCAAGCCCTGCTCAGCAATAACTAAAATATCCCTGCATTATCAACACTGTTTTCAGTGCAAATCCAAACCACAGCCACTATCAAGAAAATTACCCCAACCAAAACCCACAAAGTGCATCTTCAAAAAGCACTTTATTTCAATAAGGGAAGTTAAGTTTAAGCTGTGTTTATTTTGGGTAGGTTTTTAATTTATTCTAATCAGGATTACTCATAAATTATCTATTAATTACTATGTGGTATTTAGCAAGATCCTATCAGCCATGTAGTCCATTTAGCTTCACAGTGAATGCTAGCCATCTTAATTGTAGGATACTTTGTCAACATTTAATCGGTGGTACTTACTAATGTGGCATTGATGTGTTGGTATCTATCCTGGTGCTGTCAATCATGTGTGAGCTGCAAAGGCGGCTGTGACACCATTGCTCTCTGTCCCATTATCAAGCCCCTGGGTTTTCTGGTTAGGGATGATGCTCACTTTGCTCTAAGCAGGCACTCTATCCCTCCAGTTCAACCCAATTTTTGTCACTGTCTACTTGAATATCCTTGCAGCCTTCCAAGCCTTAATCCCATAACTGCAGAATAAAGGTTGATAGTTTCTGAAGGCAAAACTGATTGCTCCTACGCTGCTCCAGAAGCCTGCTCTTCCCTGATGTTTCTCCCCTGAAAAGTCACAAAAAACCAAATGTTAATGACTGCAGCTTGAGAGCTAATAGAAAATTCAGTGTGTTGAGACAAAATAAAGACCTTTTTTTTTTCTAGTAACTAGATGCACTGTTTAATGTGCTGCAGAGTAAAAGTCTGTGTTTAATGATTGTATCACAATTTTTTTTTCTCCTTTCCTTATAGTCTTTATGGCAGACACATGCAGGCGAACCCTGAAGCTCCAAAGAAGAACAATGACAAGTCAAAGAAGATCAGCCGTAAACCTCTGGCAGCCAAGAACAAATAAGTGCCTGGCTTCTGCCTCAGTTTTACATCTGTTGCATTGCTTTTGCTTGTGCCTTCAATATTTCTACACATCTCTTATTACATATAAGAAAGCAAGGATTAGAATTAAAAGCAATTTACTATGTATAATGCTTTAGAAGATACTGCTAGAGGGAAACAAAATTACATATTCTCCTAACTATGATCACATTTATGTAGCCATTTAATATATCACTGTCAAGCATATTTTAGCTTTTCTATTTATATGTATATTAATGTCCTCTCTTCACATGTGTCACATCCTGTTTATATAGGGGAGTTTGCACTTACATTTTACAATATTAAATTTCATACAATATTGCAAGTGATTTTAATAAACCTCTTATTTGTATTGTTGTTTAGTTTCTTCAGTAGGACTTCTGAATGGGAAATTCCTTGAGGAATGTGTGTGTTCAGTTTCCTGTAATATGGTCATTTCTTCTGTAGGAATGTGGTAGCATTTTATCTGATCGAAGTTAGTTAAAATGCAAGGCTTTCTGTTCAAGGAGTGAAACATTTTAATCAGTTTCTTTTTCCTTTTTTGTGTGGCTGTGGACTGCTCTTTTTGCCTTGAAGGTTATTTTGAAATCAAGAAATAGGGAAGGGGAGAGAGGAAAAAGAAATTGTCTTTGTAGAGAGCTGCCAATTGCCAGAATTGGGAAAGAGAACTTTGTCATTTGGAGAAACTGGTATTTCTGCCAATTTTTCAACAGATTTTTTTTTTTCTTTAGGCAGAAAACCCAAATAATGTGTTTAATCTCTGCTTAAAGTGCTTATATTGAAGAGCTATTGCAAATGGCTTTTGAAAATGCCACAGGTTCTATATTTATCTATATCAGGAGCCACAAATGGTTTAACAGCTCAAGTAGTTTCAGGTTCCACCAATGGAGAAGCAAAACCTAAAATCTGTAGTGTTTCCCAAACAATTTATTCTTAGGAGGGCAAAAGCCAACAAGGGAACTCAAGGAACAAGAACAGATATTCATACCTGAATCGCTTGTGTCAAGACCTTCCTGCCCTTGATTTCCAATTTAAGGAATTTCATACCCGAGCGACCCATTGCCGAGTGTGGGATGCCATCCCATCCAGACAGCAAGCTGGGAAGCATGCCCAGACTGCCAAGACAGGCCTGTTGTGTTCAGTGGGAAAAGAAAAGGTTTTAAATACCTTATGCTACAAGTGATGCCTTCTGCAAAAGCCAATCTGAAGTTTCTGTTATCAGCACCAGCCTCTCGAGCGCATTTAGGATTGCCTCAGCATCAAGGTAACATGGTTGCCTTAGCCTGGGAATAAACGTATTGACATGTATTTTGCAACAGATTTTTTTGAATTGGCAAGCAGAGCTAGGAAGTTGGCATCAAGCTTTAGACACACTTTAAGTGGTCTTCAGTACATCAGAAGAATGAGGCAGTCTTGCTAGGCAGATGGAGAACAGTAAAAATGGTAGACTTGTCAGGAACAGTCAATTCTATCTGTTGCAAGCTCTGCAGAGGATTTTCCAGACCTCTTAAGTGATTTGCCTAGGGAACAGGTCCAACTGAAACAGGCCCATGAAGGTGCTATGTTGGATTCATGTTGAGAATTCACAGCAAAAGCTGTGTCCCATCTGGAATGCGCACAATTAAAGGTGCTGTAGGTACTAACATGTGAGAGGGCCTACTGATGATAGTAATCATGCTGCAGAAAGTCCTGAAGAAATGTCAATGAAATGTCAGAAGATCCCCAAACTACTATTGCAAATTGATTTTGGAACAAAATAAATAGCAAGGGCACATCTATCAGGAAGGGATGAAGAAACTCTGAATCCTTCCCCAAGAGTGAATGCTAGCCCAGCCCTGGAGGAGGGCACTTCCTCAGGGCTGCACCACTGCTCTCCTGAGAGATGCCAGATACCTGCTTTGAGACTCGGAGACATTGTACATACACTCATTTCCAGCTGAAGTGGATTCACCGATCTTCCAAAATCTTCCTGGGTACACACAGACATGGCTTTCTGTGAGTGGGCTGGCACTACAGCTTTCCTTTGGTTTGAACAGAAATCCAGACAGAGCTGAAGGTTCAGGTGGTGTCTGAGACTGTGTCCATCACATGCTGTGTCCTGGGACTTAGGGCAAAAAGAAGTTGCTACAGGGCTACAAGTGTTTCAAAGCATGGAGTAGTGTCTCTAATGTAAAATTCAAAGCTTGTTGGGGAAGGCCTGATGATGGTGTTGGTGGGAAGCTACAGCACTGCTTTAAAATAAGCTTATGGTTTTCAAGCATTAGTCAGACTTTCATTAACTGCAGTTGCAAATTTTGAAAGTGTTGAAAGAGTCATGCAAGCTCTCCTCTGCAGGATTGCAAAGTATTGATTGGAGCATTCTTGTGTGCTCAAAGCAAAAAAATCCACCCAACCTTCCCACTTCTTCCCCCATGAAGAAGGAAGAAACACAGTTTTGACAAGCAAAAGCAGGAGTGAAGGGCCTGGGGAAGAGTAAGTGAAAGGCATAAAGATGAGAAGGATAAAAGAAATCCTAAAGGGAGAAGTACTATCCTGATGGTGGCAGATGGGGAAAAAAAGAAGTTTCTTGAAAAGAAAGATGAAAAAATAAGATAATGATCTGAGAAGGTGATGAAAACCTGAAATGCATAAAGCTTTACAAGCAGAACACAAAATGGGTTGTAAAGGAATGCTCTTCAGACGTGCAGGGCAGAATAAAAGGCAAGGGAAAGAAAAGCAAGCTATCTGGGATGTAATGTGCTACAGTTTTGGTGTTTCTAAAAATGTGCCAGTTTCTTAGAGAAAACTACACAACAGTTTTAATGTGAGTATGATGATTTTATGTTCTCTAAGGTCATTCCTTTTTTAATATTTCAAAACAATGTTATATTTTACTGGGTCACATTTATTTCCCTGTTGTACTCAAGAAAAGGAGTTGCTCTGTCTTATTGTAGTGAACCAGTTAATGAGCAGTGCAGCTCATGATGGTCCCCATGGTCATTTCTCCAGAGGATCTATCAAACTGAAGCCCCTTCCAGTGAGTCCTTGGTTGCTGCACCCTACTAGGTGAGCACTTCTGCTGTGCCAGATCTAGAAAAGCTGCTCTTTGCTCCACTGATCAGTATTGTTTCCCTGGCCTGATTGAAAATGAGATCGCTGATCTCAGGTTGCCTTGAAGAGGGGTGTCTTTGCCATCCATCCATTCATTCGTTCATTTGGGATCACTTGTTCAGGTTGCGTCTTTGGGCCACCCTCTCATACAGCCAACAGCATGCCCTTTCAATGGGAGAAAATTATTCCTGTGAAGAGGAAATTTGCTTTTTTACACCTTTCCTATACCTGGGAGCTCTTTGAAAACAGTTTTGCTGGTAATTCTCTGTTTTGATTTTGCATACAGTGAACTGGAAAGAATATGGCAAATTTTTTGTGTACTATACACCCTGACAGAAGAAACCTTTTAAAATTACCATAAACCTGACATGCTGTGCCTGTGCAAAGAGTGGCCTGGGGAACTAATGTAGCTTGCTAAGAGTAGAGCAAAATGAAACCAGAAAACTTGCTTGTGCAGGCACCATCCACAATTTCCTTGTACTTAATGGTATCAACCCTGTATTGCCTCCTGCAGTCCTCTTGATGGACAGGTAACAGTTAAGAAAAATCTCAGATCTGAGAAAATGAGCACTGCTCTTACTCTTTCTTACTTAAAAAATATGTGAGGAACAGCAACTATGATTTTAAAATTTCACAGTTTGTGATTGCTAGTCTAGGAATAAGTTTCCTGTGCACTGCAGGTGTTCAAGCGCCTTTGTTTTGGTTTTAGTCAAGTCTTTCCTGTTAAGGAAATGGCAGTAGCATCTGCTTATCCATTAGCTTCCATCTTTGCAGCTGGCAAATCCCAGCAGCAGTATGGGAATTTCTCCTGAACCAGCAGCTTGTTCCAAGGTACGATCTGAGCTGCTGTGGCACTCACCTCTCCTCCCTCCAGCACTGTCTGTACTTCCCATCCTCCTCCTCTGGGCTCTCCCCACCATCACTACACGGGGCTGGATCCTGGGCTTCTGGAGGAGCTGGGGAGAGAAAAATCTTCCTCCTGTTCTGCCTGACCCTCTGTTCCCAGGAAGCAGAGTGAGGTCAGGAAGCACTACAGCTCCAGCAGTGCTGGCTCATCACTTGGGGCTGATAGGAAAGCTGGGAGGCCAAGTCTGTGCCATCCCCACGCTTGCTGAGCAGCAGGAGCTCCAGAGATGGGGAATATTTCCAGTTTGTAGCGGGTGGTAACTGTTAATATCCTCATGACAACCAGGAGGAGTGAGATTGTCATCAGTTATATTAGTTGTTAATTTTGTAAATATTAACAATTTCTATGATTATGGCACAGGATGTGAGCTGTCAACTTGCTTTATTTTCCTCCTACTCCTTCTTGTAATGACGCATCTTTTACACTCTCAGATTCATACCATGTATTGGTTACTTTGCACTGACACTAGGGCTGGCAGGTGTTCTGGGATGAAACCATGATAACCTCCCAAAAGTTAGACTTTCTTCCCCTGCTGGGTACTTAGTTTCCTCTTACCTAAGGGGAAATAATTTGCCTGTAAAGAGCAGTGGTTTATAAATCTCTATGGTTGGTTTCCATCCAGCGCTGCTGCCAAAGCTGCTGCCATTGGCACGACTGAGCTCCTGCTTCCTCTTCCAGCTCACCTGTGAGTGCCTCAGGCAGGCACTGCCACTCCAGTCCCCCCCACCCCCACCCGGAGCAGGAGCTGAGCTACAGCTCACAAGGAACCATATCCCCGCTGTGAAAAAGCCCTGAAAAATGGCATTTTTACAATGTGTCTCAAGAGCAAAATTTTAACCATATTTTTAGATCAAGAAGCACGGCAATTGCACGAGTACCAGTCACAGGAGTCACCCCTGCAGCTTGATGGACGTCTTCAGAGGCAGCTTTAGCAGCAAGATGGAACGGGGGGCAAAGCACTGGGGAAGGTGACTTTTCCAGGGCACTCGCTCCTCACCTTGGCTCCCTTGCTGCTGGCGAGAGCCTCTCTGCTGCTCTGCCCTGCTCTTTTGCCACTGGCAACCCTGAACATAAAGCTGGTGCTCAGCCAAGCAGTGATGAGCCCCAGGCTGAATGTATATTCACAGTTTTCCTGATATCCCAGTTATTCAAGGTAATATTTCAAATGGTCAAGGCAAGCAGGGGTGGGGAGCATAGCTGTGTCCAGCTAGGTGCTGGCGGAGGGACAAGCTGCACCTCCAGCCTGGGTTGATCTGTGCCTGCAGGTGGTGCCTTGCAGGCACCGGACTGAATGCCCCCTCTGTTGCAGTAATCATCTAAATGGGGTGCCCTCTCCCAGGGCGGCCATCCTGCGGGTCCCCAGGCAGTCCTGTCCTGTACCCGAGCCTGGGCGATGCTGTGCCTCTCGTGGTTTTGCTAATCTTTGCTTTGCCAGCAGGGAAATTGCGGGCGGCTCGCAGTCTAGTTCCCAGCGACAGGAAGCTCCTGCCGAGCAGAGCCTGAGCAACAGGGACACCTCCTGCTCTGGGGATGGCCCCTGCCATCCTCGCGTGAACCCGAGCACCCACGGGAGCCACAGCGAGGTCGGTCAGCACCACTGCCCAGGAACTGAGTGCCACAGAAAATGTCCTAGTGGGGCTAGGAAGGAGCCACTTACGGAGCTCAGCACGGCAGTGCCTCGGCAAGGAGCAGCCAGAGGAGAGCAGAGCCAAAGAGCTGCTCTGAGGCTCGACCTGCAACACGGACCACTGCTGTAGAGGCTGTAGGTCGTGCTGGGGTGTGGGTGCCTCAGACTCTATGTAGGAGAGTGGACTTTAACCTAATACTGGATGTTGTTTGCCCTCCAGCTGTGTAGTTTGGGATGCAACAACAGCGGCATGGAGAGCTGATGATCTTGTCAGCTGCCCCCTCACAGCGGTGGAGTTTAGAAACCATGCATGTTGTTGGTGGCTTGGTTTGAGCATCGTCAGCCACTTCTTTGCTGTCATATCCATCCAGATACTTTATTTTAGGGAGCTACTTAAACATGTCTGGCACATGTGATTTCCCAACATCACAAAGAAATGAGCATCTGTGTTTGGAATGGAAGAGAGCACTGATTTGGAGGAATGCAGTGCATGGGTAGTTCCTGGGATATGATTCAGGCTGTACAACGGGACTTTTCTGTTTTCATTTCTGGTCAGCTTAGGCTACTCAAAACATTTCTGCTCTGTCAGTTTATAGCCAGAGACTCATTAAACACCTTGTGGATCAGACATCCAATACTAATCCGCTCTGAGGGCAAACACAAAAATCAAAGTTTTGATTTCAATCCCGATGCCTCGCAGTTTCCGTGCGCGCCTCGGGTCCAGCTTGCCGCGTCTCCGAGCTGCCCGTGCAGCCAGGGAGGATGCCCGGCAGCACCTCGGGATGCACTTTCCGCCTGTGCCAGCAGTGGGGGCAAGAATACGGCCGGAGAGGCGCGGGAGGGAACACCAGAGCGGATCTAAAACTCAGGCCTGAAATCCTTCTCATTCCCCGTGCTGCTGGTACAAAAACATGCTGAGACAGTTCAACAGTTCACAGTGAGCACGACTGTCACCCCCAGGCTTGGCAGAGTGTCCCCAGGGAGAATGCTGGTATTTCCTTCCCCCTTACTTTGCTTTAACATTAACTCCGCCAATTAAGCAACCAAATTATTCACAGGCAGCCATGTGGCACCGAGTGCTGTAGCTATGGCTAAAAATAACCGCAAAACCTCGGAAAAACCAGCTCCAAGAACTGCGCTCTAAGCCAAGCCTCGCTGTGGTGTGTGTGAAGGTGATCTCAGCCCTGGCTTGCCCCATTTTGGAGACAGCCAGCCCCGCCCCAGCTGGGGCAGTGATGCTCCTCTACACCTCTCCCTGGGAGAGCCCCGACCTGCCGTGGGGCTGGGACTGCTGGGGCAGGGCAGGAACGTACATGGGCCCCCAGGCACTAAGGGCTCCAGGAGCCTGGAGCCACCTTCTCTATCCCGAGGCAAGCACTGACTTAGAAGTGGCTTCATGATCTGCGCCTGGGTTTTGGGCCTGTGGTTGATGGCTTTGCAAACCAGGAAACATGGACTAAAACTTACCATTACTTATTTTAGAAAGAAAACAGAAACACCCAAGTGATAAATACTGAAAAATACTCTCTCTGAAGTCCTTGAAATTACAAACCCCATGGGTCTGGAGAAAAATGGAATTTCTTTGGAGTAAATAACAAACCAGGGAAGGCCAGGCCACCTGCTGTAGCACCACAGGGAGACCCATGCTCCCACCAGTTATAAAAAACCTGAACAGTGCTTCCAGTTTTGCATAGAAGTTTTCTGTTGTTGTAAAACCAAATGAAATTAATCATTGCATTTATCTACAGGGTGTTCTATAAAATCAATAAGTGCTGCATAGCAGTCAAAATATGACAAGGCACTTAAACTTTGCCAACTCAATCCAATTAATTATATCTTTGCTAGAAAACAATCATTTTTATAGAGTCAGTTGGCTCTTCAAGACCATAATACAAGCTTGATATAAGCTCATTGATTTTTACTTTATGATTTCCAGTTGAAAGCAAATAGAGATATCGCTCGCTTTATAAAACTGTGAAAAAATGTGTGTATTTAACATACCAATATTATTTATAAGCAGCAGCTAATATTTAAGTGCCTCTTGTACGCCTTGGTAAAAGTGGTTCGTGATTCAGCCCTCTCAGATGTTCAGAGGATGTTCTTCTACATTATTGCTATCATCATTTGTCTTTCCCCTCTGACATGTGCAGTTTTTTATGCAGGAAAACTCTGTGGATGAGGCTCATCAGCAAGGAGGAGAGCAGCCTGAATACCTATGAGATGTTGCAGCAAACAAAACAAAAAAACACTGCTGGATGTCCCAGCCTGGCTCTATCACCTTTCTTTACAATAGCCTGAGACCTTACAAGGCAGAAGTGAGACCAGAGGACCCTGGGGAAATCAAGAGTGGAGGTGCAGGTTGATAAACACACTCAATGTGTAGGAAAGCTTAGCAGGTGTTAAGGCCTTTTCAGGGTGTCAAGTAGAAGGAGAAATGTTTGCTTTGGAGTAGAGATTGCAAGGGTGGCAAGAAGAACCCTGGGATTCATTCAGCTTGTGAAGCTCACAAGCCCTCTGGAAAAGGAAAGGTAAGGGGCAAATACTGCAAAAATAAATGCACACCAGGCAGTGGGTAGCAGTGAACCAAACTCCTCTCAGTGCAGGAAGGTGCAACTCCAAGGTCCTCAGGACTGCATGTGGGTCTCTCTGGTGAGTCAGTGCCACATTTTTCTTAGAAACAATCCTTACCAGAGAAGCCTCATTGATAAGTGCAAAACAAACCCCCAATAATGGCAAACACTTGGGTTTTGCTGTTTTATTGTCATTAATAAGAGCCTCATGATAAAAGTCTGAATCTTTGAGGGAAGGATGAGTCAAACTGCTTCTCCCTCATAATGCCCAGATCTTCCCAAAACTAAGGAGAGTGTCCAGAGGTTTTTGAAGAAAAACATGAAAAGTGAAGAGAAGACCGAGTTGTGTTTCCTTTCCAAAGTGTGAGTCTCATTTTCAGTTAGAATGCATCAGATACAGATGAAAACAGAAAATAAAATTGCGTTTCTGCACTAGTTACTTGCAGTTCCATGGTGCACTACTCCTACTTCCTGAGATGCCCTGCCCAGTCAAGGTAATGGCAGTACTGGGATGTCACTGGCACATGCAAGAAGTTGCCACCCATCACCAGCAGACAAGGAGGGGGTGCAGGGGCCCTGGAGCCAGGTACAGGGCTGTGTCTGCAAGCAGACAAGCCTCTGCTATGGCAAGTGAGCTTCAAAGGTAGCAAGTAGGGCTGCTGCCATCCCCAGGGTGCAGGCACCTGGGCTTGGCTCAGAGGGAGAGAGGACTCGGTGGCAGGAGCCACTTGTGGTGTATCACAAGACATAAAACTCTTCACACCCCTGTGAGTGCAGGTCTTCAGTGAGGTGCACTGTAACAATCACAGAGGAAAGCTGGTCTCAAACTTCTCCTTTTCCCCCTTCCGATGGGTTTTGGACACTGAAAGAAATATAATAGAGTGAATAATTAGATGAGTCTCAAGCCATCTTTTTGATGGTATTGAAATCAGCCAGGTTAATGGAAGTTCCTCGAGCCAACAACAGGGGAAGGGAGAAAAAAACTGCGACAGGAGGAGGTGACTAGTAGATGGCACCAGGGGAGCCCAGCCCAAACCAGAAGAGCTGCTACAGAGCCTGCTTCCTCTCACAAATACAGAGATTTTCCTGGGATGGACAATTCAGTCCTGGCCAGGATTAAGTGCGAGTACACATAATGGAGGATTCAGTGCCACCCACCACTCTCCTGAGGCTCCTTCCCTATATTCAACTGAGCCCCTGGTGTGGGGAATGAAAGGACAGAGCTGTAATTAGGCTCAGGGCAAACAAAGGAGGGGCTAGATGCGGTGGGTGATAGTGAGAGGAGATGGGACCGACTCCTCTTTAAACATCCCCACCTGTGCAAATCCTGTCCAGTGGCCCAACCCTGCTCCAAGACCCAGCATTCCTAGGACAGCAGCAGTGAGTGAGGGGGACAGCAGCAAGAGGAGACTGCCCCTGCAAATACAGCAGTGAAAAATCTCTTAGGAGAGTGAGTGACAGTAATTGGGAGTAATTGCAGCAACACAGACATGGAGACAGGTTTTTAGTAATTCACCACTACCTATAAAACAATATGAATAATCTCCCTCTAAGGTGATGGTTAGGGCCAGCCTCATCATCGTTTTGCATTTTGCCTTAAACTAGTTGCAAACAGATAATCAGTTCCTGTGGGATTTTTAAGAAGATCACATATCTATTACATATTTTAAATCAGCTGTTTTCCTACCTTCTCTTTGTTTAATGTAATTTTTCTTTATTGACCCTATAAAAGAAGAAAAGGAATGTCCTTTTTCACTCACACCTGCTCTCCTGGTTACAGGTGTAATGGCAGATATTTCCTGCCAGGAAGGAAAATAACATTAGGCCCAAATTCTCACATTTTCACAGAGATCACAACTCCTGTCTTCAAGGTTTTGCAGTGCCTCATTTTGCTGGAACACAACACGACACTACAGGAGACAGAAGCAGATGTCAGCAGCCACTGCAGTAGTTCACTCTGCTAATAAGGGTTGTCCAGAATTTAGGTTGAAGAGTGACTGATGGCATCATGCAAGACCATTGTCAGGTAACAGCCATCAGGCCTAATTGGGTGCAAAACTGCTGATGAAATCCAAAGCACATTTGCTCTGCCTCATGCCTTAGCTTTTTTAGCTAATAGGGCTTCCTACCTTCCTCCTTCTCACCTCACAAGTTGTGTGGTGGCTGTTTCAGGAGTATGGGAGATATGTTTGTAATCTGTAGCACCAATGATCAAAAAATTCAAGCACGGTTGAGTAGAAAATGCTCATGTTCTGTTCAAAGTCTCATTCAGTCAATATTTCCCATTTCAGTGTTTCAGCAAGAAGGCTCATCTGCATTCAAGGCTGAACTCACCACATTGCTGAGAGACCTGAAGAAGTGGCTGCTCCTCAGCCTGGCTTAGGAGTCAGCTAGTACCACCCCAAATGGGTTTAGCAAACCCAGGGCAAAGGCTCAGACTTCTGCAGGGAGTGGATGAAGGTGGACTGATGAGACTTGCAACATACTATGAAGAGAAATCAACTTTCAGGGCCGAGACAGAGTGTGGTGCCCTGTGCAGGGGCAGAGGGACAGCCTGCACTGATGGGTGTCCTGCCTGCTGCTGCCTCTGCCTCTGGACGCTGAGGGCTCCTCGAAATGAGATCTGTGGCAAAAAGCAATGTTTCCACATTTCTGAAAGCCAGGGCTTTTATGTGGGTGTCTGGAAAGGTCTAATAGCATGAGAGTGGCAATCCTCTGCCCTTATTTCACAGAGCATGTCCCTCATGATTCCAAAAGCCTGATGGACTTCTTGTGAACTTTCCTTCTGGGCAAAGTGTGTTAAACTGTCTCTGTAGTACAAAATGCTTTAATCTGAGATTTGGTATTCTGGTATGGGTCTTGTATTCTTCTTTCCATCAGTCACAATGCCTCTTTCAGGCAGCCTGGGAAGTGACTTCCCCTTCTGTGCATGCAGATGGGCTATAGGAAATGCAAAGAAGTTGTAAGTAAAGTCAGCTGTGATCTGCCACTGCATTCCTGGGGTTACCGGGGGGTGTGCACAGTAAACAAGCTGGGCTGTGGTGGGTGGGTGCAGTTCAGAAGGAATGTGAGTCATTTATCAGAGCAGAGGTTAACACATAAACCAGGGAGCAAAGGTCAGAGCAGCACGATTAGAACATTTGAGGCAAGGAAGATTTGAATCTGGATTTGTTCTCACCTTGGCCTTTCTGAAGCATTTCGGGAGAAAAAAAATGGACAAACACATTATGCATTATGATTTTTAGCATATGGAGAATCTTAGTTCTCTCATGGCTGTTGGGCACTGAAGTGTCAGCACTCAGGTCTGGAAGAAATGCCTAATAACCTTTTTATACTGGTAACAAACAGTTAGCAGCTTTCCTTCTGCAGCCAAGCCCTATCAGCAGAGAGCCTTCTGCCAGGCAGGTCTTGGTCTCTCTTCTTCCCCCTCTTCCCTTTTTGAATTGGCCACAAGACCTAGATGACTGTGAAGAATCTTTGAATGGGATTAAGCACATAGCAGTGCTCTGTTTCTGGATCTTTCCTCCTAAACAGAAAGTCTACATCCATCCTGATCTTATAGGTAAAATCTGCCCCTCTGTAGAGTACAGAAACTTGGCTCTAAACAGAAATTTAGGCACCATCTCTTTTAGATGATCTAGCTTATTCATATAATGGATTAAAACCAGAATTTTCTGTCCAGCATGCTCAGATAACTTTGTATTCATCATGCTGGAAATAGTTCCCAGATATCAAAGCTCACTCATCATACAAACTCTTTCTACACCAGTATGCAATCCTTTTATTTATCCACTGCAGGATGACTTGTCTGCCAACACTCAAACCTGTTCAACTCAACCAGTATGGGTGTAATAGCACATTCTTGGGCAGTCTTCAAAAATCCCACCAGTGCCTAGGTAGATTTCTGTATTTTGGGACCTATCAGCACAGGCTGGTGGCTCTGATTAAACCATGACAAAGCTGGGGGCTCAGTCTCCCCTAATCAGTCCTAAAATATAGTTTTTACAGTTGTCCCACTCCCTGCATAGTTTTGGCATCCTTACAGTAGTTCAAATAAAGCTGCTAATTTCTGGAAGAAAAATGACAAAGTCTTTTTCATGAGCAAGCTATCAAAAGCAACTTCTTTGATTACTAAGGAAGGCAAGAAACTGAATCAGCTCTGTTTCCTTGCCACACTTTTGCTATTCTGTTGGTGTTTCTAAGATTTCTCATCTCCTGACACACTGAGACATTCATCTTCAGTTACAGTCAAAACCCACAGGTTTGCAGAAGAGTCAAAAATTTGTCCTCATCTGCTGCCTGTGATGCAGTCAAATGTTTCAACCCAGCAGCTCCAGAATATCTTATCCCTTTTGCAGTGCTTGCTCAAGTATGTCCACTTCTCCCCAGTTCTGTGCCGCTCTCACGGTGTTTCTCAGCTAAGGGCTGTGTTGGAAGAGGGCTTCACTGGGCATCGCAGACATCAGCCTTCGAGGTGCTCTGTGAGGAGGTTTTTAAACAACAGTGCAGCAGGAAAAAAGTGGGAGCAAAATATCAGCATGACAGACCAACCTCACAGAAACACATCAACAGAAACAGGAGTGGTAACAAAATATCAGGTTAAACACAGAGCTATAGGACAATACCAGTGGAGGAAACAAAAAGACAAATGCATTTCTCAGAAGGGAAAAAAAAAAAAAAGCAAAAGAAAAAGCATTATAATTCTTTGCAAAATTCTGAAGTTGAATATACCTTCTAGCTGTTGATTGTTTTTTCCCAAGCTGCTGAACAGAATAATTCTTATGGAAAAACATAGCAAAGATGTGAAGAAAACATATTAGGAAATCAGAATACATTTGTCAATCTAAATCACTGAGCTTTAAAAAATTATTGGATACAAATAGCATCAGTAGCACAATCTGTACATGCATGCTCAAGGGCCAGGCCCTTGGGGTGCAGGGGGAGGGCATGGCAAGGCAGGGAGGGATTTTGGGGTGCAGCAGCATGCTGGATGCAGAAGCTCTTGCCTCTGGTGCCATCCCTGGTCTGAGCACTGCAGCACAAACCTGCCAGCCAGCAGCTGCCTCCCACCTGGGTGACTGCATCCCTCTGGCCCTGCTGAGCTCCTGCCCATATGCTTTGCTTCTGGCTTGGGAAGGAAAAAGCCAAACCATGCTGCATGTGAGGGAGCAGGCTGCTAGCACAGGAGAGTTTGTTCACTTCTATAATCCCTGTGGCTGGAGAAGACCTGAATTAAAAGGATTTTTCAGTCTATCTGCCCATGGACTTTTAACAATCAGTACTTAGTGCATCCAAATCACACTCTGAAGCAACCAACATTTAGTTCAATTGTCCTTTTGGGACATTAGTTGCATACAGACACATTTATATTTCTATATTTATGCATTTCTATCACATACTCAGAGCTCCCCAGGCTGCTCTCATGTGGCACAAATCCTGTCTCTTTGCCTGAGCTTGGCCCTGGCAGAAAGAAGAAAATCAACACCACGCAGCTGCAGTCCCAAAGTGATCTTTTGGGGACAAAACTGCTGTTCCAGTGAGCTTCCTTAATCTAATAGAAACAAATACCAGTCCTAGACATTGTACTCTTGCATACCTGACTGACAGGTTTGTGACTGTATCTTGGACTGACTCTGATCTGGACTGACAAGCATGCTTTTTAGCTGTAAAAGAGAATACATTTCGTTCATACAAAAATGTAAAGCACCTGAGTAAGAAACATATTGTGTAATCCCAAGAACTGGACAGAAATACAGGCATTGGTGGCTCCAAAACCCCCCAGGTAGTTAAACATTATTTCAGAGCTGTTTGAACAGCAGATGCCCTGTACTAACAACATCAATTAGAAGCCAATTCTGTCACTAAAATGGACACTTCCAGCAGCTGGAGCTCTGTGTTTTGGTTTAACTGTAGTTGGGCAGAAGACTAAACTATTTAAGATGAGGTGGTGAGATGGCTGAAGTAAATGGGGTGATGGTGCTGTTGCTGTCTGACACTGCACTTTGATTACTTTGATATGAGGATTTCTTTTCAAATCAAGCATCCCTAAATCTTGACCAATGATTGGGGTAAGAAGTAGTGCAGGCATGCTCTTCCCATTATCCCTTTTCATGCGACAAATAGACAATTCTACCTGGCACTATGGTAGCCAAAAATCCTGTTTGCAGGGGGCAAAGGAGATGCCTGTTCCCTTTCTCCTACAGCAGTTAGGAAATCCTGTGTCTCCTGGGGAAAAAAAAATTAAAAAAATAAGAAATTTAAATTTGTCCTTCCTTTCAGAAAAAGGTAGTTGCTGATTTTTTTAACAAAACTGTGGATCTGCTCACTTTAAGAGTGTGATTCTGCAAGACTCTGTGGCCAGAGAGACATCGGATGTTGCCAGGCTGCAGACTCAAGGTTGCTTTAATGGCCTCAAGCTCCTTGATGTATCAGCAGCTAAACTGTTTTTTGGTGGGTCCTACATACTACTGAGCACTCTGCTTTCCTGGCACAAGTGGGCAGCCTCATCCTTCTCAATTTTGTGAGCTGTGAGAGCCTCAAAACAGCATTCTCTTTAAAAGGGAGCAGTCAAGGAGAACTATGCTAATTATCTTGGGTAGAGGATCTTTTCGGTCCTTGCCAGTTTTTATCGAAGCAGAAAAAGCAATTATTAAAATTAATGCAATTTACCATGTGTTCTACTTCTAGCAAAGCTATTTTTGGCAAAGATTTCCATCTGTCCCATTGAGCAAGATCAGCCACCGACTTTTGCTCTCTATTCAACTTCTCAGAGTTTTCATGTGGAGCTTGGCAAACATATGCCTTTTTGCAGAGTGGAGCACCTCCATTGCAGCATCCAGCTTGCCTGAGAGTTGCCATCACCTGGCAGTTGTGTCCTCATCAGGACAAATACTTCTTTCTCTGTTACTCTCCGCTAGCATTGTGGATACCCCTTGGCGAGGAAATGCAGCACCCTCTGCCCTGGCCAGTGGGAAAGACTGTGGGGCCAAGTGACAAATTTGTCTGTAGGTTTTCAAGAAACAGCTCTTATCTGTATTTTTCACAGTTCTACAGCCTGCCTAAAATAATTAGAAATTAGTTCATTTACATTTTCCTATAGCTGACCACACAACAGCACAAGGAGAATGCATTTGTAGGGAATAAAGACCTGACTCCAGGATAGTGTCCATGTGCCCATTGATATTCAATGTGTTCTCACTCTAGAAACCTGGCACAAACACCTGGATAAAGAGGAACAGAGCAGGTGTGATTGTCCAGAGTGGAGGCACATGAATATTCTAAGTGACTTGAGTTCTGGGGATGGTTTTGCATTTGCCATCCCCTCATATTCCTCTGGCAGCAGCATCCTCTGCACTGAGATCTCACCTCCGTGCAAGTGAAAGAGAACCCTGTGAAGGAAACAGCAAGGGCAGCTCAGTTTATCCTTTGTGCTCCTCATTTGAAGTTGCACAGGTAAAGGAAACTGTGCAGATGAAGGAGATTATTCTTACATGACATGCTAAAATCACAGAGGTGAAGCAGTTTATTTTGACTGGGAAATAGAAAACCAAACCATATTTTCACTTGTCCAGTGAACACACCAAGAGGAAGGGAAGCCCAGATGTGATGCTGTCACTGAGATACCCACTTGCTGGCTTCAGACTAGCTATTTGTTAGCACTTTAAAATGAAAAAGCTGTAATAGATTGAGTGGGGAGGTGTGATAGGGATATAATTAAGAACAGAAACCTAATAAAAGATGTATGTTAAATGCCAAATAAATGCCTACCCGGTATAAAGAAAAAATATCTGGGATATAAAACCCAAGGGGATGATTAAATACACAAAAAAAAACCTGACTCAAAGTTTTTAGACTCAGTATCTCTGGTGGCTGAATCCCAGAGTGTTCATGCTTGGCAGCACAACTGCATATTGCTTTCCACTTGCCATACTTCCTGAATAAAGGAATCCAAGTCACAAAGTCGGCACTGCAAATTTGGTTTGTACTTAAAGTCGTTAATATCCCTACCTGGTGAGAGATAAATGTTGGAGAAGCACTCAACAGACAAGTTGTCTGAAGAATTTGCTCAAAGCTGCCTTGAAGTTGCCGTCATTCACCTTTGCTGCAGCACTGCTCCCAAAATACAAATATTCCTCCTGCAGACACACTCCCTATGCTGCATTTTGCCTGGTTCAAAATTAATTCTCAAAAGAATATCTCAACATGTTTTTCTCAACATATTATCACCGCAACATTATGGCAGGAAATGCTGCTCTCCAGAAATGGCATTTCCTTTGTAATCCACATTCACAATAGTCTTACTCTGCTCAGAGGCACTGCTCTCTGCTCAGATATCCTTTTCTGATCTTTTCCAGCCTTGCAGGGAGAAGAGGCATTTATCAGGACACTCAGTGAAAATTCTTCATTTCATTCTCTCTCCCAGGCATTAAAAATCCATAAAAGATTCTTCCCTCTTTAAGACATTGAAAGACTGGGATTAGTGATTTAAAGTTAAAGAAACAGGAGATCCCAGGGTAAATTCCATTCTCACAAATAGCAGTGAAACTCCAAGTTCAGTGAGCTTTACTGTGTGGCAGCACAGGAGCGAGGGCTCCTTCCAGGCCAACAGAGTCACTCATGAGTTAAGTGCAAACAGCATTTGGCACTCCATCAATGAGCTCAGGAGAATAATGCATGCCAGTGATCAAGAATATTTTCATGGAATGTTGTGTATATCATCCTGCTCTTTTGGATCACGTTTAAACAATAAAACACAAAATAGCAGGTTCCTGAATTGTGATAGTCATAGGTTTTATTGTTCTGTTCTGATTTCACAAAAACATACACATTTCTATTTTACATTTGTGTGCATATATGTGCATGGGCATATGTGTATCTCTCCATATTGAAAACATATGTGTAATGTCTCAGTGCATGAAACAACATTCTAGCTGAAATTTTCTCTTCCTGGAAATCAGAAAATTTCCCAGATGGCAGACATGCTCTCTAGCCAGTCATGTTCCATTTTCCCTTGAGGCATTTTGGATTTGTGCAGTAATTGTGCACACTAGAGTTTTAATGCTACATAGAAAGGACACAAACAGTCTAGCTGAAAATGCATGAATTGCATAAGAACACTTGCCTATCTCAGGAGGGGATATATACTTCTATTTTTTTCTCCTATCTGCATCCTTTACTTGTTATTATTGTTAAATTCCCAAATAATATAACAGAAAATAAAATAACAAATACCAAACCCAAAGCTGCATCCAGTACATGATAGCTTATTAATAATGACATTGGCAATACATTATGCTGGAAAAATACACAATAGTTCTTCTGCAAGGCTTGTATCTCTATAATGCCCCAAGGAACGTCCTGGTCCCTTCCTCATTGTGCAGGCATAATCAGTCCCTCTTGGGAAGGAGAGCATCTCAATTTACAGCTCACATCTGTGGAGTTATTCCTAATTTGTGATGGATTTGGCCTACAGAATAATAATGCAACATGCTTTTTTTAACAACACAAGGCCAACTTCCCCAGAAATTCCAAACACAGTTGCCTACTGTAATAATCAAAAGCTCAGTGTCTTGCAGGATCACACCAAATCCCACTGTATGCCATTTAGTTGTGGGGGAGATTGTTTGGGATCAAACAGTCTCCTGCTTTAGCTAATGAACAGATAGGAAGAAAAATGAATGATCACAAGTAATTGCAACTTGCAAAGTAAATTACACCATTAACTGCTCCAGAAATCAATAATCAGGCACAAAAAGAAATTCAGTTGAGGGGATGACAGAAGGAAAAATAAATCTCTCGGGCATCTTGCCACTCTGGGGATTTTAATTTTGAGTTTTCCACTCCCCTCTATCCATTCTTACTGCCCATCCATCAACCTCCTGATGAGTATAAAGGACTCCAGTATGAAATGCCAGAAGATTGCTGGGTTGGTAGAACAATGGAAAGAGAGTCTTTCAGGTTTGGAGGAGGAAGGGTAAATCACAGATGACAGTTTAGAATAGCTTGTCTCTGCTCTTGCTTTTTTCCCTCAACATCTCTCTTTAATAGCACTGGCAGTCTAATAACCATTTCAAAGGTAACCAAAATTGTTCTCATGGGAAAATCATCTGGAAATCTCCTGATTGACTCTAACTACTGATATAATTTTTAATAGAAGTGCAACATGATATATGCCTTTGCTTATTGGTATAGTTTTAAGCAGGGACAAAGTGGTTGTTTAATCTTACTCCCATGTTAGAGGCAATTATCTTCCACCCCTTTGTATTTACTATTTACATCCTCATAAGAATGCCAACACTGTAGCCTTCCTTATTAGCAATACTCCTTTGTTTAATAGAATTTATGACTATCTCTATATTTTGGGCTTTATTAATAAACACTGTGAGTTCTTCTAAATGCCTCGTGACAGATTATCTTCTGTGGATTTTGACCAAAAGGGAGTTAAAAGGAGGAGAGTGGATCAAGCAGAAAGCCTACATGGAAAACCTTCCCAACCACTGTTGTGGTTACATAGGTGATGCCAGAAGACAACACTTATATTTTAAAAGAGGGTGATGAGTTAAAATGCCCATCCTACAGGAAGGGAAAAGTGGGGTGTAGAGAGAGAAAAGGTATTTTCAGCAAATACAGCTGACCAAGGCTATGAGCTTGACCTTGTTGCTAGCAGATACTGTCATGGTCTGTAGGGACACTGTGTAAAAACCCTCATGGTTGGAAATCCAGTTTCTGAAATGCAGTGCAGTTACAGGCAAGCTGAGTCTTTTTATGCAGAAAGCATTTAGGGGTTGGTGCAAGCATTGCTCAATTACTCCTCCATAGCACCATGGCTCTTAGATACTCTCCAGAAACTGTCCAAATCCCAGCTCTTTGTGCAAAGCAAAGCATGGACCTACCACTTGGAAAGGGGAACAGGTAAGAAAGAGGATGCCAGTGGGTGCCGCTTTACCCAGAGCCCATGAACCTGTCACAGCTCTGGCAGTTCTGTACCATCACCAGGGCAAGAGCGATGAAATGTTCAGGCCACACTGTGGCTGGAGAGATACTTTCACCATAACCAAAAATAGTCCCAAGGTTGACTGTACATATGCTTTCCCAAGCAGGACAACAGCCTTGTATTCACCGCCTCAGATCATGACTCCGGAGTCATGATCATATATACAGACCAGCAGCTTTAAAGGTGAATGGGAAAGAAGTAACAGGAAAGAAAATTTTTTTTGCTTGCAGCTATTGTTTTATTTTGAATACATAGGGGCACTCGCAATTATGAGCATCTTTTATGGTTAATTACTGGTATTTATGTTGGCAATTATTAAGTATCATATATCATTATTTTATATCCTTTAACTTTGTCAGCTGAGTATGTAATCTTCAGCTCCCTATATGCTTAAGACTCATTTTTACATGCAGTTATGTTTTTATATCTGCGGTAATTCACCAGATAAAATATAACATGCATGATTTTGGTTCCAATCTTTCCACTTTAATTCTGCTCTCACCCCTTCCCTCCCCCCAGTAACCAATCATATTTGACTGATCTTTTCAGATTAAAAACTAAAAAGGAAGAAATATGTCAAGTTTATTTGCAAATTCTCCTTGTTGAGCCCTGTCACTTTAGCAACAGCCCTCCTCGAATTCCCTCCTCATTTGGATTTGAAAAGTGGATGAAACCCTTTCAAGGCTGGGCACATTTTCTTTGGATCATTTTCCTGCCTTTGCATCAGAGACTGATCTTCATAAGGCTTTATTAATTGCAATAAAACTTAATCTACAACATTTCAAATCATACATAAAGATGACTTAAATCCCTAAGTAGCAGAGAATAGCCTGGGAAAGGACTTCCTATCTTCTAAAGGACAAATAAAATTTTCCAAAAATCAGCAAAACAATATTTTCCTTTACACACCAAAGCGGATTTTCTTTCCAGGGCCATGAAAAGCTTAATTTTTATTAAATCTTGCAGCTCTATAAACATATTTGGTCTTCAGTCATCCTGACCAAAACAGGTTTTGTGAGAGTTTAGTAAAAGCTGCCTGTAAAAGCTCCTACCAAAACTGGTGCAGGACACATTCCTCTCCAGGACCTGCTACCTGATAAAAATGCCAGTGCTGATTTTACCAAACTAAGAGAGCAGGCATGGAATAGGATACCAAGGATGGTTTGGGATAGCAACATGTCACTGCCATGTCTGTCACCATGTTACCCTCAAGCCACGTATACTGATATGTATATTTTTCCCTCTTTATATTTTCCGGCACTGAACGTAATTGGAATGAGTGCATGTGTTGGAATGAGTGCATGTTTTTTTCCTTGACCATATCACTGGTATCCAGGCTGAAATGCTAATCTTTATGTACATAATTAAACCAGTGTTTATAACACTATGGTGTTACTGTGTCAATTTTTGAGCAGAGTGAAATTCAAAACACTTCCCTAAAATAATAATAAAAGAGATTGAAAATATAAGTCAGAGCAAACCAGATGCAGATAGGAGTGAGCAGAAGCATTATGGAGCTTGGCACAGCATTGGCACACACATTTGCTAGGCATGTTACTCCTGCTTACTGTAGTTGATAAAGGGTTGCCCTTTTTCACAGAGTATTTTTCGTGGTCTAACTTTGAATTTAGCAGGGCAGGCGTGAAGAGCCATTTTGTGCTTGGTGCCTGCAGAATGTGTTGTCCTGTGTGTTAGTGGATGAATTTGTAAATGGTTTTCTTCAGTTTTCCCCTGTGTTAGTGCTGAGGCAACAGCATGTGTAAAATGGACGTGCATGTTATGCTGTATATCTTTAAGTGTGTGTAGAAATATTAACTAATTAGTCAGAAAGGGCTGTGACAAGGTTGTTGCAAATGGCAGAAGCTGCAGGGGCTACAGTTCCAACAGCAACTGCGAGTCTGAATGCACAAGGGCCCAGAGAACAGGAAAGGAAGAAAACAAGATGAAACGCTGGAGCAAGCCAGCAAGAGGGCTTAAAAATACAAATTTAGCACATTAAGACTGGCAGTAGCTCATGTAGGTTTAATGGTTGTAGTAAGAATGGACTGTCAATCTGAACTGTCAGCCTTTAGCATGTAGAGATTATAACATAAGTGCTACCCAAGCCTTAATTACAGCAAATCAATGTTTTGACACATCATTTCAGGACAACAAAGGTCTCATAGTAATAAGAGTTTTCTACTCTTCCTTTTAATTTGCACCAGGCTGCTGAGAACTCTGGTGCATAACTTCTGAGCACTTGGGTTTCCCATTCTTCATTTTCCAAGAAAATATGATTTTTCCTTGGGAACTAATGTTAATCTGGTAACTAAATACAAGGTCCCAGGTTATGTTCCAAGCTAATATATAAGCTCTGCTCACAACCCAGTATTTGCCCTGATCTCTCTATTCTGGTTACTCTGGCTGTGATTTTTGTGGCTGTCTTCTTTGGGAGAAAGTCTGCAACAGTTCAGAGTGAATGAGCACCCCAGGCAGTATGTGTGAGGATAAAACTAAGGAAAATTATGTGGTTGGTATGGTAGGACCTCACTTTAATGACCTCACTTTAAGAATCATAGCTGGAGTAAGGCACTGACAGCGTGCTTGATGCCAATAGGTCACCCAGTATCACAATGGCTTCACAGATCGTGGCAGGTTTGTGTTAATTGCCCAATGTGCAACGCAGCCATTGCAATGAAGGTTTATGCACACCCTGATGTCACAAAAATCAGCTGGCTTAGGGATGACTGAATACAACACCTCAAGGGCCCAGCCACAGGCTGAGACAGAGCAGTCACTTCTGGCATATCTTTTCAGTTTTTCTTGCCCAGAAGAAAAAGCAGTGCTGAAAGCCCTTTCCCGTGGGGTGAAGAGAGCAAAGAGATATGAACATAATCCAATCCTCCAATCCTCCCCTTCCTGGGTCTTGAGGGGAAGCCCTTAGCTAAGGGAGCTGGCTAGCTTGTGTCAGTGCCAGATAAAGAATTTTTTTACGACAGAGCATTAGAGAAAAGAAAAAAAAAACTTTTTCAAAAGGGGAAGGAGGAATATTTACAAGTGCATGAATGGAAGCTTTGTCGACAGTTTTCTGGGGAGATAAGGAGCTGGACTGTCCCATCTCTGCACGGCATGGACACACTCAATGCCTTTGAGTCTCTCAGGAAAGAGCAAAAGGAATTGCTGACATTTCTACTTAAAAGGAAGAATCAATGAATCTTTGTTTCCCACCACCTGCTTGTTTGACCTTATTGTGTTGTGGAATAGAAAAGAAATAAAAGAGAATGGTGAGGGGAGAGCAGATTCTTGCAAATAAAATCCAAGACAAGATCACAGCCCTCTTCACTGGAGATGCCATTATTTGGTTGTTGTCCTGTTTGCCGCCGTTGCTCATTTCTGATTCTTGCCTTGCTGTAATAAGTCACACTCTTTCCAGCCATCATCCCTGTATTGACAGGCAAATGTCACCCAGGTTTGATTGACGTCCATTGCTCCTGAATACAGAAGTATGATTTAGGAATCAATTTTGTTTGTTTATTTAAACAGCTCTTTGTGTGTACCTTGTATATCTGTAAGCAGGACAAGTTCTTTAATATTTTCTCTGCAACAATGCCACTAATATTGCACATTCACCTTCTCACTCAGTCACAGAGGTGCCCACCAGACCTTGGAGGAGGAGAAGCCTTTCATGCACCAAAAAAAAAAAAACCAACCCAAAAAAAAACCCAACAAAAAAACAACAGAAAAACCCAACAAAACAAAACTAAAACAAAACCAAAACAACAAAAAAAAAACAGCTCCAAGATTTAACAAAATGCTTTGCTGCTCCTGAGTTAAGCCAAAGAAATCTTTTTCTCGGGTCTTAGGCATCTGTCGATTTGCCTATACCCAGGACTTTTCTTTGGCTTCTAAACAAAAGGGAACACTTTCCCTCAGTGTCAGTTTGCAAGCAGAGCAGTGGCTTGCTTTAACACTGTAGCCAGTGATGAGTATGTCAATTCTAATTTACAGGAAAAACTGTTTCCTTCTCTGCCTTTATGGTTGCAATTGGGACAAGGAGGAAGAGGGAGATCCGAAATTGCCAGATACATTAATCTCTTTATTATTGTGGGAGGCATATTTTCAAATAACTTTTACTTGGACAATTGGTAAAACATAGCTGCATTTAAAGCGGTATTTCCCAGAAAACACTAACGTGGCCAAGTGGCCTCAGGGAAGCATTAAGCAGGAGGTGGATTGACCTTTTAATTCTCGATCGGTGACCTGAAGGGTACCCAGAGGCTGCTGAGCACATCTCTTCCTTTCGGTCTGCTTCAGAAAGAGCTGTCATCGCAAGATGCAGCTAGTGAGTGAGGCTCACGATTTCGCTGTTCATCCGTTTGCGGGAGGGGTGGGGGAGGGAAAAAGAAAAAAAAAAATATATTTCCCACTCTGCCAGAGTAATGCCAAACTCTCTGTGAGTGGGAAGAGCAGAGCAGATGCTGGAATGAGATGCCAAAGCAGCTCCCCTTTCCCCTGCGCTTTTGGGTGCCTATAAATTGCTCCAGCGCACTCGTCAGCCTCCTCCTCTCTGGCAGGTGGCACCCGGGCAGGATCCCGCTCTCCCTTCGGCTCCGGCTCCGGCTTCGGCGCGGCGGCGCGGGCACTGCGCGGCGGGCACCGGGGCGGCCGGGAGGGGCGTCCCCGCTGAGGACTGTCGTCTCTGCGAAAAGAGAGAGAGGGAGGGAGAGAGCGAGGAGGCGAGCGGGGCGATCGCGAGAGGAAAGGCAAGTTCCAGGGAAAGTTGACTCGGACTGGCACAGCCTGCAAAAAAAAAAAAAGTCGATCGCCAGCGGGAGCATAAAAGTGCGGGCAGCCAGGGCGCGGCGGCAGCTCTCCCTCACCCTCTCCCGCTCCGCTCCCTCGCCC
>VXBQ01008786.1:250235-376890 GCA_013400175.1 Phainopepla nitens | reverse complement strand
CGCCTCGGGTGCCCGAAGGCTACGGAGGGGCCGGGCCGATGGGTGAATGCAGACCCGATGCGCTCTCCTCTCCGACAGCCGCGCGGCAGGTGCCGCTCCCAGCCCACTGTCCGAGCAGAGCAGCTGCCCGCAGCTCTGCCAGGACGGGAGCAGGGAGTACAAGCGGCGCTGCCCCCGCAAGGGCAAGAGCCCGGCGCTCCCTCGGGGAGCGGAAAGTCCTCGGCAGGAAAGGGGAGCCGGGGACGGTGGGTGAACTCAGGAGAAGGTGGTGCTCTCTGGGGAAAGGGTGAGGTAGGTGGGAGGAACGCAGCCACGGCACGGCACGGGGCTCCCACGCAGCGCAGAGCCGGGTTTGACACACTCAGACCCCGGAGGGGAGCGAGGTTTCTTCTCCCTGTCAGGAGAGCTGGTAATAGAGAGAGTTCGGCGCCCGCAGACCAGAGCCCTTGGCGGGCCGGCGCCGGCTGACGGACCATGCCGGGAGGCACACCGGGCGTCCGGAGAGCCCGGGCAGGACCCGAGTCTGTCGGCATCCCCTGGGCAGGATGAAGTCATCGGAAATAATTAAAGGCCTTGAGATCCTGCCATCTGAAATACAGGGGAATAATCCCTTTTAATTAGGATAAACGTAGCCACTGCGCTCGCAGGGCTGTGCCTGTTATATTGCCCCCAGGGAGCCGTCCTTCGCAATTTCGCGCCTCTTCCGTGCGTAGTTAACAGGCACGGTTAGGCTGGCACTAATTCCTGTGGTGCTTGGAAGCACCGCCATCCCTCAAGGCTTTAGGTGCCTAGGGACAGTGTGAGGTGCCCAATCGTTCCCGTGTCCCCGGAGCTCCGCGGTGCTCCCGCCGGTGCTCCGGCCCTCCGTGCGGCGGAAGGGCAGGAGACCCGCCGCGCACCGGCGGCTCAACAGGTCCCTCAGGGCGGGCCGGCCGCTCGGGGAGCCCGGAGCCAGCGCTGCCGCTCTCCCTGGGCTGCTCGCCCTCCGGCAGGCTAGGCTGGGGGATGGATCGTCTCCCCGCCGTGTCCCTAGGCCTGCACACCGGAGCCCGCGTCCCCGTTCGTTTGCGCGTCTCCTCCCCCGCCGAGCACGGCCGGCTGGCGGCCCTTTGTACTCCCTGCACACGGCAGCGGCGGCGGTTAGTAAATTGATCTGATATACCACTTAACCTTTTGTTTAGGGCTCCTCAGAAGGACTATGAAAACACAATAATGAGGACATCAGCGGCAATTAAATAAATTAGAAAATGTCTACCATAAATACTGTCTCAGCAGAGAAACCAAGACTGGAAAACAAAGTACATTCTATTATATTCACTTTGATACCTTCCTACAAAAGCAGTATTGTTCACTGCAGGAATACAATTTTACTTACTATTAAAGAATTGATCTATTTTTACCTCTATTTATAATGTTGTAGAGTGTTTGTTTTCTTGAACCCTGAAAAATAAATACATAACAGTAGTTTTAAAGAAGCATGCAATTACAAATATTCAATTGAACCTGAGATTTAACAATTTCCAAATACAGGTACTTCCACTGCCAGACATGAGACAAATTAAACTCGCAGTTATTCAAAGAAGAAAAAAAAAATCCACCCAAAGAGGGGTTCCATGTGTAAATTTGTATTTACTATACAAGATATTTAGGTAAATACCTGCATATAAATGATTTAAAATCAACCCACAGTTTTAATGCCTCAATGATTCATTATGATTTACACTTGAAACACTAAATGCTGATGTGACAAGCTTTATGTATAATTGTAAGGAAGCTCAAAAATTTTGGAAGTAAGTAAATAAATGAAGTGACAAAGGCAACATTATAACCCCAGTGTTCTCTAACAATGAAAAAACCCAAAACATTGAAAACTGTATGACTTACAGAAAAAAAACCCCAAACGTTCCTAAGCAATAAATATGTGGAATCTCAAGGTCCCCAGTGTTACCACATTGTCTGCTTTAATGGTTATCAAGCTTGAACAGGGAAGTGCTGAGGTCACACAGCTTAAGTATGTGTGCGCAGGCTGAGAGCACAGCTTCATGAAAGAACATACATGGAACTTGTGGAATGTATTGTCTCATAATGCTCTAATTTTGAGATACATTTACCCTCTTGCAGCAGTACACTCACTGAGAATTCATTTGAGACTGTTCTCCAAAAGTTTAAAAAGAAATTGCTCTGGCTAACCAAGCAAGAAGGCAAACTCACTAAGAACAGCATACAGGACCTTTGCTGCTACACACATCTGCATTTTGGTTTCTAGACTTTCAACACCCAGAATGGTTTTTTTTTGGTTGGTGTTTTTTTTTTTTACAGACAGTATTTATTGTGTAGAATCTTAAAAATGAAATATCCATTAAACATGCTGAAACATTATAAACATGCTTAAACATTATAAACATGCCGATTCCCTTAGGATAGTCACCGATGTAATTTGAATTCTCCCTTACAATCCACAAGATTTTATACAAATCCACAAAGCAGGATATACAAATCCATTTTATTAGGAAGTAAATGGGAATTTGAAAAGTCCTTTAAACCATTTTTCTCACCATTATGCAAGATACTAGCTCTCTGTGAAAGTTCTTCTATCTTGTCTGTAGCCTTTTCACTCCTCCCCATATGCCCTTTCCATTTTCACTGCCATCAACCATCTCATCTGTTATCTTCTCTGGAAGGTCTTTCCAGGGTTAAAGGCCCAGAGCCTTCAACTCTTCCGTGCCAGTCACTATTCCGAAGGAAACATCCAGTACTTTAGAATAATTATTGCTTAAAAAAAACAGCAAAATAGATCACCTCTGTAAACAATACCAGGCAAGTCAGGATCAAGAAGTCCTGAAAGAGTTGGGGTTTACCATCATGCCACATATCAGTTTAAATTTGCAGCCTGTCACAGCTCTGCAAGCCCGTGCAGCCTTTCTCACTGTTCTTATAGGATGCATAAAGAATTTCCACCTACTGTGATTTTTAAGCTGCATAATGCCGTAAGATCCTGCACGGTAAAAGAACTCCCTTCTTTTTAACATTTCAATATTAATGTGAAATCATATCACACAAAAATTTAATTTAATTTGGAAATTTATCATGTAAACTTTGAAAGGAATCCACAGAAAATTGTGACTTACAGCCTATTTTTTCAGTTCAGAGCAGAAAAAATCCCACATATAGTACACCAAGTCATGCATTATTACTTAGTTCAGATTTGCAATGCCACTAAATCATTTACTGCTCTGTAACTATGCTAGAACAAAGACAAGCAGCAAGCAGATGACGTGTTACACTGAAATAAATCACATACAACCATGTTTAAATATTTTACCAAACAGAGTCAAATTATATATAAATGATTCGAAGACTTACAGTGGCATAGGCTGTTCACTGCTGGAAACCAACATATATCTTGAAATTACAGATTACTTCCAGTTTGCAAGAAATGTCAAATTTAATCAGTAGTAGAATACCAAGGGAGAAATGGGAAAAGAGTATGTCTAAGGGAAAGTTGCAAATGAAAAGCCCTCAATGACTTCTGAATTCCAAAAATCTCTTACAGCAAATAGTGACTTGCCTTTGATTTTTCAAAAGTGCATCTCTTAAAACACAACGAAATTAAATGTTTGCTTACTGAAATGTGGTAATAGCAGTTTTTCCAAACCCAGACTGCTTGGTGGGGGGTGGATGTACCTTTTGTATTCTTTTTTGAAGCATGATCCTATTCCTTTGTACGACAATAAACTGCCTCATCAGGCAGGAAAAATTGCCTGAGTTTTCTTAACCAGTCATTCTGTATTTTATGTAGGTTCGAGCTAGTGCAATTGCTCAAGATGCTGATCAGAACTACGACTATGCCAGTAATAGCGTGGTTCTCCACCTGGAACCAGGAGATGAAGTTTACATCAAATTAGATGGAGGAAAAGCACACGGAGGAAACAACAACAAATACAGCACATTTTCTGGATTTATTATTTATGCTGACTGATAACGAGTAAAAAGACCCACCAAACCAGTCAAGAAATGAAGCCTGCTCTTCTAAGCGATGGATTTGCGTGGCAAAAGTCAATGAAACAAGCAACTCAGCAGAGAGTGACCACTGACCACCTCGGCAGTGGAGGGAAAAAGTGAAATGCTACCTGATTCACATCTGTACAACACAGAGAAACCTTATGTTAAAAAACCACAAACCAAGTGAAACGGATGTGCGATCCACTTCCACCAAAGCAAATACTTCCTCATTGTTAGTGTCCATGTGAGTGAAGCTCTACATAGATCAAATTTTTATAGGGAAGAAAAGCCCATCTAAGGACACTGAGTTATTTCTTCAGTGTATATGATACTTCGATGTGTTATGATCTTGCTGCTTTATCCATACTTCAGCTTTGGTTCTTGTGACTTACCTGCTAACAATGATGCTTGGAGTCCACTCATAGTGTAGTGAGGAATGATTTTACAATAAAAGGAAGAGGTAATCAAAATATACTTTCTCTCTGCAAAGAAATTGTTTGCCTTGTACTTTTCTTACTCTTCCACTTAAAACTAGAAATGAATCAGTTTCAAGCCTTAACTCAATATTCCTGCTTTGTAGGTTTACATTAGACTTTTAACATAAAATCAATCCAGTGGAGTTACTTAAATTTTGTCTTTCCCTTTTGTCCTCTAAAAGAAAAAGAAAGAAGAAACACTATTTTCCCCTGAAAAATATAGCAGTTGACAAACTATTCTATTTATTGGCCCATATCCCTGATACCATCAAACCAAACTGTCATTGCTATTAGTGGAATAGGGATTTGGCTTTTAATTTGTATACATGTAAATATATATTTAGACAATTATTACAGGCCCATTCTTGATGGTTAGTTGTGTAAATATTTAGAAAGCCTGGCATCCACACCATCAGACTAAGGCAGAGTGTTTTCTTTGCAGCAATTTCTCTTTTAGCACTTAGTCGGTACCTGGGTTCTATTTTTAATAAAGTAGTTACGGATTAATATACTGTTCCACTAGAATTTCATAGGAATATAAAGGGTCAAAACCTTAATTGTCTTAGGTGTCTTGTCTCACTGAGGCTAGTGGGATTTTTCCAACAAAGGAAGAGTGGGAGATCTGACACATGAGAAAATGCTGTCACACACACCTTTTCCATGGAAGCTAAGTACCAGTTTGTGGTAAGGCATGCCTACGAGATGGACACAGAGAAGCATATTACCAAAAATGAAATACTTATGTAAAGAAAGCAGCAGATATTTACATGCAAAAGAAAGTGTGTATTAAAACCTATTTTCTCATTCATATAGATATAGATATATAAAGTCTCAAAGAAGCTTAATCCATATAGAAGATTAATGGCTTGGAGAATTAAACTAAACATAGATACATAGTGATAAAAATGCTTTAAAATCAGTCATAGCAGTAATGTCCATGGACTTTTTTTATTCAGAAAATGGATTTATTATTTATTTTGGTTTTGGGAGGCTATTTCTCTCTGGATAAAACTTGCAGATTTCATTCTAAACCTAAATTTCAGCAAGATTATTAAATTTTTTTAGCACAGTTTGTTATTTATTTTTAACCTTTTGGCAAAATCAAGGTAACATTTCTATAAGTCATTAAAGAGTAATAGAGGCTACCCCAAGCATTGCTATTTCATCTATTCTGTCACAAACAACCTTGTCTAAGGTAATAAGGGTACAAACTTAGATTTATCTGCACTAAAATTTCCAAAGTGTCTGCCACTCTGACAAAAAAGCTCTCCCTTGCTGGCTACTCAGCAGAAGTCTGATAGAGATTTTATTCATCTCCCTAAAAATGTCGTTTGAATGAGTGAACCTTTTGTTAAACAGAACGGGTTACTCCTTCTGTTTCGAGCATTCCAATTCAAAACAAATGCTGAGTGAGCTCAGGCTGACTGAGAGGATCAGGCAAACTCATCCAGGGTTCACAAGGGGGCATGATGCTGCTAGCTGTTTGTGTGTTATCCCACCAGACAGTTAATGCCTTTACCTTACGACAAAGTGCCAGCCTGTATCTGTACATGGTAGTGGTTACTCCTGTTTCATTTCTACGGGGCAATTATTTTAGTAACAGATGTGTACCTGACTTGTCTGGTCGCTCCACTGTTGCTGTTGCTTGCCAGTGCACTCCCACAGCAGTGTAGCTAGAGATTCCCTACGTAGTGTCCGACAGTCCTGCACCTAGAGCTAGAGATCATTCACCACCAGCAGTGTGCATTTACTACCATGCGTATCAGTAAAGCTCAGTGCTACCAGACATACATGGTCAAATTTGGCGAAGCTTCTAAAATCAGGCTACCACTGCTATTGGATATGACCATTTTTTGGATAAATCACCTGCCCTGGTTAAAGTTAGACAAGAGCAAAGAACACACTTTATGTGAAAACCACATATAAGGCAAACATTTCTTCCTTTTTCATCATATCTTGATATACTGATTTGTAAAGACTTATATCATAACCTTTGTTATAACTATTATAACTCATTAAAACTGTATTATGTAATATATTTTGAGTGCTGGTGTTGCATCCTTACAAAAAGAAGCTGGCATGTGTCAAGTTTTATGTGATTGCTGTGAGACTCCAAGTTCATGATAAAAAACTAGTGCAATCAGAAAAAGACATCTGTAATAATACTGCACATAGTTTAAGAGGTGATCAAAATGCTTTATTCAAAAATATATTTTTCCATGTATTTTTTTACATTTTAACGTACAATTTAGTAAATTGTCAAACTAGAAAGAAACATTATCTTTTTAGATTTATTTGAGATTTATTTGATTTAGCTTCTGTGGAAGCTAATTAAAAGTTCCAGACCGTTCATCAAGTATTACTTAAAGAATATGAGGATAATGAGAAGACTGACAGTATTACAAGGATTAAAATCAGCCCCTGGAGACAGGAAATTTAACCATAATTTCCTTCCAAGTCCAGGTGATGAATCTTCAAAAATTTATTTTAAAATTTCAGCTGGAAAGATTCTGTAGGTAGGCTCATATTCAGTAAATAATTCATGATCAAACTTTCATAAGGGAGAAAATGTAGAGAACAGTACACAATTTTGATGTTCTAATTAAAAAGAAAAGTTGTAATCAGTTTGTTTGCATCTACTTAATAATTTTTAGTTTTTCGGATTTTTTTTTTAACCACTGCTCTACTGAAATCTGAATTTTATCAAGCTTCCTTATAAATCAGGCATATTTATTTATTATTCCTACTTAAAAGTCAACCACCGCTTTGGATTTGCTAGAAGTATTTTATCAATTTTATCTTGGGATATGCCTCTAATTAGCATTTTAGGAACTATATTTTCCAGGATATGTGAATATCCATGACCTCCATATTTCATCAACCTGTTCTTGGTGTGCATATCATGAGCCATCAGAATTCTGTCTTCATAGCCTTCATCAATCAGCATACGAATCCTGCAAAAGTTAGAAGCATCCCTGTCAAAGTTCTCACTGCGACAGCACAGAACCCACCAGTTCTTACATTTCTTACATTACTGTATTGCTGGACTGTATTATAACAGAAAATACTTAGGTGCTCAGAGGATAAAGTCCTTACATTTACCTGAAAATAAATGCATTTTTTATTGCATGAAAAATACCCCACCTCTAAAAACACACCACCACACATATCAAAATGGAGAAGTGAAACTCTTTCCTTTTGGCACATGATTTTGCATTTCCAGACCCCATTAAGTCCACAGAGGAATTCAAGAACTTCAGCATCACCACACATGGGACTCAGGTTTTATATAAATGAGTAAATAATAATTTCCTACATAAATTCCTTCTCAGCAGGTTACTTCTTGCTGCTGTCACAAAGCTGGTCCCATCACATTTGCAAATGACCAAACTCTGTGTGAGACAGGTCTTTAAAGGAGCCTGGCGCAATTACATAAATACTTCCATATCTTTGGTTGAATCCCATTTAGCAAAGTAGGTTAATAAAAACTTGAAGTTGCCAGTATCATACTCCATACAGACAGTTATCATCAAAACACATTTCAAAGATGTTCATTAGAGAAGATAAGTAAGACTGGCATGGCACAGCACTAGCACATGCCAGGAAATAAGAGGCATTAATTAATATGGCAGTGCAGCTAAACAGCCTTGGCAAAATGACAAGTCCGCTTGGAAAAAGAAGTAATCCTTCTGGTCATACTCTTGTAGCAGGACTGCTACAAGTCCTTCTGTTCCATGTTTCATTCAGGTAGCCTTACTCCCCTGACCAGCTCATTTTTTAGCATTTATATTATGTGGATGTGTACTCGGCTGTATTGCATGACTGTTAAGTTTCTCAGTAAGCTTCCATTTAGTTTGGCAGAGGATTGCAGCATTGAAGTGGCAGGGACTGAAAGACCAGCCCCGGAAAGTGCTCATTCCTCATTGAGGCCTCCAATTCCATCTCTTACCAGCACTGTGTAATTCTAATTCTTACCTTCCTGACCATGCTTTGATCAGCAAGAAAACAAAAACTAGCCTCACAAGTACCCACACTGTATCTGAAACTCCTTATTGATAGTTTTTATTAAAAGTAGTTACAAGGAGATACATGTAGCAGGATCTAATCAGCATGGGCAGCAGAAAGAAGGCAAATAGGATAGAATTTGGTAAAATGTTATTGTTTTTCAAAAACCCACCATACATTGTGCCATGCAGGGCACAACACTACATAAACCATAGTCTTATGACATCATAAGAATCTCCTCCAGCCTGAAATACAGAGACACCACAAGCCAACCAGAAAGTAAGAGCAATGGCATTGGAGAGACCAAGTTTTTGCTGACCAAACATTATTACAATCACCTCTTTTAATACCGGATTAATTTCATGGGTTGGGGAGGCATATGATCCTTTCTATTCTGTAAGCATTGCTCCTTTTTGCTCATTCCTCTGTATTTAGTTAGGACCTGCTTCTGACTCCAAACTGCCCCAGAATGAAAGTCAGTGTTTTTCTTGCACTGGCAGTAGACTGCAGCCAAACTGCTGAAATACATAGACAGCTGAACTGTGTCAAGTAGGTACATTATGACTACAGAAGTTTGTGTTTTGAACAGAAAAGATGTGAACAAGTATTTTCCATTCAGTATTTCCATTTAGAGGTCAATTGATTTCTACCCCTGTGATGCTGTCTGACAAAAAAAAAACCCTAAGGAGATTGCTCCAGCCATCCTTAGTCCACTGTGGGTACATCGATATAACTCAAATACACATACTCACACTGTGCAATGAGAAGACAAACCTTTCATCTTTTCTTCCTATGAACAGCCTGCTGCAAGAAATACTCAGACACTAGAGAGTTTCAGGAGAGATAATGGTGACTGAGCAAGGATCATGGATGGAATGAAAACTGTGCCATGGTTGAACATGCACTTGTTAACCAAGGCCTAGTCCAGTCCTCTCTATATTTTCCCCAGTGCTTCTGTAGATGCTGACTTTCAGGAGAGGCACAGGAGAGGGCAGGAGGCACAGCAGAGAAAGCAACTTTACTCCTTCTAAATGCAAAAACTGTGGATTCCTTGCAACAGTTTAAAATAGTGAGCGCAAGACTGAGAGCACTGTTAAGAGAGAAACAATTTCTAGTGTGAAAAGCAGCAGTGAATGCTTGGGAGGGTGGAAGAATAACCACAGCACCTTCTTAGGAGAGAACAGTTTGAAACAGATTAGTTTCAAGATTAATCTGACAATGAGGGGGAGGGAAGCTATGAAAGCTAGAAGTTACTTCATTAGGTATCAGCGATCATAAAAGGAGAGTGAAAGAAATGTTTGTGACTATTGAAGGTAAAAAGACAGGCAGGATGGCAACCCACTCCTCAGACACCTGCCACTCCACTGCTCACAAACACTGTGGACAAACACCATGGCAGCATCACACCTCCAGATGGAGTGGAAGGAGTGAGGTGTCCATTCTCAGCTGATCCTACCTTCTCTCAGACAGTTTCTGTACAGAATGTATCTCCTTGGCAAAACTTTGTGTTAGCACAGCACAACAGATTTGCTGTGCAGCTGAGCTGAGACTGCAGGTGCTGATAGAAGCAGGGAAGAGGTTTCCTGCCAGTGGGGCCAATATTTTCAGACTGTGAGTGAGTATGAGGAGAATGGGAGCTCTGAGGAGACAGGAATCACATCCTTCAAAACAGAGAAAGGGCAAAAGGACAGTGGGAGGAAAGGTGACAAAGTGCGTGTAAGAAAAAAGGCAGTTTTCCAGGATGGAAGCACAAATCCACCCAAAATAATCAATGAGTTTTGCTGGGTTAGCAAACGAGTGAGGAGATATAACAGGCTCAGATGATGTTTAGTAGCAGCACTAAGTTTCCAATACTGTTTCAAACAGAAGTACTTAATCCTGACATAACTGCAGTATTTCCAGCCTTTTCCATTTTACAGAATGTATAAATTCAACCAGATCAGCATGGAATTAGGATAGAGAATGAAGTTAAAAAAGCTCTTGATCTTCTTCTCAAGTACCTTCCTACAACACTAGGATTCTGCATCTTCCTCTCAGACAGAAGAAATGATACATGCTGCTCTAATGGCGTGACAGCAGCAGGGGAAAATGGCATTATTTCAGTATGATAGAAGACAATTCTGAATAACAAGTAGAATCACTCTGTGATGGTCTTAAAACAAGTACTAATAACATTTTTTTTATCAATGGCCATACTATAGCTAAAACTGCATGGAAGCAGATACCTTGCAATTCTTTCATTGTCGTTCGGCATGTCAATATCCGGATGGAACTGGTAATTAAGGAATTCTGTGCCAAACAGGTCATACTCTAAGTAACATCCAAGCTTAGCAAATTCAAGAAGTTTCTTTTTATCAAATATGGTTCTGCAGAACATATATAAGACAGAATCAGCACTGTAACAGGAATAAAACACCTTATGGTATGAGGACAGGTATTTTGTGACCTCCAACTTGCAAGGAAAAAACCAAATAATCTAAGATTTAATTCACCCATTTGAAAAACAGGACACCTATTTGACATGTGCTACTTAAGATGATACAGAGCTTTGTCCTTCTTACATTCACTTGGGATTTCATGCATTAAAAAACCAAAACAACACCAACTTTTTCCTCATGAAATAATGAAAACCTCTACTACAATCTTTAAATGGAAACAAGAAAGTTACTTACGTTTGATATCATTAACTCTCTCAACAGACAACCTAACAAGGAAGGACATTTAAGGAGGAGGTTAATTCATAGCGATACTGAAAAAAAAGACATTGGATTATTTACACAAGGCAGATTTACTTTCCCAAAAGAGTTACAGGAGGAAGCTTCATCCAGGGCTTGTTTCATCCATCGCAACCGGTAATATACAACTTCGTCTTTAGTTTCTATTCTGTACAGTGATGTTTCTAGATTGCCATTAGAACAGCAATGTATCATCATTTGCACTGGGATCTGGCCAGAATGCCTTAAGGAAACACTCTCACCAAAATATATAATGGCACTGTGAGTATCTGGGACATGGGCTTCGCAACAGATTTGAGAAGTAAAGGAACAAAGCTCTTAATACATCTCATTCATTTGGAAAAGAACAGCAACAGAAATAAGAGCTCTCTGGAATATTTTGGGTTTTCTTTGAACCATTTTTACCAAGTGTATAAGCTGCCCAAAAAAAGCCAAAACCACTCAAGTGATACAATTTTATAGTTGCTAGACAATTTAATGTTTTTAAGAAGAAACCAAATTCCCACAAGAGCTGCACAGTTAACCAAAAGGGCAGTAATTTTTTGAGGGATTTTTTTATTGTTGCAAGTACTGATGTCACAAAGCAGTTTTACCTTATACCATTACATCACAGTCTTCTGCTATGGAAATGACTGATGTCATCATTTCAATATTATGACTTAACAACAGATAAAGTAGGAGGAACAGATGGGTTAAGAGAGAAAAAAATCCATGTTCAAAAACGCCTGCCATCAGCAGGAGTGTAAGACTTGCCAACTGTAATTAATAAAAAATGTTATTTTAAAATAAATGTTATAGTTTTCAGAGACCGAACATTTATTACCACATGAGTTTTCAAAGTGCAGAGCAAAAGAACAGATTATTTTAGATCCAGTCCCCCTCGGTTCACAGGAAGACAATTTCCAAGAGTATTCAATCCTGTGCAGGTGGCAAAAACACCCAACAATCTATTTCAAAATCAAAGCCAAAACAGTTTATTGTGAAAATTATTGTTAGTATTCATGCTTTTGGGTGCACTATCCCAATGAAGAGCCAGAGAACTTAAGTTCCCTCAGCGACTGGGTCCCACTGTGAGCTACAAGGATGTAGCAACAGCAGCAGTTCCCAGTTGAAATTGCTGATCTCTGAGCTGGAATTGGGTGTTTGGGCAACATTGCCCCTGAACAGCCCTGAGCTCATGGAAAAGGAGCTCATGGAAAAGGGAAATGGTGACGTACCCTCTAATATGGACCTCAGCCATAAATACCACAGGGACAGACACCAAACTGTTATGATGTCCCAAATTCATAACAGTTGCTGTGAGTCTTCTAACAAAGGTTACTTAAGTGAGTTGAGGCAAGATGTTGATCTCCTTGATAACCTTAACCCCTAACAAATGTCTAAAGCTGAGGCTCAATAGCTTTTGCTTCCAGCCTTTTAGTACACCGCAGTTCCACTATGGATACCTGCTACCTTTTGTTCTAAGGTGCTAAATTGCAAGACATGGTATCTAGCATTTTAGTTTTATCATTTAATTGTAAATCCACTGGAAAACCACCATTCTGTCTATGTGAAATATAGACATGAAATATGGAGCTATGTACAAATATATCTCACATTTAAGGGACTGGGATGCTCCCACATGGATTTTTCTTACTGGAGGAGAATTAAAATGTTAAATGCACATTGCAAAGCCAAACATCACAGAAGTTTATGTTACAGCAAGTGCCAAGCTGAATGTGCGAAAGTAACGATAGAAAGAGATAAAAGGAAATGTCATATTGTGCATCAGCGGCTGTTACTGAAACTGCACTGCTGTTTTCCTATTTATATTGCTTAACTTCCATCAATTAATTACTTAATTCAACAATTTACAACAGTGTATAAGAGGCAAAAGCCATAACAGTATGTATATGTTGTATCGAAATGGCTACATAAGTAGTGATACCTGCAGCTTGCTCAGTCTTCTTTCATAAAAAGATTTAAGTAATCAGTTTTTCCTCAAAAGGGGGTGAAAAATGACAGCTACAGGAACACAGGTAAATACGAAAAGGAAGTAATTTATAAATATTCAAATATAATTTCATGGCATGAATTTTATGCTCCTAAAATCCTCATGTAAAACCAGGAGCTCTGTGTGAGTAACAAACACCTGTAGGTCAATTTGCAAGTTCTTAGAGCCTGTAACCAGGAGAAATTTGGAGCACAGCACTGTTGCCTGTATTACATTCACACTGATGGCAAACAATCCAATTGCTGAGAATCATATGACCACAAATAGTCTCCATTATTCAGCAACTGGCCAAACTAATCAATGCTTGGACATACTCCAGCTCACCATGAGCAACACAAGGTCATACAAAATTGATTTGGTAATAGAGGCTGTATTTCTAAGCTGGAGACAGAAAAGCATCCCAATTTCTCTCCATGCCTCATGTGGAGTTCCTGGTTTTTGTTCTTGAGGAATCTAAGTGTTAACTATCTGGTCTATGCTATGAACTATCCAAAACCCAATTATTTTCTTTTTAAGCAGTATTTCTCCTGTTTGGCAGTAGAACACTAAAAATCTGCTTTTTGCTTTGATCCAGACTCCAGCCAAATCAAGGAAATCTCCATTAGCTTCTGTGAGATTTTGGCAAGGCCATTAAGAGTGACACTATTTTCAAAAACACTGGAAGCCCAGCAACTTGCAACCTGATTTAGTGAGAGCTGCTCAGTGTCCAATGCTTTGTAAATACAGAGATTTGTGCAGGGATACAAATTAATGGAATTCTCATTTTTTAAATGTGGCTATGGTTATTCCTAATCCCTCTGCCAGGCTTTCAAAGACACCACTTAAAATACCAAAATCTTTTATCAATGTGAATCTAAAAGCTGATCCTGACTGAAGTGTTGGAGGCAGATCAAGCTTTATATAAGCACTCATTTTTAAGTCAGTAAACTGGAGGAAAATACTCCATGGCAACTTTTCCCAGTGTAGTTCTGCAAAATCCCAGTGAGTTGTGGCAACACTGCAGGAAGCACAGCAGAACAGTCTCCTTACCTGTCGAGGTGAGACATGACTGTCTTTGAAGCATCAGCCCCAGCTTCCTGCAGGATGCGGATTATCTGGAAAGGGGAGTCACTGTTCCTGCCAGGATGGATGATAACTGGGCACCCAAGCTGAGACTGAGCCTGGGCTGTTGCCTGAAGCACTCTGTGTTCACTCGGAGTCAAAGGCCAGGAGCAACCTATTTCTCCCACCACACCACACTTGATATTACTCCCATCTGCTCCTTTGAGTACCTCATCAACAATAATCTTTGTCAGCTAGAGAACAGGAAAATGAGGTTTTTGGTTATTATTACTATTTGTGTTAAATAGCATCAAATTTGGCCTATGGATGTCGGGCTAGTTATCCTCCCAAGGTCTTTCTGAACTTATTTAATTGACAGCTGGGTGTGTGAAAACACTGCAGTTAAAACCTGCTTTCTGTCAATTAATGTTATGCTAGCCATTCACTAAGACAAATATAAACACAGAAGCAAATCAATTTAACAGTACCCAGTCACACATTTGTCCAGATTTTCCAAGACAGCTGGTCTACACGTAATTTGAACTCTGATTTAGGCAGATATTAAGTTTTCCTTAAAAAAAAAAAAGGTTAGTTTATTCCAAAACCTTTGTACACCTGAATTGGCTCCAGACACAATTCAATGTAATTTTTGCAAAACAAGAGATCAGTGAATAAAGAAACCTTGTCATTCAGATAGGGAAGGGAGAAACTCTGGCAAGCATCCTGAAGAGACAAGTTTAAGGCAAAGCCTGCTTATGGGAATGCCAACGTAAAACAACAGGAGCTCTGCTGACTTCAGAAATACAAAAACAAAGCTCATTTGAGAAATTTACAAGATCAAAACTAGCCTGCTTTAGGGCATGCATAGACAAAAACCATCAGAATCTCTTAAAACTACTTTGTTATAAAAGCTTTCATTTTAATTTCCCAGAACAGGTCATATATTAAACATACATTCAGAATTGAAACCACAAAATGGCATTGATGATGGTCTTCCTTCTAAGTGCTGAGTACAGGAAATCTGTGGGTCTCCATCAGTTCACCAAACACAGAAGCGAAACCTTTGCCTTGAGAAATCTATTTGTGGCTATGCTATTTGTATCTATTTGTATTTCAAGCAATGGAAGAACATTTAGGGAAAACAGTAGTCTTGTGTAGAGTTTGGGCCAGCTTGGGTCCAGTTTTGTTGGCAGCATTCCTCAATTTTAGACCATTGATTTTTAAAATTAATTTGACTCATTTGAAAACCACAACATTAAAAAAAAATGTTAGCTCTATTCATACACATTCACAGCCTTCTACCTTGGAGAGTTCCATTCCCTCTTCTCCTCATCATCACATTTTCTTAATAAAATATTAATATTTATTATTACAGGAATATCCAGGGACCTCAGTTATTATTAACACATTGTCTTAGTCACTGTACAAACAGGTTGATGCAGTCTATGTCCTGAAAAGCCTGGACAAATGATAGAGAAGAGAGCTATAACACACAGCCTGAGCAGAGCAATGGTTTACAACTGTCCAATAAAAATTGCAATTATTTATGCTTTTTACAAGAATGCTGGGTAAACTCACTGGGAAGCAATTAGCCAGAAAAAGTGACAAAAGAGGTAGCAAGGATAAACTCCTTCATTAAAAAATAGTAAAAAATTCAAGATAGTTAGTGGTGTACCAAATGTCCACACATTAAATACTGTCTTTTCCTTTTACTATTGCGTTATAAGAAAATCCTCAGAGAAAATGGAGCTTAAGAACTGGAAATTCTGACAGATAACCCAAGCACATGGAAGTACTGCTGCTCCAGCTATTACACACCAGCAGTAATGCTGCTCCTCTGTATTTCATCTATTTTGCTGGAACTTCTCTCTAACTTCAGCTTACCCAGGGATAATTCACAGGACAGAGGCACTGAAGCAAAGGTTAATACTTACCTGCTCCACTGTCATGGCCTGTGTTTGAGAAGAATGAGTGGAATCCACATAAAACCCAGCACCAGCAATAATATGAACTCCAGTTTCTTCAGCAAGTTTCTTCAAAGTATTCATATCCCGGCCAATTCCTGTAGTTGTGTTTTCCACAATTGTCCCACCACCTGCTGCTTTAAAATGCAGCAGCTCCTCCCTCACAGCGTCTGTTTCCTGACACAAAAGAAGGTTTTCTTTATGGCTGTAGGGATTTTGCTTAATCCAAAACAAGTTCTTCATCTCAATGGGCCCATTAGACAAAGACTCTTGGCCTGGAGAAGGTGGACAAAAGCAGCTGCTGTAGTTCATAGTCAAGTGTTCATGAGTCAAAGTGTAGCCAAGACAGTCTGGCTCCACAGGGCCCAAGACAGTCTGCACTTTTCCACTCAAGGAAGGCATTTTTCCTTAACAAAGGGAAGAAATCAGATCCTAAAGGAGTCTGGGAAGGAAGAAGAAAAGAAATAAAAACATTTCAGAAAGAACAGCATTTTCTCAGGCAATTTCTGAAATCCCTCCTCCCTCTTGCACATGTGTGTGTGTTCATTGGGATGTTTCCAAAAGCTGCATGCAGGGACGGTCAATACGAAAAACAAGGCATTTATTTTACCCAACTTTGCTTGTATCAGTACTCCAGCAACATAAACACATCACATTCCAGTACATGGAAACTGTCATCATTTATTGTGCTGCAGTCAGTATCACATTACGATAAATGTTTTCTATTTAATAAACCACTGTATGCTCATTTAGGATTCTTTGCTCTTCAACAGCTGTCAAATTTTGTCAGCTTCAGCCACCAGATGAACACACTTGGCACCAAGGCTGAATATTCCTTACTGGTATGTTCAGTATATTTATCTCTGGTCTCCAAAACTCAGTGTCCCCTTCACATGCCAAGGAAACTGTCTGTGTTTGGGCACCTTGTCTGCTGCTCTCTATGTGGAGTGCAGGGGTGGGGGTGATAACCTGCTCAGCAGGGCTAAGGTTCTCCTATCAGCTGGGTTCTGGAGGTCTGGAACAGCCCAGGACCACTCCTTTAAGGCTGACAACAACTGCCAAAGATACAGTATGGCCCACAAGCAGTGGTGAAGAAGCCAAAGTTCTTCAGTGGACAAATATTTTATCAGTCAAGAACAGACCTTAATCTAACAATCTATATATGGCTCAGCATCTCAGACACTTTTAAATTTATCTTTAACATCAATGAAACAATGTTACTTCTCAAAACTTCAAATGACCAGTGACAAACACTGAGGCCTGCAGGTGGTTCATGTCAAAGGCCCTGTGCCAGTTTGGCCTAACTGCAGGTTAGAATTAACTGCAGCTCTCCCCCTTGGGATTTTGGGTTTTTTTCCTTTTGGGAGTGGGGGTAGTCCTGACTAACCAGTTCATGTTAGATCTTCTAGATGCTAGTCAGAAAGGCTTGAGGATATATAGTTAAAATCCCTAGTCAACCAAAATCATCAGTTATGAAACAAAATACATGTTTAATCATGTCCAGAGGAAAGGACTAACTAGAGCATGCATTATTGATTAAAGAGAGAGGCCTTTCCCATTTCTGCCTCTCTTTTAGTGAATAATGTCATAAACATTGGTTTGTTACTGGTAAAGCCCTCAGAGGACATTTTTCCTTTTAACTGCTAAAGTTAATCTACCAGGATGACAGAAAAACTGAAATCTGAAGGGCACTGAACTCTACATATCAAAGGGCAAAGGAACATCAAGATCTCTTTGGAGATACTTTGATCTCATAAGAAGCATCACTGTCAGAGCACTAAGGCACAAAAAGTGACCCAGGCCCTGGAAAAGGCAGCTATTGCATGCCCAGTGAAGCCTACAGTGCTGGTGCTCATTGTAATATGAAGAGTTAGCCATCCATAAAAAAGAGAAATGACTGACTATGTTTACTTGCCTTGTGTAAAAGCAGACTTAGGAAGAACTGTTCTTTTAGGAATTTTGTTCCTGAACTAGCATGTTAACTTGTTTGAGAAGGTAGAAGAATAATTACTCTCATAGAACAGACTGCTGGCTGATTAATAGGATGATTTAGTTTTCTTCCAAACAAATTAAGAAGTGCAAGATTTGAGAAAATATTATTCTTGAGCAAATAATAAAAAGAAAAATACCTGCCTTAGTCAGAAACTGCCCTTAGCTGCAATTCAATTAAGCAGTCATTAATTCCATCCTTGAAGAAGGCTGGTGCTCTATATAGAGCAACCCACTATTTTAGAGAAAGTTTAATGATCTGAGTCATTCTTTCATGCACAGAAAAGCAACAGACATAATACTAAGCACTACCTTTGCTTTATTTTTTTGTCCCCCTCCTTTTTTTTAGTGTTAAATATCTACACTCTGGAATTAAATTAAACCCTGACAGCACAGAGTGATAACTACCCTCTGCATTGGATTCACACTTCTCTTTCCCCAAGTTCACTGACAATTTTCCAATCCATTTATTAAGTTAGCAAACCAAACCTATATACAATTAAATATACAAGCATTTAATTTCTTTTGATAAAGCTTGACACAAATCGATTACCAGTTCCCATGCCAGGTTTCTCTTGTAGCAGACACCAGCCTGTTCATTTTTAAACTCTAGATTAAAATTTAGATTACAGATTACAGCTCACATACAGAATTTACAGAACCTTTTGACTGAGGCCAAGGATTTTCATAAATATAAGAAGCATCACAAAAAATGGAAACTGACACAAACAGCATTTAAAAAAGTAGGGCTAATTTTATCTTCATGAAAAATATATTAATGTCTGTTCCTGATTACAGTTTTAGAAATCCACCACTCTTAATAAAAGAACTATAACAAATAAAGACAGGGAACCTGTGATTGGAATCACTTTTGAAATGACTGTCCTGATACCTTCCCTACTGTCATTCACATAAAGAGTCTGCCCTGATTATGCTATGATCTCCTAATAAGATTCACTTGATGGAATTAGAATTATGAGTTTTTAAAACAGACTGTAGGTGCAAATAGCTTTTAAATGGAATAATATACATGCTTAATTTAAGCATGTGTATGTTACTACAGGAATCATTGTTTGTGTGGTTTATTCAGAACTTGCGTGCCATGTTTTACACAGAACTTTCTTCCAAAAAAGTTTCTTCTTTCATACACCAAGAACTGCATTCATATCACCTCATTTAGCCATTTAAATGATGTACGTCTACTACAGAACAAGCATCTAGACCATTTTCATAATGGAGATGGAAGGACATACATACAGGCAATTCATCCCGCTTATTTTGAATGCATGTTAAAGGACAGGACAAGTCACCCTCTGTAATGTTATCCTCCTTCCATGGACTAAGGAGCGAGCCAAGAAACAGTCCAGGACAAGAGAAATATATTTCAGATGGCTCTACATAGGATATTTGAATTATATTTCCTTAATCTTAAACCAGTCTGAAGGAATGGGAAAATGTGCTGATTCCTATAACAGAAGATAAATAGGTAGGTTCATATCTGGCAATAATAGCTATTCTGGTTTTGAAAATCGCTAATTTATGTGGTGGTATTGCCAAGGAGCTCCTGCACAAACCAAGACTTCTGAGCTCTGGGTGCTGTATAAAGAGAGAAATAAATTATATTTCCTGAAAATTATAAATTCAGACAAAAAATGAGAAAATTGCTCTAAGATATAACCAAAACTTGTATTATTTCACAAAAGCCGTGAACACACTACCTTATCATTTTGTAAAAAACTCTGGACAAATCTTTATAACCACCAACTGTATAGTGCAGAAAAGACAACTCTCACCCTTAGCTAACGATCAAATCCTGGTGAAGTAAATATTTTTCCTAGAGGTATTGTTAAGAGAAAAGAGACTTGCTACTAAAAAGGTCATGGTGCTACATTCCCGACTCTGGTAAAAACTCCACTGAATTCAATAGAGGTTTTGCCTGAATACTGATGACAAGATTTATGTTTCCACTTTTCCCATCTGAAATGTGTGCTTCAGTCATTGTGTCATTTTAATGGCCTTGTAATGGGAAGTCCCCCTAGGTTTGGATTAGTTGCTTCCTACAGTAATCTCATGTAGCTGAAACATTATAATCACATAAACACAGTTTCCATATGCTAATTCTGCATTTGTTTTGATTCGGTAAGCACATTTTAATGGCATTAGCACAGATTCTCTCTAGACCTGTGTGAGAATCATTTCATTGTTGTTACATTACAATGTGAGATTAGAGCAACATTAAATCCAGATTGCTGTGACATAAAATTTACAAAAAAAATCCCAAAAAGAATGGCTCAATGGGTATTAACCATATCCAGAAAAAGTTAAACACAGCTGCCATTTAGAAACAAGGGCTGCCCTGGCTGCATCAAGGGCATTTTAAGTGGGTCTTTCCTTTATAACCACACAGCCCTGGAAAATGTGACATAGCACAGGCTCACTATATATTTAGAGATAAGGAAATGTTTTGAGTATTCAATCCTAGTTTAAGCAACTCCTACAGAGCAAGGAAAAGCCACTAATTAGAAATATGTGGCACATCTGTAGGAAATTAGTTAGTCTATGCTATGTTATCTTACTGTTCCCCATATGTAAACATTTTGGGACAAGGGAAAAAGTCAGCAAGAAAAAGGGAGAGGCAGAGGGTCAGAGAACATGTGTAGACTGTATCAGGAAGAATTAAAAAAATTAACTTATTTTTCTCTTTCCTCATGTTTCTGTCAACCCTTTAGAGGTTTGCAGAAAGGAAGGAACTCAATACTGCCTGCACAGTTCTTCCTCCTCCCCACCAGGCAAGCAAGCTTTCTAACCTCTCCAACGAATGGATGCCAGATTTACTCTACCTTCTTCAAAATATATTCACTAATAAAATGTATTTAATATATATGCATTTATAAATTTATATAAAATTAATATATAAAATAAAATATATTCACAGTGCTAATTACAGTGCAAACATGCCTGAAACCCAGCACTCCCTCTGACATGGATTTCAGTAAACATGGCTTTTTTGTTCATGCATGTTGTCAAGGAAGCACAGCTACAGGGGCTGTGGAGCTGAGCCTGCCACAGCTGGGTGGCTGAACGCAGCAGGACAGAACCTGCATTTGCTCCAGGACAGATGCAGAGTCACCTGTCATTTAGCCCAGCAATTCCCTGTGCACCAGTCACCACAAAGGTGTCCAAGACCTATGACACTGTACTCCTACGCAGGCACTCTCACACCATAACTAGTTTGTGTTACATGAGATAGCAACACATCTTACATTGCTTTTGAGTTATTCTGCCCAAGAAACAGAATTTGAAAATGAGTGAAGTACTGAAAAATTGAGGTTTCTGGGCAAACTCCTGTCTCTTCTGTAGAAATGGCAGGTATGCTGCTCTGAAGGTCACAGATGCTCTTCCCTGTCTACAGAATTGACATTGGTCAGAAGCGGCATTGGTCTTTTTCCTCTCCCAAAATGGAGCTATGAGAGTACCATGATTTCCTGAACTTCAAGCTAACTCAAGGCTCTGTGTCCTAAGGAACGATGTTACACAGGAGATTTTTTATGCCTTGAATAAAGCTCTTATGAGAGAGGAAGGGAACACTTATGGTGCCTCTCCCCCACACAAACTCCTGCCTAACCCCACAGGAGGGTATGCTGCAGTTCCTCCATTCATGGGGCACCTGCACTCTACCACCTTTGGGTGGCTGTATCTTCACACAGCATGCACACAAACCTCACCATTTCGGAGGTGTAAGCTCTTGACTGGGTAGAAATTGGCCAACAGACTCAAATCCCACAGAACTCTTGGGGGGGATTATTTAAAAAGCATCATCTACTCTACCTTGCTGTATTTTTTCATGAAACACACTATTCTGGAAATACTCAGAAGAGTGGGTTAATGTTGTGGCCTTCAGTAATCTACTCCTGGTCCCCAAACCATTCAAAAACATATTTCCTTAAGAAGCCAAGCTAAAAGAAATGCTAAACATTGCTTTTCACTAAATTTTCTATATATAGTTTGAGCAACCAAAAAATCTTTACACTACAGAACTGAGAAGGAATACTAAAAGTAAGACTTTATATAAGGTTACAGTATGTGCTACGAAAAATAATTAGGAGAGCTTTAGCCAAGTCTTATATAATCCAACTGTGATAAAGAGAAGTCTCACCAAAATATGCAGGTACACACACTCCAGAGCAGCTCCATTGCTTGAGTGGCACTATCAATGTTCTACAACCTAAAGACAAAGTCACTTAAATTTTAACAGAAATGCAAACACTGGTACACATATGGGAAAGGCTAATATATTGAACCCCCTGCCCTCAGAACCTCTGAAAAGCACACTCAGATAAGGAGCTGGGTAAGCAAGAAGCAGAGCTTTTCAATGCTCACCTGAAAGCAAAGAAAATTCTTACAGCATCTTCCCTCTGTGGCTCAGCTTGTGGCAGACAGATCTTCCAGCCTGGCGTAGTTTGAGGGTCATGTTCTGGCTCTAGCCAGGCTTTGAGCCAGACACATCTAAACCAGATTGCTTCCTTACAGTTGAACTGCCACACCAGGACAACCACTGGAGTGGATAAACCTTGGGGATCAAAGCAAGCACGTGTGGTTTGCCCCAAGAAGCAGAGTCCAAGTCACTTTGTGTACAGAACTTTGCACAATTTTTTTCCAATTTGGTTAAAGTTTAGCTGTTGTGACCAGAATAGTCAGACTTCTCTTTTACCTTATTTCTGTGTGGATAACAGTCTCAAAATCTAGGTTTCTCTGAGCAAAGTCACATTGAAGTTTCTCCTCCTCAGAGAGATCTGAGACCAGCATACCCCTAAGTGTTTTTTCATTAACATCTCTTTAGAAGAACTTCAGGGGATTTTACATTTTGGGCAGCTTCCAAAATTACTCCTGATAAAAGGTCAGATAAAAATTCTCCTCCAGGGTCAAACATTACATTAATTATATTTTACATGCACATATAGTGTTTTCAGGCCAAAAATCAGAACTGAAATCACATTATGCTATATGCAAATATGGGCTAAGTCCTGCATGTTGATACATATATTCATATTCTTAAGACTTAATGGACTCACATTTGCTTCTTGAGGGTTCTGGGGCACAAGTACATGTCTTGCTAGGACAAGATGGAGGAAAAAAAGTCTCCTTTTTAGGAATGCATATCCAGCCTTCACTCCCTCTAAATTTCAAATGTGAAACAAGCACACATCTAACTCCACTCTTTGTTGTTATTCCCACTGACTTTCACTGATTTTCTCTCTATTTAAGGTCACATACACATATTTTCACATGAGCTTAAACATTTCAGTAAGCATGCTGGGTGGAGCATTATCACTCACTTGCACAGTCCTACAGAGCCACACCAAATCACACCATAATCTTTACATGCCAAAATGCACCACGCAAATCTAAGCAATGGATGAGTGAGGTGCATTACCACCTCTTGATCAAGAGTGAACATTACTATCTAGAAAAATTCAGATGAATGAACCCTAATGTCAGCTTTGCCACAGAACACACCAGTCACTGATCCACTGAGACCTGTAAAGCCACGGATGGGGACTGGGTTTCATGTCTCATTCAATATCACAGACTGCAGCAACTGAAATAAGCAGGAGCTTCCAGAAAACCACCTTCTTTACTAGGGAGCGATGAGCTTAGATGCACAGAACTAAATTCAACGTCCCACTACTGCAAAGAACTATACCACAAAATTTGCAACCCATCTGTAGACCTAATGGGAAAAAATACCCTGAAGAAATAAAAAGGACTGTGACTGTTCTCTGTGACTACGTCAGGAAATGGAAGCTGTATGTCCTTCTCAAGGTCCACTTCTGCTCTAAATAAACAAGCCCACACAAGAAAAGTTAATGTGAGTCAAGAGAAAGCTCAAAGCTGATGGGTGTAGCTCAAGGAGTATCTTTTACCTCAGACTGCTTTTACAGTCTGCATGCTTTGTCAGCGGTCAGAGTCAATGACCTCTTGCTTATACAATTCCTGTTGTTTTAAAGTTCTCATCCCCATATGGGTACAACAGTGGAATTCTAGGAACAATCAACACACACAAGCTGAAAAAATTGTCAGGTCTCCTACATAACCTTCTATTTCTTTTCCCTGCCACTGTTTTGCCTTTTTGTATCACAGAATTTCTGAAAGAAGATACAAACTCAGCATTTTTCCCCTGGAAACTACTATCTGTTTTTCAAAAACTCCTGGCTATCCAGTCTAAAGTGAACAACAAAAAACAAAGTCCTGCAGAAAAGCTTATTAACACCAGAGTTCAAGCATTAAAACCAGTTGAAGATTTCCAGACCCATCTGAAAACAACCCATCTGCCAAAAGGTACACAAATCACAGCAAAAAAAGAGGTACGCTCCTTTCACTTGATCACTTATCCTCACTGTAGTGACTCTGGACACGGCAAAGACAACTGTGGGATAAAACAATTCTCCTTTTACATTTGGAGGAAAAGAGGTGAGATCACAAAACAGCAGAAAAAGGGAGTAGTTCAGCAGGTAACATACCGCTCTTTGATCCTACCTCCTCCACAGAAGTTACTTCAAGAAAAACCCTGTGGCTTTGGCTACACAAAAGTAAGGTTTCAGAATATCTTTGAGAAGAGTGATTCTACATTTCTGAGATCCAAGTAAAAAACCTGTGATTTACTTAAAGCTGTCATCTAAGAGATGATGGTGGTGGCCTTTCTTCTTACTTCCTTTTTATCTGAGTAGTTAAGTACCTGTGAAACATATCCCAGCAATTGTTAGGATAAAATGCTTTTCTTGGATTATTACCAACATACATATTACTATTAGACCAAAGACATGGCCACTGCTAAGAAAATTCTGAGGAAGCTTTTTAATTTGTGACCAGAAAAATGACATTGAAGCAGAAAACCTAACCTACCAGTTTTGAGAAGATGTAATTTCTCCTCAGAACTAAAGGGATGGGATACTCCCCTTCTCTTCCAATACAGCTGGCAATCCAATTTTCCAGAAATGCAGAAAATGTAAAAGAGTTCAAAACTGTTTTGAAGCAAACCAGAGACTCAAACCTTAGGTTTCCACAGTCCAGATGGATCTCTAATTCCCTCATATCAGACAGGGGGCCAGTCTGATGCAAGGAGAAGCCTCATTGTTCTCATAAACCTTAAGAAGTCTTGGTTTCATCAGATGAAAAAATGAATTTGTTCAGTATTTCAAGTCCTGAAAGATGAGAAAAACATTTTAGATCTACATCAAGAGAACTAAGGAAAAAATTCCCAGAATGTTCAGAGGCATAGTCCTTTAATAAACACAGAATTCACTGGTGCCATATGCTTCACTATATAGTGATTTTTATGTGTGAGAAGCAAGCTGATGGCTCCCTAACTATAGAGGGAAGCTGTGACACTTGTTCCTGCTGCACCATGCACTAATTTAATAAGTTAGCACTGGTCATCTACATGAAATATAATTAAGTGTCTGAATGCCATTGTTGCCACCTTTGATGATAACTATGAAAATGATTGTGATGATGGTGGCAGGATGGTAAATATTACGTCTGTCAACTTCCAAAACATGAGCCATTCATAATAATAAATGACATTCATGTAGTCTTTCATAAAACAATCCCAAAGTACCTGACAAAATGATACAAACCTACGTATTAAAAGCACTGCTTCACCCATCACTGAAACACAGCCCCCAGCAGAAAGAAGGCAACAACCTTTAAACACTATAGAACATATTATGACAGAGAACGTTGAATAATGTATCCAGTGTAAAGCAGAAAGGAATTCCAGACAAATAAAATTTCCCAAAAGTAAGTGACCTCTTGCTAAAAATTTGTTTCATTTAAGAACTGTCACAAGCCTCTAGCATACAGAACCGACACTTAACAGACACTTGAAAAAAAAGAATTATGTTTACACGTATCTTACACATCATATATACATTCAAGTACTTGCTAGGCTCCTCAGAGTTCCTCACCAATGGGACCTGTATCCTTCAACTTATGACCAAACTAACCACAACACAAGACGTGCGGCACAGGGGCTGCCAGAACCCAAGGCCACTGCCCGGCAGTGGCTTTGCCACTGTGCTGAAGCACACTTGGCAAGGGGAGCTGAACCTCCCTTGCTCAGACTCAGCCCCCCTTCTGCAGCTCCCCAAGCCGGTGCCAGGGCAGCAGGGAACGTGTGGCAACTGTGTCTTGGAAAGGACAGCCAACCTCAGGCCACCGAGAATGTGCATGGGGTAGGAACCCCAAGAGGCACACGGCCAAGTCTGGAGCTTTGCTGCTGAGCCCTGACAAGCTTAATCAACTCTGGAAGCATCTTGCAGAGGGCTGCTGGTGCTTCCGGATGGAGAAGCAGCTGAAGGCAGGCTCTGAAGGTCCCAGTTTTGAATTGAGGCATTTGTTCCTTCACAGAGACACCCTCGGGAACTGTCGGGAGAGAAGTACTAGAGAGGACGCAGTTGCAGTATTTAACTTGTTATGGCTGTACAAACATTAAATACCAGCACTAATAATAGCAGCGTACCTGCACTCACGTAGTGAAGCCGCCCGAACTCAGGGCTTATACTCTGTTGGTAACTATCATCTGGTGCTGTAAAACGCTTCTACAGAGAGGAGCTGCTCGTCCCCTCACGTGCTGCGGGGCTCCTCGCAGGAGCCCTGCCTGACCTAGCGCCGCCGTCTCGGCCGCCTCTGCCCCTCGCCCCGCAGCCGCCCCTAGGCCNCCCTCAACTCAGGTGAAGTTTCCTGGCCCGGGCGCCTGGTCAGGCCGAGAGCGTTTAGGGCTCTGGACCTCGAGAGGTCGCGGAGCGGACCCGCAAGCGCTGCCCAGACCCCGCTCGCTCACCGCGCGGGCCTGACCCTCCGCCGGCAGCACCGCACCCCGCAGGCCCCCGGCTGGCAGAGAGCCGCGACCGCCCTGAGCGGGGCGGGACTTCCCGGGGACAGGAGCAAGCGGCGGAGCAGGCTGGGGGCGGCGGGGCCCGGGGAGCCTGGGGGTCCGGACGGCGGAGCTACAGAACGGCCAGGTAGCGGAGCGCTGCCCTCCTGCCTCCCTGCGGGGACCCGCCCGGCTCGCTGCCCGCTCCCTGGCCCCAGAAGTGCCCCCGGGGAGTGAGGGGCAGCTGTGCTTTGTGTCATCCTTGGCTCTTAGTACGAAATAAGAGTCGGTGGCTGTGAGCATCCTGCCTGTCCTTGTGCGTACCCCTGTTTACACAGAGAGGAGGCTGGAACTTACTGAGTCATTCTGGGGAGGCGCGGGGGGTTGGGGGTTGGAGTTCGCTCTGAATGCTTTAATTACAGGAGGTAATATTTTCTAATCTGCCTTTCAATGCAAATAGGAAGGTTGAAGAGGCACTTCCAAGTATCTACACACAGGATGACAATAACTGATTCTGGAAGTGCAGGTCCAGAGTATGAAATGAAAACACGGCTAACACCAAGTTAGAATCATAGGATCATCAAGGTTGCAAACGACTACCGAGATTATCGAGTCCAACCTTTGATTGAACACCACCATGTCAACCAAATCTTGGTACTAAGTGCTATGCCACTTCCCTGGGCAGTTCATTCCAGTGATTTTTAACCTTTTCAGTAAAGAAATTTTTCTGATGAAGGATTTACCTTCAGAACCCTTTACCGATGATCTCGAAAGTGTGTTATTTACTAAGGCTCACCGCATCCAGTGTGATACTATTCCATTTTATAGAAGGGTAAACATGCTGGCAACATGACTAGCAAAGGCACAGGGGACAGAACTTCTCTAGCCCTCACACATAGCCAAAGCTGCAGCAAAGTCACCCAGTGCATTGTGGAGACATGTAACCCGAAGTCAGGCAGTGAACCTCAAGCTTTTCTGGGAGAAGTACTTACTCTTTTCATTGCTATCTGTTTTACTTTGACTCTTCCTTGTTCCCATTTGTAACAGGCTGCAGCCAGCACTGCAGCATGATGCCTGCAAATGGATTCTTATGTGCCTGCCTTTAATATGGCCTGGAGGAGATGGATCCTAGCCTTTATTCAGATCCCAGTGATGCAGAAAGTGATCCCAATCCTGTGATGCAGAAAGTGAGTGGGCAAGACTGGGAATGAAAGCCAATGCATGCTGATGCATGGGCTGTTTATCATCTATCTTGCAGTGAAGGACAAAAGTGGAGGTAGTAGATGAAAAATGAGGAGGGTGCCAAAGTTAACAACTTTAGAGAGGTAGGTAAAAGAAAGTTGTTCTTTTATGAAAGCGATAGAGAAATGAAGTTTTGGCTTAAAAAAAAAAAAAGGCATTTTGAGGATACTGGACCTGAGGGTTAGAGTCCACAACAACTGCTGATATTGGTGTGGGGAGGACACAACCTTTAGGATCTCAACTAAAGGGAAATTACTGCCCAGTAAGGGAAAGTAAAGAAGAAGACAATGACGCAAGTGAAATGCTTGGGATCTTTGGAATTAGCATCGACTCACCAGGAATATGCAGTAGTGATTAATACAAATAGGTGTCTGGAGCTAAGCTGCTGGGATGGTTCCAGTTGTCCACATCACTTGTTTGTATTTGCTTCTCATATGAAGGCAAGTGAGTAGGGGTCCTACAGAGATTAACTGGAGGTATGAAGGCCTGTCACTTCTAATGGCTTGTATTTCAACATCTTCATACTGTTGGGCAGTCAGAGCAGGAGAAATTATGTATGAGAGGTATGTTAAAAATAGTCATGCAGTGCTTTGTGGAACATCATTTGTCACTGGCCATATCCAACCTGTTTTGAAGATTTGTGATGAATTTTACATAAGGCCTGCGCTTCTACATCTTTTGTGTTTTAAAATATACAAGCAATATTAAAACTTGGGTAGGTACAAAGTAAAACCATATTCAATATGCATTTTTACACATGCAGAATGAGCTTCTCTTTAAAGCAATCTTCACTATGTCCAAAGCAAAGTAAGATACTATATTTTTGATTTTTAGTTCCTTGACTTCAACCTGCTACAAAACAGAGGCTTGTAAACATAAAGTAATGGGACTGCCTCGTTCAGACCAAATGCCTAGTGAACAGTGAAAACAAGTCAGCAGCTGGCAGAGTCTATACATATGACACTCAGTACAATTTAGGTGATATACAACCTTGTGTAATGTATCTGGCATTTGTATCCACTTTTCCAAGTCTGAAAACCAGGCTGTGGTCTTTCTGGAAATACTAGATTTGTTGCCAAATTAAATGGTTCATGAAACTGGGGAATCAACCCACCACCTCCCAAAGTCTCTCAGCTATACAAATAGTAGTGACAACTGTCAGTAACATCACAAGCTAAAATATCCATATTGCATAGTTCAAAAACAAGGACAAGTAGTTTACTATTAAAAAAAAAAAAAAAAGGTGCCAGGTCTGCACTAAAGCAAAGCTTGATGTCTGTAGCTTTTGTAGAAGTTACAGGTCAGGGTTAAATCACGCCTGTGCTTTTGTCCACCTCAGTCATGGCATGACCAGAAGGAGTACTGAAGCCAATGTTCCTTTTCCATTTGGGTCACTGTTGTAAACTGTCCACTGTTTAACAGTAGACACAAAATAAGGACCAAATACTTGCAGTGCTTCAGCTCCAGTAGCATTTCTTCTCTTTCCAAAGGTGTATGAAGAAGAGAGCAGACCAACAGTTGCAATATCAGGCCTGGGTGACCTAGGGGTAAGTGCTCTCAAGGATCCATACCCAGAGGGTGCATAGGCCCCAGAACCAGGTGAGAGCAGAGAGCAGAGAGGCTGTGAGAGCCACTGCCACCTGGGTAGTTATGGAAACAGCTGAGCCACTACACTGGGACCTCAGGGAGCAGGACCCCTAAGACTGAGTGATCTCTTCCGGACTGAAATCTTCTCTCGGGGCTCAATTTCTCAGGTGATATAGAAGATAGAAAAACCATGCCATGTTCTAGTTTTACTCAGAGAACAATTGGTAACGTTTACAAAAGCTTAAATGCAATACTTTTCTTCTTTGAAACAAGCCTCTTTTGGGGGGACTGTGGTAACAGTAAAACACTACAGCATTCATTAGGCCAGCTGGACTGCCGAGGGAAGTTGTGGAGTCAACCATCCCTGCAGGTATGTAAATATCTGTAGATGTAGATGTGCTGCTTAGGGACATGATTTAGTGGTGGGCTTGGCAGTGTTAGGTTAATGGTTGGACCCAATAACCTTAGAGGTCTTTTCCAATCCAAAAATTCTATGGTTCTCTGATTCTAATGTGACTGGAAAACCAGACAAAATTTCAGGTACAAACCAGCACTTCTTCAATATCATGCTGTAAATGAGTTCTTCTTCAGGTGTGATTTGAAGACAGAAAATTCCAGTTTGCTATAATAAAACTTAGTGACTGAAGGCCCCAGATTACTACTACTCCTTCTTCAGAAAGATAGTAACCACAGAAAGGAAAAGAGGCAGAAAATAATTTAGGCACTATTTGTGCAAGGGCCATTGCAAACATAAGCATTTGCACATGCTGTTGAGAAACGGGCAGTGAGAGTATCATTTGCACATGCACAATATAACCCACAAGTTGGTAGGATGAATAAATAGGAACTCCAGAGCGTAAAAAACACTGCAGAGATAATTCACTGAAAAAGGGTAGAATAAGAAAAAAATTAATCCTCCAGAGAAACCTGTTATTGATCATGCTCTTTCCAAAGAGATTCCATGAACTTAGAGGGTTAGATAAAATAATTTGCTTGTCAAACTGGCATATGCCTATTGCTCTTAAATGAGAGGCAGTACTGACAGAATGACAGACAGAACTCCTTCTATGCCTGCAGGACATGAATTGTATGGGTAAGCAGGGTTTTAAAATCAACCATGGCTGTTTGGAAGGGGCTTCAGGTAGGACTTTTTTGTTTAGTAAATGGGGTTTTATTGATTAAGTGTTATTCAATGATGACAGTGACTTCTTTTGAAAAATTATGATGTACTGAAGATATAGGTGGACTGATGTACTGAGTGTTAAATTGCAGATGCTCCAAGGAGCAAATAAAAATTGGAAGTAGGGAATACATAATATTTAAATAGAAATAACACAAAAGTACTCATTAACAGGTAAAGTAAATATGTCTCTGGAGGCAAAAGGCAGAGCAATATTGACTTTGACTAAAGACTTACTTAAACCTACGTTCTTAGTTATTACTTGAGTTAGTGGAGGGTATTTAGAAAAAGCCAAGCTAGGCTGATCATTTAGAAAGCTTGTAGAATCTGGCTTAATGTTATTTCACAATACCATTGAATTCAGTTCTCTCAGCACCTTCATCTGTTTTTCTTTTGACTAGGCTAGAAACTCTAAGCAGCTTGTATGATGGCACCTCTCCTGTTATCTTGCTGATTAATATTTTAGGAGGTAAGTATTTTCAAGCTTTTGTTTGATCCGAAAACAATTTTTTTTTCCCAGAGAGGAGTATGCAGACAAGTATTCCTGGGAGTCTGTAAGCTTCTGAGGTGTTTTCAGCAAAAAGTGCATGTTCACCTTCTGTGTTAAGAGAATTTTTTTCAAAGACATGTACATAAGTTTACTGGTTCTAGATGACAAGTGACTGTTCAGACTTTTTAAAGAAAATGACAGATTAAAGTCACATAATCTTAAACTGCAGGTATCTTACTGTTGATGATGACACAGTAGAGGAACAGAAAAAGAAGGAGAGGAATGAAAAGGAAGAGAAGAGAGGAAAGGTTCACTGACAGAGTGGAAGATGGGCTGATGTGACAATTTGCATACTCTATAAGGGCTGCTGGTCAAGAGCAAAAGATTCCCAATCAAACATTTCCAGCTCTTCCCATAAACGAGTTTTTTACAATGCAACAAAAAAATAGAGTAAATTTTAGTGTTTCATTCATTGTTACTGATTTGAACCTCATTTTATAGTACTCTGTGGAGGAAATTTTGAAACAATGGCTGCTTTGTTTCCAGCTCAGTGCTAGGATGACTTCATTCAGTATCACAAAATTCAAGCTTATTTTTTCCTGGTGATCAGTGATAACACACATGAGTAAACCAAGGGTTGTCACTTCAGCCTGCCACTTTACCTTCATTTTTTTGATAAATCCCAAGAAATGAGATAAATGACTTTGATACCACCTGTACTTGCAATTAGTACCAAAGTTAAAATATGTTCATATGGATGTAATTGAGGGAAAAATTGAGGCTGCTAGAGTTCAATTCACTGTACATATACAATTTCTTCCAGTTAATTTGACACCTTTTAAACTTTATGTCTTTAATGAGAGAAACTGAAAATGAGAAAACTCTTTAATGAGGGGAATTGAAATGGAGATGGCTCTACAGGCTCAAAGTAAGCCATAAAAGGAGGCTAGACTCTTTTCTTTTCCTGCTAACTCACTGGATCAAATCCTATCTCCTTAAATCTGTTCCCTACCTCCCATTTCTTTGTTGGAAACATGATTTGTTCTTTATTTGCCTCAAATTTCCATTGCTTGGGGAAAGGGCTCCGAAGGTGATGAGACTACTTATGTTTAACAAAAGATAAATTTGGCTTACAAGCCTTTGGTTTATTTGCTTAAAGCACATTTTTATTTTGTTTACATGTTTCACTGTTAATCTAGGCACAGGAAGATGCTGTAAGTAGTGTTAAAACCTAGGAATGAATTTGGAGGCATGGGATCAGGTCTTCTATGCCTCACTCTCTAAGTAGGCTTTTTGAAATTAGTGAGAACACTGCCCTTGTTCTGTCCAAATGGTTATTGAATTATGAATATTATTTAATAGAAGATACAACTGATGGCAATTTAGAAGCATATGAAGTTAACATGAGACATTCAGGCTGCAATCCAAAGTGGAACAGATGGATCTGAAATTCCTTGATGCTAGATCAAGGAAAGCTCAAGTATTTGTACTTATTAATGCTATCTGCGTTACCCCTGGTGATCATGATGCACCCTTGCATGCCTTAGCTTGCCTGGACGTTGCACTAAGGTAGCCTCTTCCAAGGAACTGCACCGTCAGCAGAGGAGTTACCACACCATGACTTTAACCATTTCCCTGTTAAGTAAAACTTCTATAGTTTTGACTCCAGCCACCTACATACTGAAAGTTTTATTTGTGAGAGGTTCTTTTTGTAAACTTATGTTATTTGTCTGTTTTTTTCAGAAGCAGGTTTTCTTTATTTTCCCTTCTTGCAGCATGGCCACCTGCTACCACTTCTGCTTTAACTGCATCTTCTTGATCTTTTATTCTTGCTTGTTCACTTGTTGTTTTCACCTGTCTCTCTAAGTAATAATAAGCATACATCTTTCCATGCTTCAGTGTCCAGCTTCTTGCTCTGCTCTATCTTCTCAGTTTTTGCTCTTTGTCATGGCTCATGAGACACATAGTTCAAAACTTTCTTTTAGAGAATGAAAGATATTGTATTTTCTCCAGTCCTTCTCTAACTCCTCACTTTAACCTTGAGCTTTTCTCTGATTTTTTTAAAAAATAAATCAGTGCCTACCACCAGACCAAATAATTGCCTCTCCATACAATGTAATATATTATTATTTCATATTTTATTAAAAAATTATATTAGCTTGTGCTTACAGCAAAAATGTAATGCAGCTTTACGCCTTACAGAATCATATTTGGGAGATTATGGAACAATTGTTCTGATCCGTGAAATTAACTACCGAACACTAATCACAATCAGATTTAGCACACTAAAGGGGGATTCAATTAAAAATTTAAATGCCTGAGACTTTTACTTTCTGATTTGCAGAACCAAAGCTTACTCTTACCAACACTGACTGTATTGCTTTTCCTAACACATGCATCGAGGACAGTAATTTACACTGGAATCCTCTCTTTATTGCCTCTCTTTCTGGACAACATCAGTTTATTTGGAGGGACAGTCTCTCCCACTCCTACTCTGTTGTCATACTTTCAGTCAGTAATGGTGCTGTGATGGTAGGTCTGTAAGTGATCTGGAAGGTCCCCTAAGATCATTAAGAATTGAGCCCTGTCAGTTTGCCTGCCCTACCAAGAACTTGCTTTTATCTATGGTAATTGCTTTTAGAGCTGGATAGCAAAGAGGCTCTTCTCTGGGACTCCCATGCTTTATCTTTGCTTGTGGCAGACTAGTTTCACAGCTGCTCCAGCCCATTTATGAGTCATTTTTCTTTCACCTAGTGGATATAAATCTGCTGCATTCTGCCTACAATTGACTGTCCCTCTACTTTGCTTTAGGACTTGTCCATTCAGCACTGCTTAATGATTCGATCCTGCAGTCCCTTGGTGTTGACCATAAGTTGGGAGAGGGGTCAAGTTTGAGGCCGACTGGTAGAAGTAGAAATGACTGCCCCTTTCAAGTCAAACTAGGGTGAACAATTTCCTGGCTTGCTCAATCTAGGATGCAGCTGCAGTCCGTGCTATTTAAAAGCAAATGTTTACAGGAGAGAAAGAGTTTTCACAAGGCAAACAATTTTCTCTGGTTCTAACAGATTTTCTAGTTATTGATCAGCACAGCTACTCCTTGAAAGGGAAAGAAAGAGCTCACTGGGGTGTGCAGCAAAGTAGCAGAATTTACTCTGTATTAATTTGTATGATACCAACTGTATACTCGATGGTATTGCTTTCAGTGGTATTACATAGCCATGGAAATTTCAAGGCTGACTACTGTCACTTCCAGGGGCTATAGCAGCTGCTGGGGATTGCCAGAGTGAGGATGACCTGGACTCACCATTTTCTTGCATAATTCCTCAGTTGAAAATTTCTAATAGGGACAAGAATCTGGCTTCAAAGTAGTTCCCTTCTGTGTTCTGCACACCATGCAGGAATTGATGTAGCCATGGGAAAATGGGAAAACAGACAGCTCTTCAAGTATAACTAACTGGAGATCAGACAAATAAGTAAAAGAGATTTTCTTCTATTGAATGTTTGTGGGAGAAAAGGACAAAAACCCCCTTTTTTTGTTTTTATTTTGCATTTACATGGAGCTCCTTGAGTTTTTTTACATCTATATTGTTTTTTTACTCTTTGGTCATGTGGCTGCTTTAGAAAACATTTTGCATCATTAACTCCCCTGCTCCTGCAGGCTGCTGCACGTGGGAAGCCCTGTGCTCCCATGTGGAGCCTCACCATTTTTAACGATGTGCTGTGTGGGGCAGTTCTCCCTGGAGAGAAATATTCAGCTTGAGGTGCATTAATTCCCTTGTTTGTGTTGCTCTTGCAGGCAAAAAAAGAAAAAAAAAAAGGAAGATAAGAGGTAGGGGGTAGCAAAGAGCTGAAAGCCACACATGCATCCTCATCCACATGCACGCGGAAATATACATTCACAAAAACAAAACAGACAATAAAAGGAGCTTTTCTGGTTAATTTTTGTGCTCTCTAAGTTATGAGCTGACAGTATCCCCTTGTATCCTGAAACAGCATTATCAATTGCAACATCTTGAAAGGAGAGATTTTCCCGTGTTTTGATTTCTGAGGTTAGAGCTACAGTTATTTTATATGTACATTTTAGTTTTTTATTCATATTTGCTGTTGAATCACAGTTTTACATCCATATGAAAAAAGTCAAGGACAGTTCTCTTTCAGCTGAAAACATTCTTTCTTCAAAAATCTGGCTGCTGTGTTCTTTGATTTATTGCCTTGTTGGACAAGATACCAAGTCTCATATCACAATATTCCTATTATGAACAGGGGTGTTTTTTTTCTCCTCTCTCAGTGATAGATAAATCAGAATAGCTTGCATTTTCAGAGGATAAGTTAGAGTTTCTGAAAATTATATCAATTATCTCAGACAGTGCACTTGAGACACTGTCCCTGCCTACTTAATTGCTTTGCAAAAGCTGTAAGTCTTAAGTTCTTATATTGTCATACAGATTGTATAATCACCTTTGCAAAGGAATGTGAAAATTCTACTTAGTGGAATTCCACCTCTTGTACCAGTGACAGCAATCATGCATGGAAGCCATGTTTATAGAGAGATCATTTTCTGAGGAAAACAGATGGGACAAACTAAGAGATAATAGGCACATTTTGTAAATTTGGGGTATATTTTTGTTTCCTGATTGAAAAATCTATCAATTCAGAAATAACAACTTTGTATATTTAATAAAATTGTCTGTAACGTGGGTGCCAGTTTGCTAGAAATATGCAGACCCAGTTCCAGCTATTTCTGTTCTAACAATTTATGTCTCCCTCTGTTAAATTTAGGTGAATATTTACAAGTCAGAAATAATTACATGCCAGAGTTTTGGACTCCGCCAGACTCAATGTGATTTTCCAGCCAGCATCCTCAACACACGATCCAGATGATGAAGATCCTGGTCATAGCTTCCTTTCAGTCATATCACTTACCCTAGGGACCTGGAGAAGTGGATGTCTCCTTTTAGAAGAACATCTTTAATTGCTGGAATAGATGATGTTCTGTAAAACAGCAGGGGAATTGTTGCTAATTTGGCTAAATTGCCTTAAACAGTTACTTTGTCTAGAGAAGAAGGAACTCAGGGGCTGTGTATTGCTCTATCAGTCTTGCTAACAGAAGCAATACCTGCTAAGTCAGCTCCAAAATATGTCTGCACATAGAGTGTAGAAAATAGAGTAGAGAACAAAGAGCCATAAAAAATGAAAAAAAAGCTTTGTCATTGCTTGCATCTGAACTTGATGAAAATTTAAAAAAAAAACTGCTAGTATTTAATAGAATGAAGACAGCTATTCAAACAAGGACTAAGCAAATGTTCTGAACCAGATAAATATCTCTATGACTGATATCACAAAAGCGGCTGATCTTATGAAGCATCAAAGAAAGGTATGACTATATTTTTAGGACTGTTATACCCCTAGCCATCCTCCCACAGAAAGATCCTATTAAGTCAAGGTAAATTGCACCAACTGCCTTAAAGTAGTGCCTGTCTGTTCTAATTTTTTTGATACAGCAAGTTGAAGTTTAGTGTGATAGTGATAGTACTGACCTATTAAGGCTGAAACTGATAGGAAAATGCATTTGTCACCTAGAGCTTTGTTATTGTAGTGCAACAGGTTCTTTTCTTGAACCATTCTTGCTTGAAAGAAGGGCAGCTGGCCCCTCCTTTCACTGTCCAATTAGGTAACATTGGTACATTTTGCTATAAGGATGCATTTTAAGCGGGGTTCTTTTTAAAATGCATTTGGCAGCCTGAAGACACTACCAGAACAAATTAGTGATGCTTACTGCTGCATTTGAAAAGTACCTTTTCAATTGCTTTGAAAACAGAGTCACTCCACACTTTTAGTAGTTTATCACAAATCAGTTCAACTTTGCAGTCATTTTGCTGAAACTTGCTCAGTTAGTTTTCCCTTCTTAATTTTTTTTGTGTGAATTTCGTGTTCATGAAAGATGCCAAATTAACAGCCCTGGATAATTTCCTTTTTTTATTTTTTTTTCCAGTGGACATTCCAGTGAGCTCAAGCAGCATTCAAGTAGCAGCAGTGAGAATTCTGTGTTTGCTGGCCCGGTAATGTGTTGACATTTAGTCAACCAGCCAATGGAAGAAGAAGTTCAGACTTTTGCAGGCTGGGTGTTTGCTTGTCCTGCTCATGCTGCCTCAGAAGGAGCACTGCAGTGCTCTGTGGCATTCATAATAAGTCATTGGCTTTTCCTCACCCAAGTTTGCCAGGTCTGTCACTTGCTATAGGAAAGTCTTTGCAAGGTTTGGTTAAAAGTGCTGTTGATAGCTATGTAGGAATGCATTAAAAAAAGCAGTTGAACATTATCTTGAAGACAATGGGCTACCTGTCTTAATTTTATGTGTTTCCTTAAGCACTCTATTAAACTCACATTCTCAGTGTCTATTATATTTATTTTACTAAAAGCTCTCTGCTAATATTCACTTTTGCTTAATAATGAAAATTGTTGGGTAGTGATCAAGTCCTCTTGTAACACTTTATAAAGCCAGGTAAATCAAGGACATGACTTCTGTTTATGTATCAAAACATGCAGATATCTGAGGGTACAGGCTATTTCCATGTGTGTTTGAGTTACTTAGGATCTAGCATCTCGACTGATAGGAACATGTTGTTCTAGTGCAGGCAGGTCTTCAGGTTCAAAGAGGTATATTTTTGCAACCATGATATAGCAGGTATCAAGCTTTGCTTCCTTCATCCACCTAGAATTCAATTGTGTAAACTTAATACCTGAGTACTTGGACCATGAACAATTTATTTGAAGGTGTCAGTCAAACAGTCAGCAGTACAAATACTTCCAAATGCACCTGCAATTGATTTTGCAGATACAGAAGAAACACTGGCTTTCAGTGCAGATGACAGCACCCAAATTTTGTTCTTTAATAAAAACTTCAAGGGTTTTGTTGTTTCAAGTTTTTGGGGTTTCTTAAAATCTGCATAGGGCTGGAATAGGGGCAACAGAAGATTTTTAAAACTAGTTTCGGTGAAACATTCAGGCAGGAATTATGACATAACATTATCAGTAGATTCACAATAGTTTTTTCTCAAGACTTGAGATTTAGATTCTCAGTCTAGTGATAAAATGTGCTGCTATACTTAGTTGACCCAATAAGAACCAGGTGAGGTTTACAGTGAATTTTTTTGGCACAGAAATGTTAGTGAAAGCAGCAGTAATTCCTCTGGTGGCTGGCTTGGGAGCCAGGGAAACCATGAGTCAAGACTGGGGTAAGGGGGCCAGCCAAAGCAGAGGTCAGAGGTCAGCTATTTAGTACTTCAGTTTGTAAGCTGTTGCATCAGGAGAACATTCATTTTTCTCAGGCCGTCAGTATGTTAGCATTGAATCTTGGTGCACTGAAGCACCAGGGAATGTGCCTTCCTTCACTAGGAAAACAAAATGGTGCAAACCTACAGATTAGACCAGATCTGCATTAAAGCAGCAAAAAGTAATTTGTTCAATATGTTCAGGGCACTTTGCTTTTGTGTAGCTGTCTGAAAGATAAGGCCTTTGGTCTAGGCTGCGAGTGGTCCTACAGCTTTGAGTGTGTGCTCATGTGCTAGAAAATGTGGCAGGTATGTGTTATGCTGTCCAAAGCCCTGGTAATGGATTTGGATAAAACATTATTATCTTCAAGGCTTGGAGTATAGTTTAGTGTTGCTCTGCACTCAGTGATACTAAATAGCTCTCAGTTTCAGATGAGAGCTGTCTGTATTTTGCCATGAGGCATGTGTTGCAAGGGTGTGTAAATCAATCCGGCATCTCACTGCAAGAAAGGTGCTTTGTTTAAATTAAACCTATGCCCCTAGCATCTTTTACTGGCACACTAATGAAACAGAGATGGTTTCTGTAACTGGGGGAGCAAATACAAGCAAATGGTCTCATTTGTGATGTAAAAGTGGAGACACAATTTACTAACAGTAGCAAAAATATTAAATATCTCAAGAAATTTCCTCTCCTGAAAACAAATTGGCATTTTGGGTGCAATCCAGCTCATTCTAATGTAGATTTTCAAGACAAGGCTGTTCCTCATCCCATCAGAATATTCTCATTTTCCATTTCTTTGTATAAAATGTCTGCATTTCAGATGTCTGAGAATCAATGGATGCCAACAAAGAGGATTTCCTGGGTACCTGAAACAAAAAGTTTAGGTTTTGCCCCCATAGTAGACTGAACACAATATTTACCTCTTCTAAATCTCTTATTTTTAAGTGTACTGACAAATTTTATCAGGAAGGGGAAAGAGGAAAAAGGAAAGAGGAAAGAGGAAAGAGGAAAGAGGAAAGGGGAAAGGAAAGGAAAGGAAAGGAAAGGAAAGGAAAGGAAAGGAAAGGAAAGGAAAGGAAAGGAAAGGAAAGGAAAGGAAAGGAAAGGAAAGGAAAGGAAAGGAAAGGAAAGGAAAGGAAAGGAAAGGAAAGGAAAAAACCTTGTTTAAAGCAAGAAAGCTTCAGAAAATAATCTTACTTCCAATATGCATAATACAAAATTATATTTTTGAAGCCTTATTCATCATGTTTCTAAGTGCAGCCTTTAATGACAACATATTAAATAAGCAGTAGTAAATGCCTGCTGAAATAGTCCTATGTATGCATTAACATGAATCCTTTTAGGCCAGACATACTGACTTTACAATTGCTGTATTTATGAAGTTGTAGTCAAAGTTATGAATTATACTTGTTTGCTGATATTAAGATATTGTTTAAAAGCAGTAGTCCCTGAATAGGCTGAACATTTCCAAAACCAGATGAATATTCCATAGTTACATTAAAAAAAAATAGATTCATCATGGAAGACATGTTTTAGAGATCCAGGGTTTTCCAGAGTAATGCTTTTCTTAATAAAATCTTAATTTTTTTTTAAGAGAGAAATTCTTTACTTTTCACAAATAAAAAAATCAACATTTACAACTGACCACTGTTGATGGTGGTTTCTTAGAGATTACATTTTAAACTTGGAAAAGAAACGGAGAGGGCAAGATTGATGTTGCTTGCACTACCTAGAACTTGGATACTTTGTCTCATAGAATGTGAAAAGAATTATCTGGCAGAAAGAAGGTATCTATTTCCGTTCAATTTTCTTACTAAGTATTTTTGACTCATCATACTAAAATTTACAGATAGGTACAAAATTCACAGTGGGATAAATTGTATATGCTATGCTTACCTGAAGAACATATTTTTGTATTCATCCCCATATGAAGACCTGTATCTAGACTTAGAGAAAATATTGAGGTGATAAGGTGAGGGTGTGATTCAGTAATTCTGAAAATGACATAGAAATCCCAGCAGACAGTCAAAAGAAGCCAAGACCTCAATCTGATGTTGTATGCAAAACAGCAGTGTAATTCCTGCATGCTTACATCTGCCATTTTCAAACAGAAGTAGGCAGATGGGATTATCTCAAATCTACAGTGACATTGACTCAAGTATTATTTGACCATTCCTTCCCATCTTGTGTCTTCACAGTGGGTACTAAAAACACAAAAACAACTCTGAGAAGAGTTACAAGGAAGACTGAGAGAGAATAGAAAGAGAGTCATGCTTAATCCATTATTTTTTCAATTATTGTTTATTAAGAGTAAGATTAAAATATATGATCCTTATACACTAAGTTGTGGTAACTGGTTATATATAGCTCTTCATATGAAAAGGTAAAAATAGTGAACTTGAACTAGACAAACTCAGATTAAAAATGATACTCTGTTGTTTAACAAGTGAGAGTAATTCATCACTCGAATTCTTTATTAAGGGAAAGAGCAAAGTATCCACATTTTGATTGTAAATCAAAGGATTTAGACTTGATCCACAGTCATTCAATCCAAACTTTTGATTGTGATGTTACTATGTTGAGACAAAATTCTCTGCTCCATAAGGCCCACACTCTTGGCGTCCATTAATTTGTTTTGGTTGCTTTGCTTCAATGACAGCACTCTACACCTCTCTAGTACTCTCTACTGAGACCACTTAATACTGCAAGACAGCAATGTATCTAGTGCTAGACACTACATCAGGACCCTGGAAAACCAGGGTCCATGTGGACACTGAGCTAGTTGTTTCTTCTTTCTGAGATAACCTTGGGATGGGGACATGCATCAGTCCAAGGAGAGTGATTTTGCCATGGTTACTGATTCAACAGCTGAACATCTTTCATAATCTCCCTTGGTTTTCAGCTGCTGTGCAACTTATCAGCTAGAAAGTACCACTGAGTTCCCTACTCTGCTAGGGTTTTGACAGAGTCTAGCCACTCTGTGTGTCTCCACTCCTCTCTACCCTCTGTTTAGTCCCCCTTAGGCTGTGTTGTATGTGGGAATTTGGGTATGCTGACCATGTGCTGTCCAGGGAACAGCAACCATATTTCCCCCTATAATTTTCATGCTGTTATCTTTTTACCCTCAGTCATCTTCCCAGAAAAGGCTTCAGATATGTTTGTTGATTTACAGTTGCCCTCTCGATGGTGCCCACACTAATAATTGTTCATATTGTTAGTGTCTACGAACATCATATGACTACTGGTATTACCACACTGGAAAATTCCAGTTATAAAAGAGAATTAAATTTCAGTGGTAATTTGAAAAAAACTGCATGAAGTACCTTCAAGTGCCTTGTTTTCATTATGTGTGTGCATCAATGTGCCAGAACTTGTATGCAATTAACTAGCAAGCCATTGGCTATTAGAAATGGCTTCATACAGTTTGCAGATTAACATATGCTAGAACTGAATTTGAAACATATTTAGCAACAGCTTTGCCGATGTTTTTAATTGCAAAGAGAGCTATCTTGCTGTCAAGTTTTATATTTCGCTTAACCATGAAAGGACATTTTCTTTTAACACTTTTTTAAGACTCTGAAAGTGCTCCTCAGACAGTAGTAATACTAATAAAGTCCAAATAGGAAATGTTTTTCAGCCTCCTTGGAAAAGTTTTCTTGATTGCCTTTTCCACATGGGGATTAACCCAAGCATATTCATCCTCTTTCCAACTGAAAAAATGAGAAAATCAGATAGAGTGGTTCTCATTCAAGATAGACATAAATGTTATGTGAATGGGGTCATGAAAGGGGAAGCTTATTCCCTGTCTCAGGTTTAAAAGTGAAAGTCACACCATACAAAATAAGGGGACCCCAACCTATCCTGCCCTTGTTATTCTCTGTCTGGTCATGCTCACCTCAGAATGACTGAAAATACAGTATTTTGGCCAGTGATCTGAGAGAAGATTGGGATGCAAATATTATCTCTGAATATATTTTTTTTTATTCCCTCCAGCCTCCCCCCCTAGCAGAGGGGAGTTCATCTTTATGGAAGCACATCTATATTTTGCACAAACCTTTGGCTTTGAGTAGTTGATGTATTTATGACAGAAAGCTATTTTACCAGAAAAATTCCCACCAACTCCAATGTTGATCTTTTGGAGGGTAGCAACAGGACTCAAATTCTGTCAGGAATTCCACCAACAAATATGAAAATTAGAGATTTTAAAGCATATATTTTCAAATATTTTCTCTCATTTGAGAAAGATCATTCATATCTCCCATTGCCTTTTGTCTGCTTCTACAAATAAGCCAGATTTCTTCTTCTTACTTTGAAATGTCATTATTTTTCTTCCTTGAGCTGCTCTAAGCCAGCAGAGTGAAATATCTCCATATTTTGTAAAAGAATACATGAACTTTTTTATTTGAATATTCCTGCCTGGTTCAAAATAGTCTTTATATATGATTAAGTATCTTAACTATTCTTTTGTTGCACTAAGATGGAATGGCAACTTTTATACATAAAAGGCCAGATGAATCTTCCATTTAAGATTTTCCAACTGTAACTATAGAGCATGAGAGCTAAGACAAAATTACTAACATGAGAGAGAAGTGCATTACTGTGCTATTGTATTTGAAGTGCAGGAGGGCTGACTTGTGCAATGTAGGGACAGATATCAAAATGTTCACCACTGCATATCTTCAGCTGTGCACTCACCTTCTGAAATGGGAATAGAAATTGTCATGCAAAAAAATTTATTGTCTTTCAAAATCCTTTACTTTCAACTCATGATGCTACAAAATCATTGCTCTAAATTCCTACAGCTATAGTTATGCAGTTTATAAAACACTACTCTGCTCAGAAGCATAACTGTAAAAAGAAAGCCAATTGTTCTTCCCAATCATCAAGATAGATTTTTCCAGTAGAAAAACTGTCTTCCTTCCCTTTATCTAGGCTCTGTTTCTCTTTTCTGTTTGGTACTCATTGTCAGCAATAAAACTGAGTAAAATTGCAATGCCATCAACTGGCTCAATAACAAATGTTGGTGTCTAATATTGAAAAGTTTGACCCTGTTCAACTAAGGGATTCATGACAGAGACTTGGAAAATTGTGTGTGTAATGACTAGGAAATTGGAAGAAACAGTGTAGTTACTAGATAAGAGGAAGAAATAATAAATTTTTAAACTTGTTTTCTTCTGAAACTCCATTGTATAGCACCTGTGTACATGCATATGTTAATAGAAGCCTGAATATGATTGCCCTGTGTGGCTATAACTGCTTGGCTTGCTACATCTGCCAGTTCTTGTGACTATATTTCTGATGGTGTAAAGAGCTTGAAAGTCTTAACAGGGTTTGGGGTGTTTTTTAAGAAGGAAAATAAATTTACACCAGCTCCCTGTGTTAAGAGGTTAGGAGACATTTTAATGGAGAAAGGGTATCAACTGAAAATTGTGATCTGGAGTCTCTGTGTCCCTAAGGTGGCAGGATTGCAAACAAGCGAGAGCTCTGTGGAGGACTTTTTGGCAAAACTTTGGGATTCCATATTCCCTGACAGGTCATGTGTACTTTGGCTGATGACTTTTCTCTGCCTACCTGGGCTAGAGCTGGGCATTTTCTTTTTTTTGGCTGACATTCTAAAGAAAATACAAAATGTTGTTTTATAACAGAAATTGTTAGGATAACATTATTTCAAGCTTTAAACTTAATTATTTTAATGAGTTCACTTTTAAAATGTTTTAGACTTCAATTTTTCAACAAAATTCTTTATTCAGTAGAATAGTTTGGGTTATTTCTTGAAGGTATCTCATGCAATTAATTAGAATTTCTAACTATCTCAAACATACACATTTGTGGATTAAATAAAATTCCTAGAAGGCTTCACTATGCTTTTTTACACTGATCTGGCATATTTACTTGATCACATTATTCTTAAATGGTGCTATACATTCAAATGAACCCATCATGATTTCAATGAATACCAAAGCAATTAATAATGATTAAACACTTAAATTAAATGTCATTCTCTTGCATGTATTTCAGTTAGAAAAAAATTCTGGCATCTATTTTTATTTGAAGAGAGTCACATTGCCCACAGAAAATTTCAAGTGCATACTAAAAGTTTAGCAATTAGCATAGATCAGAAGGCCAGAAACAGAACAGACAGCGAGAAGTGGTTTGGAATTTTGGTTATTTTATACGAGGCATGTGCTTTCTCAAGCTGTTTCTTTCCTGGAATAAAGATGAAAACCAACATGTAAAAAAATTATTTTCCAGCTTCTTGAAGAAGAGAAGAGATGAGAAAGGTTTCTTTGTTGCTGTTGCCTTATTTGGTTATGAAAACCAAGAATGGGTGTTTGAGTGCAATCACTGCCTGGGTCTTTTGGCAGTTCTGAGGTGTCGAAAGAGTTTTGTTCTGTTTAGCATGTCATAGTGGGTGTTTCAGCTGTCACTTCTGAACCAGACTGCAGGGCTAGTGGAGGCCCCCCTACTTCTCCCTGAATGATTTATTTTGTGACCACACCTATTTTTCTATTCACAGACACCAACAGTAGGGTGGGAAGCAGGAGACAATCAGAGCAGTTTCATATATCTCTGATCATATAAAATATAATAAGCCTTACAATGGGATTGAAAAGAACGTGAGGATATACCTGTAGTCCAGGGACCATTTGTCATTTATTTGTGACAAAATCGTCTCCAAAAATCGAATTGAAATGGTTTGTATTTTGCATTTTGCAGACCCTACGATAATAGTGGCCTTGGCAACTTCCAAAGGACGAAAGGTAAAACAGTGGTAAGTTCAGTACTTGTACAGCCGTTCAATATACCTAACCACAAGACTACAAGACTATTGAAATTATTTTTCTTTTCTGGCATGATTGTGGACTAGAAGGACATGCAATTGCTGAACTTGTAATAAGATTCAGTAATTCTGATAAAAATAAATTATTTACCACTTACTGCCCATTTACAGGCTTGATAGTTTTTATAACTGTATTACCTAGATTCTTTCACTGCTCAGGATATTCTCCCTTGCTAAAAAGGAATTAAATACAGCACCTGATGGAGAGGGTGCAGAGCAGATAGGCAAGTGTATAGTGCAACTTCGTCGTGATCCCTCCTTGCATGGCAGCCTTTATGAAAAAAAACACAGGGGTTTTTTCCTTCCTTTTTTCTCAGGGTATAGCAGAGTGACATTAATCTGTCATGATTGAGATATCAGTTTGGTTAGCAGGCACAAAGCAACCTTAAGCAAAAGGGCAGAGCAGCTTGAGAAATGTTGGCTGTTAGTGCTTGGTAACAACACGATCAAGAAGCCCTGAAGTGGTTCAAATCACAGACTGCCTGCTAAGTGGTCTTTGGGGAGCCTGCTCTGCATCTAATCCCAACGAGAGAAATATGAACAGCAGTAGACTGGAGATCAATGTAGGTGCCTTGCTGGGGATATTAACTACTCCACCTTCACTTCTGGCTCCTGCAGCATGACTTTATTCCCAGAGGGACCGAGGATTCTGCTGGGTTCTGCAGCAAAGTCTGTTGAAAGCAGGAGAATTGACATTTTGCTGATTGTCTCGACTGCTTTGACATCTCACAAGCAGTACAAATGATCACTTATGTAAAGGTTATTTGAATAAAGGTAAGATCCCTTGGTGTGACTTAACTGTGAAACCATTCCAGTTCCCTTTAGATGGCCCTCTGAGATTTCTAGTCTCCTAAAATGTGCATGTACTTTTAATTTGCCTGTAGGCTAGGAGAAAGCTGGAATCTGAAATCTGCAGGGCAGACTGAGCTTGCACAACACACTGAAACTAGGCTTATTCAAAAAGGCTCTTCGAGGCTTTAAACCGGACATGAAAAGACATCTGAACCATTCATGTCTCCGGGAGCTGAGGTAGGAGCAGCCAGGGAGCTGCTGGAATGGGAGCTCCTGCTGACAGAGTTACAGGTAAGTGAAGGATTTGCTCTGCAGCAGGAGCTTTGCTGCACAGCCCTAGGGAGCTTTGCTGCCCACTCCCCATTGTCTCATGCAGAGGGTCCCTCCTGCAGCTGAGGAAGGAGTGCTTTTGGGAGACAAAGTCTGCAACTTGAGCTCTCATTCAGCCTCCCAGTCTCTGAAAGTACTTGGATTATAATCATAGGATTTTCTCAGCAGCTCCCCTTAGGACTAGAGGTGTTGAGGAGGGAGAGGTGTTCAAACCAACATCAAACATTTCTAGATTAAACTAAGTTGAGGAGATGAAATTTTAAGAATCACCATGAAATATTGCAAAGAGCTTGTGATATTTCAACAGCTAAATGGTGTACGAGATGTGGCCTGGACACTTGTTCTTCATAGCTCCTGTTGTGGGGAACAGCACAGAGACTTGTGCAGAATCCTTCTGAAAGGGGAAAGCCCATGTCCTGATGCCCTCAACCAAACCTGCCATGTACTGTCAGAGCACATCTGGAGATCTGTGCAATTAGACCCTACATCTGCATGCCCATAGAGGCATTTTTTTTTCATTAATTGTGTAGTTAACTATCCAATTAGCATACACCAACATAGCTGAAACATACAAAAATCTGTCATAGAAAATTGAAGCATAGTTTTAGATAGTACTTTCCTTCATATCTGAAAGATCCTCATATACTTTGCTGCACTGATAGATACTGTTAGATCATAAGAAAAAATGAAGTTACCCTAGGCTGGTGGGAATAGTTTGCATGTCTGGATGAATAAGAAGTTCGGCTTCTCTTAGTTCTTGTCCTGAGCTCTGATTTAACCTGATGCAAAACCATTTTAAAAAGATCACACTGAGATTAAATCCAGTACTGCTGCATTGTGCCATACTGGGGAAACTGTGTTCAGAAGCATTTGAAACTCCCCCATGTCTCAGGAACTCCCTTAGTTATGCTCTTGAGATAAACTAGAACTAAGGGAAGGAGGTTTTGTTCACTTTATTTGCAGATATGTGCTGACAACCTTTGTAATTATGCTCCGCTCCTATTTTTAGGCTCCTGAGGGATCATGTGTTGATTACAAAATAACCTATGAAATTATATCACATGAATATCATGAGAGTCACATCATAGTTAGGTGAACAGATTTCTTATTGTTCCTTCAAAACAGTTTTTCCTATAATATCAAGGTCTCACCCATATGTTGAAAAAGACCCCACATTTGTACATTCCAAGCAATGTAGCTGAAAAGCTTTATACCTAAGTCATGATGCTCCTTACTTAGGAGGCTTTTCTGACAAGGTCATGGGCCAGAAATCCTCATTTACTTTAAATACAGTAAAACTTTAGCCTAGTGCTGTTGCACAGAAAATTTTTCATTGCTCTGGATGTGGTAGCAAGGTTTCCATCAGAAAGGTACAATGTTTCTGTCAGAAGATCTACACTCTCTAGAGACACATAAAAGCCTACTGTGGGGAAGAGAGCTGGTGATTTTTTTTTCTGTGTATTTTGGTTGTAAAGTTTTGCTAGAGCTCTTTTTTAAAATGAAAATACTGTACCATACATACATGAAGAACATGAGCTGATGCCAAGCTATAGCAGTCATCTGGAATTTCCTGGTGGATTCATACTTGCAGTAAATTAGTGTATGATGATTTTTATAACAAATTATGAAATGCCAAGTAATTATTAATTATTATACAGCATTACCTATCAGTGAGTGACTCCATCTGATCTGAAACTATTGCAAATAGTCTAAAGGAAGACTGTTTAAGAATAGGAAGGACTTCATAAAACAGAAAGTAAAAGGATGGAAAATAGAAAAGAAGAATTATTTTCAACTTTTTTTAAAAAATTTGCTTGGCACTGAGGTTCAATGAAATTCTTGTAAGACTTTTCAGAGTCCTATAAGAGACCAGCTCTCCATGCAGAGCTGATTACATGAAGTTCTTGTGTGTTGCAGACTGCCTGAACAACCATGTTCTCACCAACATATAGGTCCGTCTGCATCTGCAAGAGGAGTGGACTAGCAGTGGAAGAAGGAATTATTTTGTTCTCCTCATTGTCATTAACAGACTTTTGCTAGACTCTCTGTTTTGAGGAAAAGTAATTATTCTTAACACTGTGAGGAATATTGAATGGGCAACATTGACTGGCACTGAAGTCACATTTAATGACTCCGTTTTGGTAGAATCTTTACAGGAGCTTTACATCAGGCCAGATTTGTTTCTGAGGGTCCCCAGAATCAGTGTGCTTGATCAACCCACACCTTTCCCACTGCAACTTTCTTGCTTATTGTCATGTTTCACCACTTGCCCTCCAATAAGAGCAGGAGGATTCCTTTGCTGGCTATGTTGGCTGACCTCCCACATGCCATCCTAATTTCCTTCTAATGAGGCTTTTCAAATGTAAAGTTGTAGTTTAGTTGTGAGAGACATTTGAGCATGAATAGCAATAACAGGAACCAGGGACTCTGTGGATGTGACTATTTTTCACCATTATCCCACCATTCAAGTGGAGATGATCAGCTGGTCCAGATTCATATAAGTATTGCTTACACTCAAAGCTATGAGGGTTCCCGAGTTCAGAGTGTAAATATTGTTCTGTCCAATTTGAAAAACAGGACTCCATGACCAAGTTGGATCTCTCAAACATCACTGGGTCAGCAGGGATGAGTCCTCCGCTTTTTGGGTTACACTGTGATTTGTGTTTGATGATGCAGTTGCAGCTTTACTTAAGGAAGGATTTTACTTCAGTTACACATCTGCTATTGACAGCCAGCTAATCATGAATATTTGAAATCTTTGGGCCAGCAACTATATTAGTATCATTTCTGTTGACATGTACTGATTTCTGGAAGGCAGCTGAGGGTGTGGCAAATTACACAGACCTGTCTTGCTACTTCTTTTACCTATAAATGGTTAGAATGAGCAGCTTCTACTAAAAGTCCAGTTATTTTCTTCTCTTGGATGACAGTAAATTTGTAGGTAGATCCTTTCCTCATTTTACTGGTATTTCCCCTCTTCCTTCTTAATCATTAGTGGTATTCTTTTTTTGTCTTTTTGTTTGTGATCTGTTTTTCTTAACCTTCCTTTTAATTTCCTATTTGATTCATTTCTCTGTGCTTTGTGCAAAAAACCATTTTGTTTTTATTCCTAGGCAACATCTTGCCACCTTTTCTGTCCTTCCTGCTTGTCACCATGTTCCCTGCCAGAGTCAGCACAGTAAGTCAGGGAGAAACAAATGTCTTGCTTGCCAGCACCTTTTCTACTTCCTGCTGTCCAGACTTCAAGGGTTAATTCTCACTCAAGTTCAAAACACAGGAAACCTAAAGAGGGAATTTTTTTTCCCACTTGCCTAAACATCCTTCCTACATTAGGATTCCTTTCCAAATAAAATTATGAGATTTAAGTCTTGCTCAGGTGAGTAATCAAACAAATTGTGTTTCACCACAGAAGTGCTTTTATTTTCCACGGAACAAAACAAATTTCTTTCTTGCTGACCTTCAGCTGCCTCAAAAGCAGATCACAACAATTAACAGGTGAGACTCATATTCTGCAACTTGGTTGCCACTTGACAGCAGGATTTCGTCAGCACTTAGCTGTTTTTTTTTTCCTTCCTTGGGGTAGTGTTTCTGATGGTAATCCCCTCATCTATCAATTACAGTGGGTGCCTTCTCAGCCAGGGCTGAGACTCTGCAGACTCCTGTCACTGTGAATAGTCACACTCATACCAAGGGAAGATATGTCTGGTGTTTTAGGAGAGTAACGGATGCAGAAATTTGGTACGGAGCACTTCTACCACCGAAGGAACGACAGAGAAAGAACTGAATGGGGAAACATGTGAAGGGTTCAGGGAAAGAGCAAGTTTACCCTATGCTTTTGAGGCCACTTCCAACAACTCTTGCCCAGGATTAGCCACCCGCTTGCAGTTTTCTGCATGTAATTTCTTATGCTGCAAAATGGTCAGGAAGTCAGATGTGGCCAAGTGCAGCTCATTTAGATGTGTACAACTAATTTAAATAAACTCAGTGGTTGTCTGTACACCAGAAATACAAATCATTCAGTTGCTGGCAGTTTTCTGACAGTAGGACTAATATTTTTCAGTGTTCTAGCTGCACACAGATGTCTCAGCTGTGCTGAGCACCTGTGGCCATCTTCACCCTCAGAGCAGATACGAGCTCACAGTGCCTGAGAAGCCCCTTGGTTCAGTTTGTGGCTTGAAGCTGACAGATTCCAGGGAATGATCCAGACTTTCAGCAGATGCAACTAGTGAGTAATATCTATTCTAGTGCCTATCATGCATGAATCCTGGCTTTCTGCTAGAAGTAACTCTCTGTTTTTATGTATGGGTGGTTTTTTTTTTTTTAATCCTTGGCACACAGGGACTGACTGGAGTCTTGCATATTCCAGAAAGCGAGCAGCAAAGGCAGAATGTAGCAGTTTTCTCCCAGCTAACAAACTATGCTTTTGTTGATTTATTGTTTATTTTGCTTCTGCGTTAAAATGTGGTGCTTAAGAATTCTATTTTAATTGCAAATGAAAGAAACATAGCCTGCTTGCTTCCGTGGGACGAATGCCCGTCTTCCAAGAATGACTGAGAGGAGAAGGCTTTTTTGGCTTTCTCCTCCGGAGCTCTGGGGAAGGTGAGGAGCAGGGAGGAGCTCAGTGGTGCCGGGGCAGGCGGGCTGGGCGTGCGGGGAGCGCGGTGAGTCAGCGGGAGCGGAGGCTCCCGGCAGCGCCGCTGTGGCTGCGTGGGGCGGCGGAGCGGGGGCCGGGAGCGCCGCGCCCGTGGGACCTGCCGCAGCTCACGGAGCCAGAAAGGCGGGCTCACGGCTCTTGTCCTGTGTACGTCCTGTGTATGAATGCTACGTAACCTGTTTTCCCTTCCCCTCTCTAAGACCTTCTGTGTTTGTTGCCATAGTGAGAGGACACAGCTCAGACAGCGAATGCCTGCTTTTATTTGACGGAAGTCTAAATAAAAATAAGGGTAGAACAGTTCTGCGTAGCCCTAGAGAGAATTTTTCTCTGTCTTCATTGTTTGCATCTCATCCAGTGAAAGTTGACACTCTTAGAAAGAAATGTTGCTCAGGATGGCGCATTGTAACCCGCCCTGGGGAACTGCACTGGAGGGACTGGAGCTTTTGGGACATGACACAGAGAGAGGCAATATAAAAGGAGATGCAGAAACAGAGAAATGTAGTTCATTTCCTGGCTGAGAAGGGTAGATGGTGTAAGAAGGAAGAGAAGAGAAACATACCTGTACAGCCCGCAATAGCATACTGTGACCTCTCCACGGCAGAGGAGAGCAATGCCATAGCCAAGAAGGAAGGACTGGCTTTTCTCAGGACTTGAGCTTCCAGTGGTGGATTTGTGGACCTCTGTAATGCTCTAACATAGAAATTGTCTGTGGTGCATTTGCATCCTAGGCGTCTAAGAAAAGGCTTGTGTATGTTTCATGTGCCCTGCAAGTCAGCAACTAGACTTGCCTATCTACCAAGATCTTTCTACATAGTTTTAAATCTAAATACCAGTAGAAATGCACACTGTGACCTGTCTGGCCATCTCATTTTCTGGTTTTACCACCTAGAAATAGTCAGAGGCAAGATTTTGCTCACCTCTGTTAAATCACCGTCTTCATTTCTGACAGTGCCATGAAGGGAAGCCCACATAGGCAGAACAAGTGAGCTAGTAAGAAGAAAAACCGTCAAATATCTCCTAAAAAGGAAGACGAACATCCAGGTACAGAAGGCATTGATCATACTGCCTGCATGATCAATGGGAGTTTTGCCAATGACACAAATAGGAGTGAATTGGCAGAAAAGAGAATGGTAAATATTTGCAAGGAAGTGCATCAGGTTTGCATGTATAGAAGAAAAAGCAGCTGCATTAGCAACTGTCCCATTAGAAAGTGCTCAAGGAAATTGAGATTCATTGCTTCTGTCTTCCAGGCATTAACTATCCATTTTTACTCGTAACTTCCAATTAGAACATTTAATCGGTCTGCATCCCTTTTTTCCCCACCCTCTAAGCAATGCAATAAGCTCAAGATAGAAGTTAAGTTTAGAAGAAATGAGAAAAGTCTCACAGCAGAGTGTATGAGGGTGTTCTTTCTTCAGAGATTGACTGAGACTCCAGCAGTCCCTCCCTGTGCCATGGGCAGATCAAGAAGAGATGCTTTTGTCAGTGTCTCCACTACACATGCAGAAAGACCCCATTTAAACATTACCTTCACTACTGCATATGCAGTAGGGCAAGGGTATCAATCTTCAGCCATCTCTCTCAACCACATCTTTGACACTACCCGGTTTGCAAAAGTTTTATGAACACTTACCAAACACAGTGGGTAAGATGTTAAATTCAATTTGCAAATTTGGAGGCCCCTTCTGAAAATGTGATTCCTGATGTTAAAACTTTGTGTTGGAGAACACAGTGGTCCATGAGGTCCATGACTTCTTGTGTTGGCAAATGGGCAGTGAGTGCTCTAGAGGTTACCCTGCATGACCTACCACTGGTGACTTGAAAGAGTAGCTTGTCAATTGCAGCTGAAAGCAAAACCTATCAAAAGACCAGATACTGTGTTAGATTTGAGCTTTCTGGATTGCCAGGAAGTTTTCCTGATGAATTAGAAGCATATTACATGATTCTACTAATCAGTTAAGTTTCCATATGTGATATGATGCTCTTCATTAACCAGATTTGTTCCTTTATCTCAGTTCTCTAAAATACCGGTTTTGCTGAACTACTAATTCTTACTTTCCAACAGTCAGTTATACGATTTTGAAAATATCGCTTTCCTGTGAGTTGTCTCAGCTTTTTGCAGTAATGATATCCTAAAATACTTCTATAGAAAAATGTCTACCCTTTATTACAGAAGGAGATGCTCCTTTCACTAGTAAAGGGACAGCTACTTGCATGGCACCCTCTTTGTCAGTCACATGAGAAAATAAAGCAATACTAAAATATGGCTGCAGCAAAGATTTTCTGGTGTGTAATCTTCCTCTCTGTCATGTAAATAGTACATTTGTGAGTTTTTATATGAAATACATTCTGAATATAGAAAATTGAATTGTTGCACCAGAAAAGAGCAACAAATCAGAATATTATGAAGAACTGGGTAACCAGAGGATTAAAATAGATTAGGTAATAGAAAATCAGGTAAAATGTAATTGCACTTAAGGAAGAGTGATACAATCTTTTCATGTAAACTGGGAATTCATAGGTTTGAAATTAAAAAGGAGAAGAATATCAAAGTCTGTTACTCAGTGACAGTGTCCCGATAAGCAATAATTATCATGCAATTGTGAAAGACTCAGACTTGATACTAATGTAGCATATGAAGCATAATCAGAACAAAAAGAGGAAAGTATAAAAGTCATTGTATAATATAGATTATTTAAAATAATTCTGGCTCTCTCTGTGCTAGAAACATGAAATAATATTAGAATTGGTGCAGGGAGTGAGGATGACCAGAGGAATAGATGTTAAAACAGTTGGTTGGTACAGCTTAGCAGACTGGTTGGGTAGAAGCTGGGAGAGCATATGATAGTGCTCTATAAATGCATAAAGGACGTATCTAGTCAGAATAAGAAGAACTATTTAAGCAGGAGAATCATATAAGCCCAGAACAAATAAACACACATTTTAAGATGGAAATCAGACAAAAAGTTTCTAATTGTTGGTGAGATTGTGAAACAGCCTCACATAAGAGGTAATTTCAGCAGCCTGAACATGATGAGTTTATGAGAAGAAGTATATTGTATAGCTGCCTGAAGTGGCAGAATAAAGGACCCAAGACCTTCCTATTCCAGTTCATATATGGTGTTTTCTCACTTTCACATACAAATCAGCAAAGAGGAGACAACAAAGATGTGCAAATGAACAGGAACCTCGAACCAACAGTCCAGTTCTACTCCACACCCATCCACACTCTGGCAAGACGAACAGCCATAGCCAAATAACCATATTCATGGCCATGGCTTTTCTTCAGACAGTGTGTAAAGAGTCACTGTCTGTCACTAGGGAGTAAATTGTGTGAATCACTGTCTTCCAGTTAAATGTCACCACTGCTGCAGTATCTCAGACAGCCCCTTATAGGAGGCATTCTTGGTTAGGACCCAGCAGCAGAAGCCTGTGCTGCAAAAAATAGACACAGTGTCCTCCCTCTGCTTTACACCAAACTGCTACAAATGCAACACAGCTACTAATGTGACAAATGACAAATTCAAACTGCATTTAACCGATTCAAGCCTATTCCATAAAGTTTCTTGTCAAGGCGGCAAGTTGCCTCTCTGCAACAATTTCTGTCATGGAAGAATCTAAACAGAGAAGGGTCTGGGACAGCAGTAATAGAAAATTATTGGTTTATAGTAAAATACTTGAAATATTTGCACTGACTCCAGTGCTGGCTCTCTGAATAATCATTCCCTGCCTTAAAACAGGTAATTATTTTCTTCTGTGTCATATGAAAAGTGCCCTTTCTTGTCTTGCATCAGAGATTTTCGATTCTGATTAATCTGCAACCACAATTTCGTGTGAGGAATTGTACTTTCTCAGAACAAAGCAGTTTTCTACTGTATACTGTAAATGTGTTCTCCATGGCTGAGTTGCAAAAGCTGCAATTCATCCTCAGCACTAAGTTATGCATAGCGTGTGGGGAAAAGCACTGAATTAAAATGACAGGATTGTTCTCAGGTTCTGAATATTATACTAAGCATGGTTTGGCATCTTATATTTAGAGTGAGTTATTCTATGCTCGTTTTCTCTTCATGCAATTTAGTTGATAGCCAAATTCAGTCACAAAACCACTTTGTAAATAAACACCTTGTTACAGATTACAGTGTTTTCAGTCTCATGGCTCTTTGGCTCAGTCTATCAGCCAATAAAACCTGCCAATACAGTATATTAACTTCTGTCATGTTTAAGTGTTTTTATGCATTAATGGACCTGATTGTAATTTCACCATATAGGCTACATGTTCCTGGATATACAGCATATATGAGATAAATAATCTGTCCAAAGAAGACATTTGTGTTGGATGTTCACCACTGGTTTCTTTCCATACTGCCCTCAGATGCAGAAGCTGCCCTGGGAGATGAATGTGCCAGGATAAGTTATCTAGGGCTCATAAAATCTTTTTTAGAAGATTGAAATAAAGTCAGTGCTTGCAAAAGACAAATCAATTGTGACATTTCTGAATAGAGTGCGATGCATTTAATTAGCACAAGACATACTGGCAAATGCTGAATTACCCAATAAATCACTGAATGCTGGAAGCCATACAGAGCTAAGAATCAGCTGTCTTGTGAGATGTACAGCAAGTGATAATAGGAAGATCTGGCTATTTCTCCTCCATTTTCTGCTAAATTTCTTCCATTTTGACATTTCCATGCCAGACCATTTTAATTATTTTGAAGCATCAAAGAATCTCTCCAGCCTAATCTGAGAAATCTGTGCCATTATCTGCATCTGCTGAGGAACGAAACATGTATTTTATGATATGCTACAGGTTTGCTCTTCAGCTGGAGGCAAATGGTGGAAGTTTAGCCTCTAGGAATAAAGTATTTATAAGAAAATGTACAAAGCTATTCTCAAGGGAAAGTGCAGTAGCATCAGGCCCTGTAGTGACCATAGGTTTCCACCTAGCAATACAACAGTGACAACTGCCATTGGTCTTGATGTCTTGGGGTCTCCCTATGTGATGAGCAGGCAGGGCTCCAGGCTTTTTGCATCTGTGAGAAAGAGGAGAAGAGGGGAGGCTGAGCTTCAAGGACTACGTGTGCTGTCATGCTTGAACATCCTGGCCAGCAACTCTCTGTTCCCTCCAGCAGAGTTCCAGCCCTGTCTGGGTGCACACAGGCCAAAGTGCTGTCCTCAATGCGCGGTCCCTGTGCACTTGCTGTGCCCTCGCAGAGCTGCAGACCCACCTGCTGTGTGACAGGAGTGCTTTGGTAGCCATTTAACAAAACTTTTATTAATGTATAAGAAATATTTCCAGGTTTTATCACCACCTCCCTACCTGAACTCCTTCCTTTCATCTCACTTCACTACTAAATGTTACAAAAAATTCAGTAGCTAGGGTAGTTTTCCAGAGACCTGAGCACCTAAGGTACTTAAGAAACAAGCCACAAAATCAAACCAAACCAAAAAAAAAACCAAACCAAACCCAACCAAAATCCCAAAACCACAAAACAAAACCAAACCAAAACAAAAAAAACCACAAACAACAAAACCCAAAACAGCACAACAGCAATAAATTCTTAAGATCCTAAGATATAGGTATATATGTCCTTTTTTTTTGTATTTTGCACTTAGTGTATTCGTATTTACATCAGATTCTTGTTTGCTTGTTGCTATAAAGTTTAATCAAAGCTTAAAAATAGAGTTGTTTAATGAAAAGTGATTTTACTATTTTAAAAAAACTTAGCTTCAGGTTAGACTGAGCTATCTTTAGGAATAAAGTAGAAAAGACTTGCACAACAGTACTGCTAATATTGTGCCTACAGTGAAAGAAAACTGCATATGCAACTACAGTCTCTGCCCAGCATCCTCTATTAGGCAAAAGACCAGAACACCGTCTCTTCTTAAGAAGAAATCCGTTTGGTTTGTATGTTGCTTGTATTTGATACTTATTTAAATCTGTATTTATCACCAATGTAAAAATCAAGATAAATTTAGCTTCACTGCCTAATTTCTCCATTTCTTCTGGCCGAATATGTCCAGTTCAACATTGACATAGAATATATTGTAACCCATCTTTCTTCCATTAAGAGTTCATTCTTTTGTCAGTTTCACATGGTCCCATGTTTATTTTCAACCTAGCAGTTCTCATAGCCCTGAAAGAGATGATCTAAGCCACCCTACCAGTCTTACAAAGGAGAATTACAACTCATGTAATATGAAACTTTAGGCTTCTTCTTATCCTCAAGGAGTCAGCAGGGTGTTCATTGGTGCTGGTTGAGGTTGCCCAGGAGCAGAACTGTCAAAAAAAATAGACTGGGGGTCTTTTGTTTCTATTCTATTCTTATAATGTCAACAGCCTCCAGCTTTTGAAAATTATTTTAATTGTTAAGAGTAGGCTGGAGAGGAGAAGGCTCAGAGGAGACCTTTTCACTCTTTACAACTCCCTGAAAGGAGGTTGTAGCCAGGTGGGGGTCGGTCTCATCTCCTAGGCAATCAGTGACAGGACAAGAGGACAGCCTTAAGCTGCACCAGGGGAGGTTTAGGTTGGACATTACAAAGAAATTTTTTACAGAAAGGGTGACTGGGCATTGGAATGGGCTCTCCAGGGAGGTGGTAGAGTCACTGTCCCTAGAGGTGTTTAAGGAAAGACTGGATGTGGCACTCAGTGCCATGGTCTATTTGACATGGTGGTGTTGGCTCATAGGTTGGACTCAATGAGCTCTAAGGTCTTTTCCAACCTAGTTTATTCTGTGATACTGTGAGCAATGAAGTCTTTGAAATTATTGTTGTAAATAATGATAATTAGTGAATATATACAATCATTCTTACTTGTGGAAAATTGCAGCAGAGCATATCACAAGCCTTAAAAATCATATCCTGGTACTTTAAAAGTAAGGAAACCAAGATCAAAGCAGCAATCTGGTAGATAGGTAAAAATAAGAGAAGGAAAATCATTCTATGCCCTGTCTACCCTCTGCCCTCTTATGCCTAACCCTACAGAAGGCTGAGTTCCCTCAAGCTCCAGGGGCTTCAAAATTTCTTCTTGCTCTAAATTTCACTAGTTCTCCTGATTGTTATGGTCTTTGAAGGCAATGAAGCACACTGATCACTCCATTAGCCAATAGACCGCCTCCCCTTTCCTGTAATAAGTGCGATAATCTGCTTTGTCTGTTTATGAAGGCCACAGAGTTGGTAACAGATGTAATTTGCATTCCTCTGCTTCTCTGAGTCTTTCCTTAAGTTCAGAGCAGGAGAACAGCATAGCAAAGCAGAGTTCTTTCTATTATTTATAAAGATGATTATATCATCACTTCCTGCAATATGGAGGTATTCATTACAAACAGCCTGTGGAAGGCCAAGGACTTAGAAACTCATTACTCTACTTTTGCTCTTTATGTGCTTACAAAACAATGTTTTCTGCAAAGAAATAAAATGGTTAGAAATTCTTAAGCTTCTTAAAGTGGAAGGACATGTGAATTGATGTGTGTAAACTAAGTTTATGTACACAACATATTAACAGAGGGACTTCTAGGTTGAGGTTTTGCTCAGGTTAGGGCTGTCCAAATAAAGGATGCTACTTTTCTAGCGCATCCTCACTTATGTGTCTTCCAAAGAGCAACTGTTATATTACACCCCATAAACCTTTATGCTGGGGTGAAAAAACGTAGCCATGCAGCCTCTGATTCCTTGGTCATTTTATTGGTAGGCACTACTTCAATTATTTTTTAAAGTGGATTGCAAACCAGCACCTGACTAAAACCCTTTGTGAGCCTTGTGTCCAAAACCACCCATTCAGAATTACAAAGCACTGTCAAAGTTAGCATGAAGTCCAGCAAGACCATGTCCCTCTTCATCTCCTTCATTCCCCATTGCAGTGCATGTTGGAGAGGTGACCCAGTAAATCCCACAGGGGACTGGTGCTGAAAGTGCTCTGAGAGGAAAGGGGCTTTTGATATACTGCCTGAATCCTTCCTCCCAGCTCTCAGGCCCTAGGGCTTTCAGATCAAAGCTGAAGCATTACTGCAAAGAGCAGAACAGTTTGCCAAAAAAAAAAGAGGAAATTCTGCCAAAAAGAAAGCTCACTGAACGTTTAGGGTGTGTTTAAGAAGTATCAGCCTTCAGTTCTCGCTGGAAGCAGCTCAGTAGCCCATGTGGAACTGCTTGCCATGGGAGCACCAGTGCCTTCTCCCCTCCCAGTGTTTCCTATAGCCTGGCCTTAGAAAAAGGGAAGCTGTCCTAACCCAGAAAAGGGATCAGCTGTCAGCTTCTGATCCTGATGAAACTCAGGACAGAATAAAGACACCTCTGCTGAGCATTTTCAATCACTTTGATTTAAGTTAATAGTACTGAGATAAGCTGTGAGTGATGATTGCTAAAAATTTACTAGAATTTAGACTGCTATCTTGGAGTAGATAAAAAAAATTTTTCCCCTTCCTACTAAATCCTGATAAAGCTTTTGTGCCAATTGTGTTGCTACTCTCTTACTCTCTTTCGTGTCTCTAAGTAATTTGTTTTTTCCTTTGTGCTGTTTTGAATCCTCATCATGATGTTGGTACTTCCCAGTCAAGAAGCACTCAGATCATTTTGTGCATCCTTGTCTGAGTCTGTGCCATTAGCAAAAATTTTAAGCAAGCTACATCCTAAGACTTGTGTTTTGGGATTTCCACCAGTAACTCTCCTGTTCTTTTTCTCATTGCTATCGCAGTCAGTTTCTGAGCAAATCTATGATTCTTACACTAGGGACGATCTCTTCCAGGTTAACTGTTCCTCATATGGCACCATATGTAGATTAACTTAAATCTAGGTAAATTAGATTTAGGACATTTCATCGGCAATTACCATAAAAACTCCAAAATATCAAGACATTTTGGCTTTATCTATTCTGGAAAAAAAAAAAGTATTTCTATCTTATTTCCTATATGTTTCCATGTCTTCCATTTTTCTTTTCTTAAGAATTCTTTCTCAATACTTGCATACTGTTGATGAACCTCATAATTATAGATATTCAATTAATTGATGTTTGATGTGTGGCGCATCACTTGCTTGACTAGTTCACTGGAGACTCTTCATGGGGAAATTCCAGTCCCTTCTTTTGCATATTTGGAGCTGTAGGGATTTGGCTTCCACTTTAAATGTGCTATTTTCTATCTCCCTTCCTTCACTGGTGCCAGTGAGAATTGAATCTGGCCTTTTGTTGGAAGCAGCAAGCGACAGCATGTACACAAAGCTGGGAATTCAAAGAGGGGCATATGGGATTTCAGAGGCTGTTTTTGATAATTTGTCCTTACACATTTGTCCTGGTACACATGAGGCATAACAGTAAGCAAAAGAAGGGAAAATTAATCATCTTACTAATGGACAATTTGTCTCCTGGATGCTCCCTAATGAGGGGGGTCCCTTACAGGCTGTTGCCCCAGGTGTCACTGCATGTATTTCACTCTGTTATGCAGAATTTACCTGCTGCATTTCCTTTCAGAGAAGCTAATTGTGAGCTTCACTGTGTATTTTCTGGATCAGAGATATCTGACCCACCTGGGTCAGGGCAACTGTCTGGTATCAACACAGACTGGGAGGTTAATGGATATGGGGCAGCCTTGCCCAGAAGGACCTGGGGGTGCTGGTGAATAAGAGGCTGGACAGGACATGGCCATGAGCATTCATAGCCCAGAGAGCCAAAGGTGTCCTGGGCTGCACCAAAAGCAGCGTGGGTAGGAGGGCAGGGAGGTTTTCTGCTCTGTTCTGTTGAGAGAGACCCCACCTGGAACACGACAACCAGCTCTGGGTTGCCCAGCATAGGAAGGACATGGATGGGCTGGAGCAGGCCCAGATGAGAGCCACAAATTTAACAGAGGGATGGGACACCTCACTTACAAGGAAAGGCTGAGAGAATTTGGGCTGTTCAGCTTGGGGAAGAGAACACTTTGAGAAGACATTCTGGCTGTCTCCACGTCCCTAAAGACAGCTTATAAGACAGGTGATGACAAAAGTTTTTAGCAGATCCAACTGTGATAGGACAAGGTATAATGGTTTTAAAGTAAAAGAGGACAGATTTTAATTAGATCTAAGGTAGACATTTTTACAATGAGGGTGAAGGGACACTGAAACGGGTTGCCCAGAGAGGTAGTAGATACCCCAGCCCTAGAAACAGTCAAAGTTACACTAGACAGGGTTCTGAGCAACCTGATCTAGTTGAAGATATCCCTGCTCAGTGCAGGGACTGTTGCACCAACAACCTTTAAAGGTCCCTTCCAACCCAAACTATTCTGTGGTTCTATGATCTTCATAGCCAAGAACATTAATTGCTAGTTCTCTTTCTGCAATTCCTTGCACTAATGAAGAAAGGTAAAGCTTTAATTTGTTCTATCAGGACATAAGTATTTTGTCTCTTATATTTATTGCATCTATTGTATCTGCAAAATACTTTTCTCCTTACCATTCCAAATATGTGTTGGCATTTAACAGTATATATATTTTGGCAGAGATGGGAGCAAGTTAACAGGCTGACGGCATTTTAATTATTTTATTGAGATGGCATCGCCCCAGCATGCTTGTTGGAATTTACAAATGTGCGTTGATTTATATTTTATTTTGTAAACCAGGCCCAAGAGGCTGACTAATTAGAAACATGACTCAAAGCTATAAGGGGTACTTATTGATTCAGATCAGGAAAAGACCAGAATGATCAAAAACAAACATCTATCTCCCTCTGCATCTGGGGTTCAGGAGGTTAAGTGCCATTTGTCTCAAATTCCCGGAATTATCTCTCTCTCTGTAATGGAGAAGACAATTAGCATCTGCATCTCCTCGGTTTTAGTATGTACTGTATTGTTTAAAACAATGTCCTTTTCATGATTAAACTATGCATAATAATCTATTATCAACTCCTTTCATTAGTTGATATTTTGGCTTTTTCTCCCCTTAATTTATATTTTTCTTTCTATTTATTTAAAGTTTGAAATGTATGGCTTCATTTTAGAAGAAATAGCATGATTGGCTAAGTAGATAGGTTTTGTGCTGCACATCTAATTAAAATACCATGGCAGCATCTAATCACTTCATTAGTTACTTGGGACCAATTTAAATGGCATCAACAATTCTGTATTGCCATAATGCAGCAAAAATGCTAAAATGTTAATGCATTCATGGGGTAGTGGCAGAAAAGTCAAATCAGAAGTGTTTTGTACTGTCTGTGCTGCTTTAGGTCTTCACTGGAGCCTGGCTTCAGAACTGACAAGGAGGGCAATTTTGAAAGGAGGTGCATATTGAAAACAGACATTGAATTCAAACTCATCCTGAATGCACCTGAGAGAGAATTTGATTTCTGGGGAAGAGAGCAGGAAGCATCAGTACCTGCCTCCTTCTGCTCCCTGTTCTGCCAGGGTGGGACCAGTTTTGACCTGATCTGGGTGCATTCTTCTGTGCCAAACCACTGCAGAGGGTTTCTTGAAAACATTCTTTTTTCAAGGGTGTCTCAGATTTTTAGACACCTTTTCCAGACTGAAGAGCCTAATGTAAGAAATATGATTTACTTTTTAGTATGTAAAAAAAGCACAGATAAATGTCAGGCTCTTCTGAGTACTCTTCTGTTGCTCCGCCTATGTTGTCTCACCATGGTGCACATGGAAAGCAAACCTAATTGCATTAGCACTGGGGTGCAGCAAGTAGCATATTGGAGCTGGGCCTGGAAAGCGGAGCTCGCAGGCCTCTGCCGGCTGCAACTGCCTGTGCCAAAGCGTTCATTACTCTGAGCTGGAAATATTCACACCCTCCCACACACAAGGACTGGATTGAGAAAGTTTCATATTGCAGAGTTAATGAAATTATTAAATACAAAAACAAAGGATGTCTCATATAGGAGACTGATTGAGGTTTAGCAGTGCTAAAGGGAAGCAGGACTTTCCATTCCAAATCAATAGGCTTCAGTAACAACTGCCACCAAATCATTCCAATTTCACTGCTACTTAGTGCCACAGCACAAGTGGCTTGATACACTTCTTCATGCAGAGAAAAAACAAAAAATATTTTTTTCCAGTGACAATGTTCATAGCCTCAAATGTGATACGAAGCACTGAACAACCTCACCCTTCCTTGCTGGTGCAGGGACCTGAAGGTACTCAGCATGGGCTGCACTTGTTCTCTCTCTGCTGCACTCTGCTTTTTTCCTCAAAGGTGCGAATTTCCAGCTGGAGTTCCAGCAGTCACAAAGTGTCAGGCACTGAATATCTGCCTGCTTTGTCCCTGCCCAGTGGGTGACCACGCTGAACAGGAAGTGGGAGCAGTGGAGGCTGAAGACACGGTGACACGGAGTAATCCGCAGGTTACAGACATAACTAAAAGGTCTCTGCCTCCCCCTAGTTACTCCATCCCAGCTTGTGAGCAGTCATGTAACAGGCTAAGTGAGGTCAACTCCAGTTTGCTCTGACTGAGCCTGTTCCAAGGCAGGGCTTTAAACCACACTTATATGGCATCTATTTACGACAAAAAGAAAAAAATATCTGCAGACAGCATTTAAAAAACAGGCTTCTATAACCAAACCTGATTTAGAGTGCAGCCTACGAGACAGCTGATTTAACTGAGTTAATCTAGCAATTACCTCCAGGAAAAAAAAACCAAGTTTGTGCACAGGGGATTTTAAAAAAGCTCCCCACAGCGGAAAAGAGTGGGGAACCACTGCCTCAAGTTTTGTCAAGTAGAAATGTCCTTTACAAAGGTCTTAAAAGATATTGTCATGTGTCTAGAATAGTAGGTTGGAATCATCTAACTAAATATAGCTATCCACATCTGAGATGATCAGCTTAACTACATTACAGTCAATGGAAGAACACTTGATAAGTAGAGCATAAAGCATGATTCCTTTCTTCCTAAAGGTGTCCAAATTCGATGAATCTCAGCACTTAAAACACTTGTTTCTCACCATAAAGGAACCTCCAGTGACTAGCTCAGACACGCATCCTTGCATTATAGATGTGTAAAGTTAAGTGAACAAACCCTTCTCAATGTGACAAGTATTTTTGCTTTTTTAAACATTCATATCATTGCTTTTGTTCCATGAAATATTTGAACTGCAGTCACCTTGCCTCCTTACTCTTACTGTTTTGGTCTGTATCTTATTAATTTCTTTGTGCTGCAAAGGCTGTCAAGAGGACATTGTTCTTTGCCTGACATACCTACTTACTGCAAAGCACTGTGTACACTGCTGTATAAATAACATCTCTGGGGAAAAAAATGAATAATTGAAAGGGATGGAAAACTTTGTTCAGTTGACTGAAATAATCTAGTAGGAGCTATAAGAGAACAGAGTCTACTGGGACAAAATTTCCCAAGCATATATCCTAGGAATTAATTTTGACAGTTCTGAACAGAGTTCTGTAAAGAGATAAACAATTCAACATACAGATTTAGGGACACAAGTGGTTAACAACAAACCAGAGAGACCTGCTCCAGCTGGAGGTAAGCTTATTGATGTCTGTTTCTAAAAATCTTCCATATCTGAAATTTCCAGTTAGTTCATAGCCTGAGAAGAGGAAGAAGCCCATTTCCTTATAGACCAAAGTGTTTCCTTTTCCATCTAGACTGTGAGGTGTTTGGCAGCACCCTTTCACTTTTGCTGATTGGTGCTACTGAAACTGCAACTTCCATGGTACAGCACTTACTGTCCTACTGCCTGCATTGCCACAATGAGTGTACCACAATGATTCTCCAGGAAGACTCTTTGAGGCTAGGTGAAGGGCTAGTCAGGTTTAGATTGCACTAGGTGAGGGATCTGTGGTGAAGATTCATGAGTGGATGGCTTTTGAATATTACTGTAGATTTCTTCTATAAAAGGGATATCATTTTTCTTTTCCTTTCTGTCCTGTTAAAGATTTTGATATGAGACTACTTTTTGGTGGTTTTCACCTGTCTTATTTAGATGAAAAACTTGGTGTGCTTTTTCCTGCAGTGGGGAGTTGACTGTGGCTGAATTTCTTACATTCTTCTCCTGCTCCAGCATGGGGTCCCTTCCATCAGAGACAGTCCTCCATGTAAATCTCCAGCATGAGTCTTCCTCGAAGCCTTCAAGAACTGTTCCAGTGAGGGACTCTTCTGCGAGGTGCAGCCCTTCAGGAACAGGCTGTTCCAGCATGGATCCCTCATGAGGTCACAAGTCCTGCCAGCAAACCTGCTCAAGCATGGACTCCTCTCTCCATGAGGTCACAGATGCTGCTAGGAGCAGGAGCCTGCTCCAACATGGGTTTTCCATGGGGTCACATATGCCTTTGCCTTTTGGCATTCACGTGGGGTCCTCCATGGCTTCTGTGTGGACCTCCAGGGGCTGCAGGGGAAACTCTGCCCCAGTGCCTGGAACACCTGCTGCCCTCCTTCAGCACTGATGTTTGTGTCTTCAGAGTTTTTTCTCACATATTCTTACTCCTCTCTCTTTCTTCAGAATCAATTCAGGGTATTTTTTCCCATTTCTTACATGTTGTATCCCAGAGGTGCTACCACTGTCACTGGCAGACTCAGCCCTGGCCAGCAATGGGTCCATTCTGGAGCCAGTGGGAGTAGGCTCTGCCAGATATGGGGAAAGCTTCTGGCAGCTTTTCACAGAATCCACCCCTGTAGCCCCACCCTCTGCTACCTCAGGGACTGTCTGAAGGAGGTGTTATTCCATTGCACACACAGGAAACCATGTAGGAAACCATGCCAGTGGAAAGCTGGCGTGCCCGTGAGCAGCAGCAACATCCCAGGTCTGTGCACACCTGGGTTAGGTGCACGTGGGCAGGGTCTTGGCAGAGAAGAACAAGCTCTGCAGCAACAAAGTCTTGAGAAGAAGAGCAGAGGCTGTCCGTTTGGAGAGACCAAGTAGTAGTGTGCTGGGTAACTGGCAAATGCAGACTTTCAGCCTCCCCCACTCGTGAATGTGCTCACCCCTGTGGATAACCCCATTTTATCATCTTCATATGTTTGTGTCATTTTTGTCTCACAGATAGACAGGGTGTTAGCAAGGCAAATGCTTCCCTGAAAACTAGCATCTTCTGTATGCCCACATCAGTACTGTCTTTTTTTAGACTAGAGCTGAGAATTTTATTTTGTTTGAAATAATAACATTTTGGTTTTTTAATCTTTTCCTGCTTTGCATTGAATGTAGTGTTTGTGGGAGTGAGACCGAAAGAGAATTTTCTTTTGTTCTAGTGATTGGCATTTTCTATAACTGTTTTCTGCCCATGGCTGTCTTGTTGCTAACAATCAGACTTGGTCCTCCTGTATTGCTATAAACTAGACCATGAGATCACCCAGCTGATTAAGCCCTTCAATTTTTTTGCAAACTGTGCTGGTTGCCACTCAATAATAGACCTTAAAATGTGGCTTCTCACGGAATGTATACCCTTAAGGAAAAGAAAAATATGTACTTAACTTGTACCTTTTATACACTTTTGGTCCATTCATAAGGAATTAAGAGAGCCAGTATAAATTTGTAGAGTATCTATTATGACACAGGTATCCCTCTCCAATAAAACCCCCACATATTTACATTAAAAACACAACCAGCAAGAAAAAACCGTTTGGAAAATAAAGTGCCCAAGATCAGACTACTACACCTCTCTGCCCTTCCTTACCTCTGCTTCAGGTTCCGCCCACTCCTGGTTAAAAGGGCAGAGCCCAAGAGGCCAGCTGGTCTCAGTGCTGTCCAAGCAATGCACTGAGCCCTGGGGGCTGCTGCCACCACCCCTGAGGCATCTCTGGAGGATGGCAGGCACAAAGTGGCTTTGGTGGCCATCTGCTCCTTTGCACCTCCCAGCCCTGGGGAAAAGCACCACATGGAGACACAAGCTTGGGGTCATGTCTCTGTGCAAGGCACCATCTCCTGAACCCCAGGATGCTCCAAAAGGCACGTGCCCCACAGTCGAGCATGTTGTCCTCAACTGTGCTATATACTTGAAAAATGCATTTATTTATGTATCAAGATTAAATGTGTGATAAAGACAGACCAGTCATATTTCTTATTTTCTGCAATTTTCTTGTAATAAAGATAATGGTAAATTATCAGCAAAATATGAAATCTGGTGCTCTTTATAAGCTTATGGCTATTGACTAGTGTTCATTTTAATTCTTAATGCTGAGTATGTAGGGAGATGGTCACTGCCAACCTAAAGTTAGAGTTCTTACCAGAAAATAAACTCAAAACCTTGTAGCAATAAAAAGCCAGGTGCTTATTGGGAATATTATTACTTTTACATTTCATATAGCTGCTTCATCATGTTCCTTATATTGGCTAGTGATCCCCTAAAGACATCTCTCATGCCAAGGCACCTCAAATGCTTTTGAGGTCAGTCTGACCTTGCTGAACTGCCTGCCAGCAGTTTTCTCACCAAGATCAAGGTAATCAGCATCTGGAGGTACTTCTCTCATGATAGCAAGAAGATACTATATAGCCTACTGTTAGGGTGAGAAATAGAAAAACCATCCTGATGGATCACTGAGCTAAAGTATCAGCTCATTTGGATATCTTTATGTGGCACTGTGGCACCCTGCATACACCCACTTAGCCATGATTTTGTACCACAGGATGACCATGGTAAGAATATATGCTTATGATCCCTCCCATGCACACAGGCCTGCCGGTTTCAGCAGCAGCTTCCACACATCTGAAAGGTGGTGGTGGGTGGCTCCTACTTTTAAATGAGAAAGAGCTCCCATATCCTAGTACCCAGAGATGGTACTACAGTTCAGATTCATGGAGAGGGCTGTCTAGCAAAATTTGGGCCTTCATAGCCTGATTCTGAATATGTGGAAGAGAAAGTTTAAAAAAATGTACAAACAAATGACCTGGGAATGCTAAATGATGATAAATTGAAAGTTAAGTGCTAGTGGCAATACTGGAGAATGTTCCTAACTAGCTCAAATGGCAGAAGTTTTAATGTGTGATATGATGCCAAAGTGAGCGGGTGACAATGGAGGTCCAAATACCAGCAGGAATTATTAATGTTAATATTGCCTTGAAGAGTACTTACCAAACATTTAAAATCACATTTTCACATTCCCCACTTAACTGCGATCCCTGACAGCTGATTTCCATTCCAGATAAGTTGGCGGACAAAATGATGGGTTTCCCCAGTACTGGATGTTAGTTTGTGCTCTTTGGAGATGTTTTCCTTTATTGTCTGATGGCCTCCATGGCTATGGAACCTGTAGCCTTCTAATATAGTTAATCTGTCTCACTCTGTGTGTGCCTAGTTTTCAGCTGGGAAGGATGATGGCATGATCCTACCCAGAGCTAAATGCCTGGCTACTGGCAGTGGTAATTGCTCAGACAATATTGGTGTTCTTGTTGTCTCCAGGTTCACTGGGAGACTTGATGCCTGAGCTGCCTCAGGGAGGTTGGTCACACAGGATGTGTGGGGCAGATTCAGAAGTAGCATCTAGACCTTATGAATCCATTGGCCTCCAAAGGACTTGCACCACCTTATATCCCCCCAAAACATCTGTCTCTTCCACTATGACATCACAGAATGGTTTTGGTTGGAGGGGACCCTGGAGGTCACATGCTTCAGGTTTTGGCTCAGAGCAGGTTTGACTTCAGTCCTCAACCAGGTTGCTTGACTGCTCAGTTGCATTTTGAGCATCTTCAAGAATGAAATTCCAGAAGCTTGCTGGGTTGCTTGTTCCAGAATTTGTTTAGATTCTCTGTTAAGATACTTTTCCACATGTCAAATTTCTCTTGCTGCAAGTTGCCTCCATTTCAAAGCTCATCACTGGAGTCAGGCTCCATGTTCTCCATATTCTCCCATGAGCTGGTTGAAGAAGACAACAAGATCTTCCCTTAGCCTGATCATCTTCAAACTGAACAAATCCAATTCTTCACTTTCTTTACATATTTATACTCCTGATTTGTGCTCCCATCCTGTAATCTTCTTGATGTCCCTCCTTGGGAATCTCCCTTTTGTAATGTTTTTACTATACTGGAGAACCCAAATCTAGACACAGCACGCCAGATTTGGCCTCACAAATTCCTGAAAGAGAGGAATAAACACATCCCTCAATCTGGCAGGTGTGCTGTTCACAGGCAGCCCAGCACATGGCTGCTCGTTCCCAGCCCCAAGAGCTCACTGCAGACTTGAGTTCAGCTGCCCCTCCACAAGTACTCACAGGTGGCCCTGGCCTGTACTGTTGCAGAGGGTTATTTCATCCCAGATGTATGGCAATACAGGGATTTGTGAACTGGCTGAGGTAACAGAGAGGGAATGATCTGCCTTTTGAGTAAAATTTGGTGTGATTAAATTTATTTGTGTAAATGGCATACAATGTGTTTGTAGTACCTCTCCCACCAAACATGATGAGATGTGCAGTATAGTTAAAAACTTTCTATTTAGTGATTTAGATGGAATGAAAGCCTTCTTCACTAAGACAGACAATAATTAACTACAGCTTGGAGAGGGTTTAGGTTAATCTGTTAAACCAGATTCACAGTCTTTTACCAGTGAAATGAACATATGGGGGGAGGCGGGGGAAAGGCAAACAGAAAGGAAGGATCACACGGACTACAAAGTTTCACTTCTGCTTTTCATGATAACATGAAGACATGAGGCAACTTTACCTCTGTTATTCTCCATCACAGAGGAGAATATGGCACAAGGCAGCAGTGAGGCAGCATCACCATCACAGCAGTGCGGCAGTGATGGGCCCTCTGTGCCACACTGGCAAGGCTCTGTACCAAGGTCAGTGGGTGGCAGGGGACAAGTTTGTGGCTCTCCACTGCTCCAAGGCAGTGATATACAGTCAGGCAGGAGATATCTGTTCTTGAAAAATTAAAATAAGAGTAAACTTTATGGTCTGAAGAGTGCTGGGATCAGTCCTGGTCCAGAACTGAATGAGATGGGGCTTATGTGTGCAGATTGACGATGCATCACAAAGATCACCAATTACCTGTTAAGGAGCCTTTTAAATCTCTCCAGCTTGGTAAGCAACATTTTTACAATGAGTTGAAAACAGGCCAAATATTAGACCAGCCTATAATTTCTCTGAAAGTTGCTGTGGTTTTATGTCTTTTATTTCTGGGTTGGTTTTTTTTTGGTTTTTGTTTGGTAGTCTGTGTTTACTTTCTGTAATTGAAGTGAATGGCAGATGACTAGCTAAATTCCTTTAAGAGAGTGTTCCCAGAGCCATGGTGTCAATAAACAGAAGCATGCAGGATTATAATTATCTGTGATCTGTCTAATAGAATAATAATTTAATAGGGGTAGGCACAGAGGGTCAGCTCTTTAGTTCAAATTAGCATGGCTCCACTGAGTTAAATGGATCTCTGACAGACTTCAGCAGCTGAAGAACTAACTCAGTATTTTTAAGTAAATTGTGATTTCAAATAGACGGTTCACTTTAAAAAGTTTGTTCAGCAGTGGTACACTCAGACTGCATCACAGAAGAAGAAATGTCACTCTCTGTAGAGTGATTTGCTACTTCTTTCTGTACAGCAGCCTGGAAGCATGTGTGGACTCATTATGTTATTAAAAGAGAAATTTGACAGTGCCAGAAAGTGAATGCTGGTCTTTATCATCAGCGAGAGTGAGGCACAATTTAGTAGAATGAATTAGTAAAATGGGACAAAATTCTCTCCCATGAATGCAAAAGTATTTTTTCCTGATTCCCAGAACACAGCCTGTGTTGACTGGATGACATGACATTAAAACTGCTGACAGACTTGGAAATGGGCTGCTTGTTTACAGAGAATTGAAATTCAGATCCATATTGTCTGAACAAGGCTGGCTGCAGACAATTTCAAATTGTTTTCCTTTCTCTGAACCATTTACCCAACAATGTTTTCCCCAAGAAGTACTGGCTTCTGCTGATCACACAAAATATGTCTGTGCAGCAAATTCAGAAGCATGTGATGGCTCAGGGACTTTGTCATCTCTGTGATCCACTGAAAACTTTATGTTTTTACATTTTTTATTTTCAGAAGAGGGATCTCTAATAGGCTGATCATCTGAAGAGGCCCGTGGGCTATAAGCTAGGCTGGGCCGTGATGAAGCCTCACGACTCCACCTCCTGGCTATTGGGAGCTGAACAAAAAATCCATCTCTGATGTTGCCATGGTCAGGAGGAAGCAAAGATTGGTAGTTGAAGGCATTGCAGACAGTTTGGAGAGAAACTCCGGAGTTATGGCCCTCATTGCTGTACTGATTTGTTCTCAAGTTATACTTGGTTATTGTACATCACAGTCCTATGTTACTGAAAGGAGACGGGCTTGAAAAGATAGCAATAATTTTGAAATAGGATGAAAATAAATGAGCAGGTTTAGAAACTTCCTAATTGTCCTTTTCCTGTAAATTATGGAAATGGAAGATAGTTCTGAGTCAGTATGAATTGAAGATTTGTGTGATTTAAGACTTGTTTTCTTTTGGAAGTTCCCATGCTGCTTTCTGCTATGTGAAATGTGTTATTTATTCCACCATCCCAGCAAACACAACTGATTTGTGCAAGCACAGACTCAGGGAAACCTCTAAAGCATTGCCGCAACATGAAAAGCATGCTGTGCAATTCCTTATTATTATAATATCTATGGATCTGTGCAGACAATTTATACTCTGGACTTAGTGAACAGAACAGTAAGATGGGATGATACCCTCTGACGACTGGCCTGTTTGCATATGGCTGCAGAACACAATTTGGATGAAGAATGGTGTTGCGTCACTTAGAATATGATCTTTTGGAATAAAAGTTTTGTCTTGGAGTGAGACAGAAAAACTGCTGAGGTGTTTTATGGCTAATGTGCATGTTGTTTTGATGTCTGAAGATAATGATGATTTCCTCCTATCCTGTTAGAAGGCTAAACCTTACAATGTTTTCTGTTTGCAAGCTAAGTTTATTTCAAAGAAGATCTAAATGCTTTAATATATGACAGTTTCAGGACATGTGAGATCTATAAAAGAAGAAGCAGCTCAGAAGGGATTAATGGGGAATGAATGGAGGCTCTAATACATCCAGTCAAGAGATCTAAGGGACATCTAATTTTAACAGCAGGCAGAAAGTTCAAAATAAAGAAAGGTGATGGGTTTTGCATTCTATGAAGGTAGTCTGTGAGACTCCTTGAGTCTGAGTTTTGAACTGGAGTACCCATTTGTATGACCTTTCATCCTTACACTCCAAACCAGGAAGACAGAGGCGTGTTACAAATGTCAGATCAAGCTAAACCAATTTGCATTTTCTGAGGTTTGCATATAGGAAATCTTCTCATATTAAAGCCATAACAAGCTTGATACAACAAAGGACAGAGTGAGCTCCTCATGCTGTTTGTAGTGAGAGCAGCTAAAGCCTCATGCCTCTTATAAAGGCAGTATGTTTAAAGAGACTGGGAAAGATGCTCATGTTCTAGAATTTTTTGTACTTACCAGTGTTAAACAGAAAACAAGTTATTGCCACAGTAAGAAGTCAGACTTTAAAAATGGTAGAAACATGCATCTTGGGCCTGTTATATATATTTATCTATATATGTATTTATCAGCCTCTACAGGAGAAGAAAGCATATTATAATGTGATTACCCACAGCGAGGAACTGCTGGAGTGCTAATAGCAATCTGTCCTCTTGAGCTTGCAGAGCTCTCCACAGCAGCCTGGAGACTCTTCTCGCTTTAAATTCAAGCTTATTGTCTCAAACAGAAGTTATGTTGCGAAGCACTAAAAGATATTTTAATGAAATGGCCCAGACTAAATTGCTGACTACAGGACAATTCTGCAGCTTCACAATAGGAATTGTAGGGTTCCTGCTGTCTTCTTAACTGCATGATAAATTGCAAGCCTCTTGCTTCTATGCCACATGCTCAGAGAGCATTGCATGATCACCACTGCTTTTCTAATTTACTTTTCATGCCTACTGGTGTCCATGCAAAGGTATCTCTGTTTATGCTCAGGCTCCCTCAACTTTTCTCACTGGTTATATAGTGGAACAATCAGATTGGCAGTTAATGTAAACATGGATGTAATGTTAATTACATTTTAATTCTCTGTGTCCATTACATCTGTCTCCTCAGTTTGTGCACTTGCTATGAGGTTATTAAACCATTGTCAGGGCTCTGGAGATCAGTTTACGCAGATGTGCACAAGGCCTGGTTCTGCAATTTTGTATAGACAGCAGTACCAAAATCTTCTGTTTTCACACAGAGTTTGCAGACTGTTTTGCTGTGCTGTGCAAGGTGTACCGTTCTACTGTTGTCTTTTATACCGGAAGCTACCCTGGGCAGGAGTAATACATGGAGGTTTGTTTTCACCCAAATCTCTGTGACTATTTTTCTTCATAGAGGTCCTCAGGGGCATCAGGGAGGTTGGCATTCACCATTGTTTAGGTAGAAGTAATTGGTGGAACTCTGTTTGAACATCTCACTGAGGACCTACCTAAGCCAAAGTCAACTTGCCAGAAAGCCTGTACTGGCTACAAGAAGATTTTGTTCCAGCTCAGGAGTGAAGACTTTGCTCCAAACACTGTGAAACCTGAACAGGTCAGATGGGAAAATGCCATAGTAAGAAGAGCAAGAGAGCATATGTGAATACGTTACTGAAAATGTAGGGGTCTTCATCAGATGCTTTGTGTGCTAATGAGAAACTGAGCTAGCTAGTCTTCTCCTAAGCCTTGGTATTGCTGGTTTGTAGGTGTAATCTGATGGCTTCTGTTCTTCAGTACAGAGAATGAACACATTTGAGCCTGAAAAGAGACCCTACCTATGATTTCTTTCTGAGATCCACCAAATAGACAGTTTTACATCTTTTTTAGTTTGTGTTTCAGTGGTTCAGTGAAATGTTTTTAATCAGGATGTCATACTGTATTAAGGGAAAGAACCTTGGGAAATCTAAGTGTATTATGTCAGTTGTCACTTTTTATTAAATAAACTTGTCAAAAATGCTAGCAACATTTCAGTGTTAAAGGCTAACATTTAAACTTACATTTAAATGAGATGCTATTGTTTTCATTAAAGGGTGTTGTCAGTGTTCCTTATATTTGCATCTTACATTGTACTTAAACGAGTCTCTAATAATAATATTTTACTTGTGATGAGTGCTAAGCTAACAAGCCTGCAGTCACCTCTGCAATTAACACTTCACCATTAACACTTCACCTGTTCTTATGTCTGCATCAGCCATTGTGCACCATCAAACACAGACAACTATTTAAAAAAAGATAGCTTTTGATGTAGGTTATATATATTCTGTGTGCAAAAATATCAGGTCTACCAAAAGCACCTACAAATGCTTTTACAAATACAGCAAAGATAATCACAGCAGAACCTCTAAATTTTGATGCAGCCTCTGGCTCTGACTCCTGCAGTTAACACAAGTATTGTTGGGTGAATTTTCTGTATTTGTAGGTTGGTTAACATTTACACAGTGCTTCTGAAGACATAAACTACTGAAGTCCTAAATGGTATTCAAACCTACCTAAACTTATTGCTTTAAGGACAAGGATTAGACATATATGCAACCTGAGGTGATATAAAACCTCGGTGAGAAAGAGTGTATTTCAAAGCTGATGTTCTAGTGTGACAGATGGGATTCTGCTCTATTGAAAAACTCAGAAACATCTAACAATTAGCTGACCATTATGAAACATTGTAACGTCTAAGTTGTGACATGGTTACAAGGAAAGGACATACAATGACATTGAACAATTGAATCAAATATGCTGTAAAATAACAGTCCTAAAATAGTAAATGTTGCAATGAATTATTAAAGTTGCTTATTTTAACATTTTATTTACTGAATTTTGCATTATTAAAATTACAAATCATGAACTCACATTGTGCTGTCATTGAATCTGGCCTCCCTGAGATTGGCTTTGCTCACATTCAGTCTATCCAGCTGGTTAAGAAGAACTTGGTTCCTGAGTCATTACACCCTTGTGATTCATGCCACTGACTCCATGTTGCACTTTCCCTCTCATTTGAATTTTCTTGCTGTGCCAGGTAAGCTTCACAAAGATCCAGCACACCATGAATCTCTCATCATGTGCTTTCCCATGTGCAACACCTCTTTTCCTCCATGTCCCAGGGTGCTAAGCTACTGCATTCTTTCATTTAGTTTTATGCCTGGCACGCAACTTTCTTGCTATACTGAAATGAAAAAAAAAAAAATTAAAGTTGCTTGGTAAAATGAAATCCCTCATGAGATGCCCAGCATATGCCGACTTTCCTGTAATTGTTTTTATACTGTATAAATTTTCATATATTTTTGCTATATATATATAGGCAGGTTTCATGTACAGGTCAATCACTGGATTCTTCAGCATAGTAACAAGACTACTCCTGTGACATGCCCCAAATGGACCAAGGCTTTGAGATAAAATTCCTTACAGGGAAGGGAGGAATCTGTAATGTTAAAAATGGAACACATCAAACAGAAAACTTTTTAGACAGAGTGAAAGCACAAAGGTATAGAAACAGCCCTACCTATATTCTTCTGAGTTGCTGAGATCTGTCTGTCCCATCCAAGGAAATAAGGCTGGCCCAGAACAACAACCCAGTCTGTTCCCGTTTGTGTGTCTCTCCTCTTCCATGTCTTCTCCAATGACCACTTACAGCCCTTCATGGAAAAACATGATGTAATAGTCATACAAAAATGGAGAATCACCCATCATGATTTAAAGAGACCCTGAGAAGGTAGGTCCCATCATTTCTGTTCTTCTTTGAGGTCAGAGGACCTTGATAAGTCTGATTCCTTCTGGGCAAAGCCGCAGCACTGATAAACCCAGCGGCAGCAGCAAAAAGCAGGGTTTGTCTTCTCTTGTTGCTTGGATGCTTTATATTCAAAACTACCTATTTATAACATTTCTTGTATGAATGCTAAAATGGTATCTGCCATTTTTAAAACAACACTTATCTGTTCTGGTGAAATAATTTTATTTTTGAAACTACCTACCTTGTGCATGTAGTCCTACTGCTGGCAATGACAGCTGAGCTTTGACTCAAGTCCCACTAGAAACAGTGTTTTGCCATTACACCTCATTTGCCTTTTTCTCTTTGAAACTTCTCCAGACAGATGAACTTCTGTTTATTTTCAAAGTATCAGTTCAGTGGATAGTTAATTTTGAGACTATCAGCAATACCTGCCTAATGTCTGAAAGGAGATGCTAAGTCTGTATCTCAGACAGAGCTCACTGCCCTTACATGTCCTCAGAGCTGTGTGTGTGGGAGGAGAGGCCGCCCTGCTCATCAGGCACGGTAAGGCATGTGCTTAGCCTTAATTATGGATGGGTAGTAGACAAGAGACACTGTTAAACCTGCTACCCATCACTACCTGAGTCTGAGCTTCTCACCTTGCTCTAGGGAGATGCAGACAGTGCTGGCCAAGGAGTGGAGTGGGAGCTGCACCCCAGCCTCCCATAGCTGTTTAAAACCTGGGCTTTATCAGCTGGAGGAGAGACATGGAATTGGGATGTGATTGCTGTCCTCAGCTACCTGCCAGGGGTTAGACAGAGGGCAGTTAGACTCCTCACAAGGTGAGCAGTGAAAGGAAACCTTCCCATGTTGCAGCAAGAGAAATTCAGATTAGGATCAGAGAATCATTGAGGATGGAAAAAACTTACAAGGTCATCTTACCATACAACCAACCATAAACATAACACTGACAAGTTCACCACTAAACCATATCCTTAAGTACCACATCTTTTAAATACCTTCAGGGATGGTGTCTCACCACGCATCTTGTTTCTCAGTGCTTGAATTTTGATGCTTCAATTTGGACTGTAAAAGAGGTTGGGTGAGTCATGCCATAAGCATGTTTTGGGTGTCACGCCTTTCTCTCCACTGACCCCGCAGGGTTGCACTGCAAACACCAGCTGTACCACAGGAGCTTCTTGTCTACCCTGCTTGGAATCACCCATCTGTCTGCTCTTTGGTCCTTTAAGATATTTTAAGAATAACTGCTTCCTTAGTAGTCACTCAACCTTTTTTAAGGACAGATAAAGTGCAATCCATGCATTCTAGCTTATTGTTATAAATGGTCATGCATTTGATATACAGCAAATGTTTCTGTATATGTTTTTCCTTTTCCTAAAAAAGCCATTGCGTTTCTTGAACTTAAGCTGTCTTTGTCATTAAAAGCAAATCTAGGAGACCAGACAATCATTCCCAGAATATTTCCATTTCAGGCTAATGACAGTGAATACCAACCCCTGAGGTAGAGTGCAAGTTAATACTGCTGTCGTTTTTTTCAGGTTTCTCCTGTAAAATTATTTATGCTTTCTCATGAATGATTCTGTGGAAGGTTAATCAAAATAATATCAGTGCATATTTTCTTCTTTGGTTGAGCTATCAGTTCCAGAGCAGTATGTTTATGTGGAAAACCCAAGGTACTTTTACAAATATAATATCTTGCACCAAGGCTTTCCGTATCCAACAGCAATAGGAAGAGGACTTGCCGATGCTGGCCTCTGCAATGTACTACCTTGGCACAGTCTTATTTTGGTAGGATTCCACGCTTGCTGGGATTTTTGCAAAGTCTGTAAACATAGTGGATGTTCAATGCTGAATAAGCTTTGTTTACTATTTGTGCTAGGAGTCAAAAAGCTCTATGATCACCTTCTGGCCAAAAGGCAATGCTAGAGTTTTCTCTGCAAAGAGCATTTTCAAAATCATGTAGGAAAAAAAAATTGAAATCCCACAGATACTGAAGAACATGTGAAATACAGTTTATGTGAGCGTGCCAAAGACTTCCATCCAAGCTGGAACACGGGGATGCCTTCTGATCCTTTTTTTCCAAGGCAATTTTTTTTTTTCACAGCCTCAAACAGTGCTCTAGACAGAATGCAAATACAAGAAAGTTCTTTTTATAGTATTTGGAATTAAGTACTGCACAGATATTTTGCTAACATCTGTCTGCCTCAGTTTAGGGAACAGAAACTGATTCATCTGAGGAAGTTGCTGGCAACTGACATACAGAAAAGCTGAATCACAGACAGCACTAGAATCATAAAAATGCACTGTTTTGTTCAAAGGGGAGAATTTTGTCATTAGCCATGCCAAAATCTGCCTTCGTTGAGAGAAATGGATGAGAGAGCATTATCTTATCTCAACATCCAGTTTACCTGGTCACACACTGGCAGAGTCCTAACTGCGTCCATGATCTCACAGAGGTGACAAAGCCAAGCTTGCTCCTGGATCAGGAGACGCTTCTCTATAGATATGTATTTGAAAATGGGTTATGTGGCCAGGCAACAGGCAGGGAAGCCCCTCTGTGATACCACTTTGTTCTTTTCTTTTTCCCCTCCTGGGAAGGCTCTGTTGTGAAAGAGATGACACCTGGAGACGATACCTGGAGACAGCAGGGACCACTGATACTGTGGCTGCTCACCAGCCTTACACTAGTCCGCTCAGTGAAGTCACCCCTAAATAAATGGATTGCCACCTCAAAAAGCCCATCAGGTGAGAAATACACCATCACAAACAGGAGAGGTAAGACCTGCCCAAACTCTCTTGCTGAGGATGGGAATTTTGGGGAGCAATACTTTCAAGGAGGAGGCTGATGGAAAGCATTGCTCTCCTCTCCAGTAGTGCAGTCATTAGAGAAATTGCTGGAGATGGAACAGACAAGGATTTTGCAAAATATACATTTCTTCTGAACATTTCTTCAATATTTTAAAAAGATGTTGTTTCTAGACTATTTTAAGAATTTTACCTCCTGACTCATTTCTTCTGAGGCCTTACTAAGGAACACTGCAAATACTGAAATAAGTAAAAGAGAAGGAAAAATCATCTCTCTCCTAACTTTTTGTGCTTTGTCATCTTGGAAGGTGCCTTGAGTACTTTTTTTTCCTCTCTGCAAGTTGTTTACACCTCCTGGGAGAGACTCTTAAAAGAGGAAAAACAATTAGATGGCTTTGGAATGTCATCAGGAAAATACTGCCTTCTCTTGACTCCATGAGAGCAAATGTGCAGCTGAGCCTGATGACGTGGACAGATGCTTGTACAGTATCTTTAGTGCGAGTGATAAAAAGTGAAATACTGCAGCAATTTAATTGCCCAAACGTCTACTCAAACAAAGGCATTTGGTATATATAATAGCACAGTTAAAAGACATGTGGAACTGATAGGCAAATAGCTTAAGCTGAGAAATAAAAAAGCAATGTAAATAATACAAGTAATATCAGTCTATATAAAGAGATTTACTCTTTCTCATTTCAGCTGATTACATCTGCCTTTATTACTTTATTACATCACTGATATCCAAGAAGTGCAAATATTAAAGACTTTTTCAAGTCTTTTAAGGAAAATTTGAAGACAACAGGAGCTTTAGGAACTTATAATCCTATATGGTAAGGATTTGTTCACAGTGATCTATTGAGTATTTTCTTTAGCAACAAAGGTTGAGGAGACAGAATTATGCATCTTTGCTCATGTATTTAACAGGTCATTATACTGTACAACAAAGATCTCAGGCTCTTTGCATATTCATTTTCAGGTGTTCTCTAAGAAATCATTTAAGGATTTGAGAAAGGATTGAAGTAATTCACTGCATTTTAAATTTTTGAAAATAAGAAACTGACATTTATATGAGAAAGCTGGTTTTTAATGCTGTTACTCATATCAGTGAAGTTTAATGCTGTAATGAATTACCATGTACTTCTGGAAACATTTTTTAAATGACATCTTAGATCCCAGGACCTCCTGCATCAACAGAATTTCTTAATCTGCATTATGCTTCCATTACTGCATTGCTCGTTTAAGTTGATATAAAGCTAGAGGTGCAATGGCTCATGTCAAACACCTTACTCACTGTAAGTGTCTTTAAGATATTATAGGTGAATAAAAGAAATATTCTTTATTAAATTATACTCCCACATATTCCATATATGCAGGTGTGAAGAGCAAGAAAATATTTTTATTAATACCTTATCCATCCACATCTTTTTAGAAGCTTAAAAAAAATCTAAAACCCAACCAAATCTGTATTCTTCTTTACCCAAGCATTTCAGGGAGGTTATTGTGATAGAAGTTACATTAGGCTGTCTCATAATGCTAAAATAGCAACACTGTCCAAATATGCTACCAAATATGTGCTGGCATATATTAGGAGTGGGTCAAAAATATGTTCTTAAGATGTAGCTGAATCACTGAGCCAGAGCTGGGGTAAGGCAAGGAAGTCCTGCAGTGTACTGGGTCTCTCCTCAAAAGGTGGTATGTAGGGGAAGGCCATGAGCACAGTGCAGGTCACATCCAGCAGCTTGCAGGATAAATCCTCTTTGATATTAATTCAACATCTCTAGATGGTTTCATTTATGTTATCAAAAACTTCCCAAATCAACTGGTTCCCAAAGGAATTTCCTTTTTTTCCAGAGATGAGAAATGATAAGTTTCTGGTCTAATGAGGAAAATATAAATAAATAGAAAGGACACAGTGTAAAGTGAAGGGTCAAATGTATGCTACTCAAAAATCTCTTACCAAAAGCAGGTTCAGACTCCCATCTGCTGTAAATTACTGACTTCCCTGTTAATGATCTGAAATTCACTTGTTCCAAAGTACCCTGTGACATCTTTCCAAAGGATGCTGTGTGTCAGTATTGTGTATTTGTTCTGGGTTTGTGCAATAAGAAATAAATCTATAGGGTGGTGTTCCTGTAAAAGATTAGCCTTTGAATGATAATTTCATAAATGAGCCATTAAGACTATGAGTGAGTAGATCTGCAAAATCATATAGAGAGGAACTATGATCAGGCAATGGATGCAACTGTCCTGAGGACAAGTATAGTGACCTTACAAAAATCAAAGTAAGAACACAAAAATTTGGCACTTTGATCCAAAAGTACACTTTGACCTCTGTCTTTCATGTTTTTTATCAGGATTATTTCAGAAAACATTAACCTACAGGTGGCATTCAAGGATAGCAAATTACTCCAATTCTGCACGCAGGTATAGTGCTGCCACACTTGGTCACACAGGAATGCTATGAAAGTACTAACTTTTTCATAAGCTGTGAGTGTTGCAGTGTCATTCTTAGTGGTACAGGCTGGACAGAATGGGAAATGTGCTTGCCCTGCCACAGCTCTGAGAGCAGTCAGCTGCCTTTCTCCACAAAGTTCTGTGCCACACTACAGACTCTCCTTTTTCACTTTAGGTACTGAACAGCTAAATGGGCTATCTGGCAATGGGTCCTGGGCTGCGGAGCTGAGCTCCAGCCAAGTCTGCCTGTCCCTGGTCAAGGGCAGCCTGAGCCATGTTCATCCTGCTGCTGGGAGGGGAAACTCCCAGCACACTGCAAACTGGATGTTGCTGTCAGGGCTGTGCTGAGCTGGCATTGAGCAGACAGCTCATGGGTTCTTCCACAAAGTGCCCAAACTGCAACCCTGGCTATGCTGTTGCAGATGGATCTGCACTGCAAATAAAATCCTAAGCAAACTTTATTTCCTGTCAGAGATCAAGTACTGGCAACCCACTGTGTGGAGTCTCTGTGAGGGACCACTGGGTATCTCCTTTTTAGATCATACCTGGGGAGGATGACCAGCCTGCCAAAGGCAGAGGAAAAATAGAGTGCTTGAAAATGTAAAGAAAGTAATAATTGTATCACAATGTTCTTTCCTCCAAACATTGGTAGAGCAGAACTTGAGGCTACATGTAAATGAGGAAGCACTGGGAAAGGCTCAGGGACAGTCTTGGATCTCAGGTATGTACTGAAACAGTGTGCTGGCCTACAGATAAGAATGATTCTGTATGACTTATTTTCTCCAGACATCCAAACACTGTCCAAGTGGGCCCCACTGTACCTGCATGAGCACCTACCCTACCACTATGGGATTTCCCTCCTGCCCAGTTGTTTGGTAGCATTCAGCACAACTTTACACTGCAATCGTGTCCTGGTGCTCAGGCTGCCCTCAAAAATGAGAGATTTGCATCTCTTTGAAGCAGCATGGAAAGCCATCACCTTGGTCCTCAGCCCAGAATAACCAGGAAGTAGGGCATGCAGTCAGGATAAAACAGCACAGCACCATTTCTTTGCTAAGACATAAACCACATAGGAGTGTAATGATGTGTGCAGGAGCAGCTTGTTTTCTAAAATGCACCTATATTCTACTCATCAGCACAGGCCAGTCCTTCAGAGCAGCTTCACGTGCTTGAATCATCCTGGGATTTCATCCCCCAATACTTCCTCACACCATACCTCACCCTGACTGGCACCGAGGGATGCTGCTGTGCACCTATTTCCGTTCATTTCTTTGTGGTTGGAGATTCCCATTCAGAGTGAAAACCAGACAGCTTTTTTATCTCTTAAGAATAACGATTAAACTTCTCAAGTCTCCTGCACCCTCATCCCATATGGTCAGTGCAGTCAGTGGCCCTCGGCAGACAGTCTGTGAGCACAGCTGGCACTGCCCTTGTCACAGGGCAAGGCATCCAGTTGCTACCAGCATTGCCTGCCTTCACTAAATTCAGAGGTCTGCAAGGCATGCAATCCCCTAATTCTTCACTTGGAAGGTTTTCTTAATAAATCTGTGGTGTATCCAAGGTAAAACCCTCTTTTGCTGTTGTTGTGACATTCTCCTTTGCAACCTGTCCACACAGGACTTTTCCCCTACAAATTCTGCTGAGCATTGTTCAGGGGTTAATTAAAGCAGTCTGTTTCTACAGCATGTTCTGTCTGTTTCTTCTTTTCATTATTAGATGTGATGACACATTTGCCTGTGTGCCTTCCCACAGATGGCACGGAAATTTTGTGATCAAATGTTAACAGTAAACCAACTGTCAGATCTGATCACAGCTTCCTGTATTGCTCTGCTGGTGTAGGAATACCATTTTAATAAAGGGCTCCTTCTTTTTAAAGTGATCGGGTTTGCAGCAAGGATGAAGTCTGAGAGTAAGATGTCTAGTTCAATATTAACAGATTCAGGACTCTATTGAGAAGTTTTATGTTCTAACTATAGATTTTATTTGCAAACACTTTTTAGAAGTCAGTAATACAAAGTGAACATTATTAGAGGCTGTGGTTTAATTCACAGGCAATTTTCATGGTAAACTGAATAAAATACAAAATAATATGGGTGGTAAATAATTCAAATGCTTTGAAAATCCTCACTTCACAATAATCAAGTGTAATGTAACGCACACACACACACACACACACACACACAAGAAAAATCAGACATTGCATAGTTCAGTTTGGTTTAAAACAGAAAACTAAATTATAGGGAAGAGATTTTTCCTAGAGATGCCCACTGCAGTGCTAATAGAAGACAGATACATGCCTAGCACTGATCAGCTCACCTCAGCCTCCTCTGAAAAGATCAGACTTGTCTTGGGGGCAGTAAATTTGGATCTGACATTGAAGAATATGAGTAGGTGTTCCGGTTGATAATTCAGATGCTGACAGAACAGCATAAACAATGCAGATCAAACATTTATTTTGCTGTTTTAGCTTTTCCTGCTATTCACAAATTATCTATGAACAGAATTTGATTTTGACAGATTTGCTCAATATTCAAAGTACTCAGAATCTGTTCCTGGTTATATCTTGTTTGCATTTGGTTAGCTTTCAGTTTGGGTGTGTACTCAATGGTTTGCTGAGCATCATCCTCTGCTGCTGGTTGGAGAAGTAAAAGATTTTATAATTGATGAAGGAGAAATCTAACTTCCTCACACTAACAGGCACGTGCATGAGCAGCAGGCTCTGCCTGAATGGTCAAGTTGTGATTTTCTTGCAGAGAAACTGATGGAAGTACCTGGTATCTATGGGCCTCTTCCCTATTCCACCCAGAACTTGAGCCACCTGGACACCTTTCCCAACTTTGGTTCTTTCCCTAAATGTCCCATAAGACATTTCACACTAAATCCCTTTAAAATGTCCCGTAAGTTTTGCACAGTTCTTCCCCTGTACAGTCCAAAATAAGTCCCATGCCCCTGGGCATGCAGTTAGCCCATGGTTTTCTGGAGCTGGCTGGGGAGGAAAGGATCTCTCCTTGACCCACCTCAGTGAGTTTCATCCCAGGGACAGTGGTCTGCTTGGCCTCCTTGGATGGCTTTGGAGGATTTGATTTGGGTGCTTTGGATTTGTTCTCTTCACTGTGACCTGGTGTGTCATTTGCTGAGTCTTTGGTCAGGAAACCGAACCAAAGGTTTGGGCATCTTTGGCTTTTTTTCCATTGGCATTGTACAGAGAGGGGAACCCTGCTTTAGTGGGGCAAGTAGTAAATCCAGCCAGTGGTCCAAGTTTGTGAGTGGAGAGGGGAAAGCCCTGGATATGAAAGCCAGATGACTAAAGCGAATCCCAGACTGACACTTCCACGCTAATCAGATACTCTTCCATCTTCCTAGTGCTCTCAAGAGATTGATTAAATAGAGGGATCAATGGATGGCTTCACAGTAATTTCACACTCAGAGAAGATTCCTTTCACCTCTTGTTATAATTAAAATAACTGACATTTTTCTATGTTAATAAGCTACTTCATTTCCTGGTGGGGTTTGTTGGGGCATAATGAACTCCATCATGGACTGGTTCACTGATGTATATTGTCCTTTTTCATTCTATAGATACAGATGGTTTCACAATGCCACGTGAAAGACCAATTTGACTAAGATATGGTATTTAGTATTAGAATTTCTCATGCACATATTAAATAGCTTATTTAAAGGTCATAGCAATTTAAATTGTGATCTGATGAACCTTGTGGTTTAGTGCATTATGCATTAGATGTAAGTATTTTCAGATTTTAAAATCAAAGACATTAAAACCCATTATTTTATAATTTTATTCTGAAATTGTTGTCTTCCCCACTACTGACCTTTAGTGGTTTTACCTTGAGCAGAAGCCATAGAATATACTTTAACATCATCTCCTAAAATCCTCTTGCCAGGGGGGAATGCCCAGCACAGAGAAGAACAAGATCACAAAAATTATTTGTAAAGTAATCCAGACTTGAAAATATGGTACACCAGTCTTGTTTCAGCAACCTAGAAACAAAGTATCTGGTTTTCAGAAAAATCAGATCAACTTCCTAAGGGTCTGGTTAAACTGCTGAGTGTAAATTGCTACTGGAATTGACTGTTAAAGATCTTGATTGAGCAGGTTAAACATCAGCTGGATTTATTACAGTTCTATTTGTACTTCATCTGTATCTGGTACAATTAAGCCAATCAAAGTAAGTGAATCAAATCTAATTTACTCTCTAATGGACCAAAAAGGAACGAATAAACACAGCACTATTAGAGCCAAATGATTAAACATGTCTCTGAGTTTTTTTTTTTCTATTTCAGCATAGAAGAATCATGGTGTTTATGCTGCAATTAATCACTAAGGAGTGATGTAAACTAGTTTGAGCATTCATTCATTTTTCTTATGGTTTCATAAAAATGCTAAACAAAATATGTATGTAATGAAACAAATTCAATTGGAATCAGATACATTTATTCATATAACCATTTATGTTCTACCTAAAATCATTACGGGATTGACTCACAGAGGTGTATTTATCAAATTAGATAAAAATGTGTTGTACCAATCTTTTCCATGTTACTAGGCCTTTTAAGGACAAAATTCAGCTCGTGTAAATAGCTGTCTAAGGTGCATGTATTGTGTTCAAGTTCATTAGGTAAGCATTAAAGTTAAAGTTATATAATCAGGATTAATTTGATATTTTAAAATTATGCAAAATGGAACTCCATCTACTCTGCATTAGCCAGAAGCTGCACACTGTAAGTCTGGAGTCCTTCCTACATCCCAGCATCAGGAAGTAAACCTCAGCTTACAGCTACCAACTGGAAACTGGATTTAATCTGAAACAAGTAACCTAAATAAGAAAACTATCTAGAGCATTAACAAACAGAGTGCACATCATTTAACCATATCATATGAAAACCACCCTTTCCTTTAGAATGACTTGCTTATTTTGTGCCAACGTGATGCATTTAGATTTTAATGCCCCAAGAGGGCCCATTTATGAAATAGTTTCCTTTGGTGTCTTTGGAGACATTTTGTCTCCAAAGCGGGAAGTAGCTGCACCCCCCTGGGGTTGCTCTGCACGCCCTTGTTTCTGATTGCATTTTTTCTGTCATCCCTAGCCTACATGATCTCACACAAAGTTATGTTTTGGCTCTTCCACTACAGGAGAGAAAGCACAGTGTAGTGTATGAATAGACTGGAAATAACAACCATTTTGTAAATGTGAATGTATTTTATTCCATGTGAAACTTCTTTGCAAATATCAATATTCTGCAATGACTAAGGGTTTCTACAATGTCCTGAAGTTCTTTTTTGTCAGGACTTGGTTAGGGTACCTCTAGGACAGAGTTAAAAGGAAAGACAGAAATTACTCAAAATATTTGGTAAGAAAGCATGTTGCTCTGAAACTTGAAAGTTTACTTGGGCATTCAGCAAACAACAGAATATAAAAATAGTCAGATTTGTACTCTGCAACCAGTACTTTTGACAACTGAAGCTGTCACCATTCATCAAATCACTTACTTTAAAAAGCAAATTCGCAGTGACAGTTTTCAGTCTGGGCTTGTACAGTATCTAGTGTGAAGGAGTCCTGGCCCACAGCTGAGGCTTCAGAATAATATACCCATCAGACACACTATGTTGCTATAGCAAATTTATCACTGCCTTGGCATAGACTATAGGCATATTTTTATCAGTCAGTACCAGTCCCAAAAATATTTTTGCAAGTGGGGCCACCAAGCTGAGGGAATAATTTCCACAACCTGTGGCAATGTGTGATTCCTGACACACACGGGATGTGATTGGCACTGGTGGCTTGGGGAGCTCCTGGCTACCTTGGGGAATGGTGCAGCTCTGCAGAGACATTGCACTCTGTCCGGTGTAGGCAGGCTGTGGTGAAAAGCACATCAGCACTAAGCCTCAACACTTGCCCTGGCCTTTGGAATGCTAAGAGAGACAGCAGGCCAGTTGTGACACAATTTCAGTAGACCCTCTGTGCTGCATCCAAAGAGCTGGACAAGCAACCACATCATCCATGTGCCTCCAGATCCTCCCAAGCCTAACAACCTCATACAGGCTCCAACATCACACAGCATGTGAGCCCGGCTCAGCATTGCAGAGATGACAGGTTCTAAAGTCATCTTGTGGCTGTCCCTAACTATATGAGTTTTCTTTCCAGAGCACAATCAGCTTTAAATCATGATTGACCTGTGTAATTTTGCCCTGAAATGGCATGGGACAGCCTGGGTAGTCAGTGAGAAATGAGAAGGCTGGAAAAACGAAATTGGTGTAAATATACAGAAAGACTTAACCTGTACTAAATGCCAAATATAGATGAAAGGTTTGATTTTTAAAAGGCAAGAAGTGAATGACCTCAGCACTTATGGTCAGTCACCTACCTGTGTAAACATGCTATTCACACACATCCTTCCTTTGCTTGGCTTGCTGTGCTCGCAACCTGACAGAGCACTGATGACAAGCACCAGACTCCCAGGGCATTTGTACCATGCGTATTTTATATCAGGAGAGAGATGCACACCACAAACCTTCTGAATAATCCGCAGATCTTTTGTGATAGTCCTTTCTTCGTAATGTTTTATTTAAGGAATTGAATCAATAAACCTATTCCTGTAGTACTGTTAAACACCTGTTGCCTTCAGTGACTGTTGGGAGCAATGCTCCATGGAGTCAGTTAAAAAGACACATGTACTCTGCCTTCCTGCCCTGATGTGATTGCTGATGCCAAGTCAACGCTTAAGAACTGGATCACCTCCAGGAAAGTGAAATCTGCACACAAGATTTTCTGAGCTGAGTGTGAGAATGGATGTTGAAGTGCAACAACTGCCTACAGATTTCTGTTTCTGTGATTTTTACTCAGGCTTACAGCTGGGTGTTAAGTAATGCAATTCTAAAACATATGTAATAGCAAAACAAGCTGTTTATTTTCAAAGTCGCAGACAAATTCGAAATTATAACAAATAATTTAACTAGCATGATTAATAATTACTTCCTCTTAAAAATATAAAGAGAATTCCTTTGATGGGAGAATTTAACACACTGTACCTAGCAAACATCATTTTTGAAAACCTCTTAAAAATACCCACACTAATCACCTGGAAAATAACTGTGTACCAAATGAAAGGGTCAGGAATCTCCTGGGACTGTAGATCAGAACCTTTGGCAAGCTAGCTTTAATTAGCAGCAAGACAGTGAGAAAACATCTTTCCAGAGTCATGATGCCAAAGCTAAAATTCAAAGTAACTATCACTGAGAACAAGGTGCAGATAGGGAAAGGAGCTTATTCACCCACAAACGAACAAAAGGTAAGGTTGAAAGACAGAGAAATCCCAGAGCTCTACCTGGGGAGGGGCTAGAAAGGGGCTGCAAAGGGCAAATTGCAAAGATGGATTTGATGTGAGGCGTGACCAGAGGTAAGAGTATCAGAGTAGCAACAAAAATAAAAGAAGCTCCGGTGAGAGGTCTTCTGCTCAGAAACAGGCATGTAGAGGTACTAGATGTTTATAGCATTTGCTTTTCATGAAGATATCTGGGGTTTAGTTCTTGATCACCGTATAATTTCTTTTATGCTGTATGATTGTATGGCAACTGTTTAATACTCTTTAATTCATGTTTTTACTTCTGTGTTTGGGCAAGGCTTGAAGTAAGGCCCTCTGTCTTAGCTAAATACTATCTTTTCAGATTTATAACATCATGCTTTCTCCTACTGTCACTCCTGACCCTAAAATTTTTCCCACTGTTTTTGCACAGTAGGGAATGTGTAGCAGGCAGGAGGCTCATCTCAGTGTGCCACGCAGATCTGTCTGCTGGGAAATGGGCTTGATCTGCCTCATGCTGGAAAAGACTCAAATCTGAACACCAGACTAGCTGGTAAAATTATGTTGCCACTGACTATGTTTTTTAAAGAAACAAAGGGAGCTGGTCGTCTGTGCCCAAGGGAATGATTTAAATGACAGAGTGTTGGTCTGTGAATCCCACATATGTTTTTCGAGTCTGGGGCCAGAGAAGGAACAGATGTCTAAGTCTGGAAGAAACACTCTTCCCTTTTTTAGCACTTCCTATTCACTATTATAAGGTGTCCCCTCATCAGTGGTGATTTCCATTTCTGCATATCTAGTTCTCCCTGTGAGTAATGTAGACACCTAACCTGGCACTGAGTTTAATGGAGGTGTGATGCTCCCGGTGTACCTCCACAAGGCTACAAGCCTGCAATTGAAGTGAGCACAGGGTGCACTAGCTGTCAGGTTCAACTCCAGTCTTTTCATCTCGGCTCCTTGTAAGGGTGCTTAAGAGAGCAAGGTTGGTATGGAAGCTGCCACTCACAGAGGAAAAGCATTTTGTACTGCAAGATCCTGCAGCAAGAAGTTGTGTCAAGAAGTGAATGATTTCTTTGTTTGTGGTTATGGCATATCCAGAGTTGGTCTTACTCTGTCAGTAGATATTGCTATAAAAATTAGCCTTTGTGTAAAACAAAGAGCTGTTGGAACCACTCAACTAAGTCAAGAGTGGATAGATATTGAACTGCTAAATTAGTACATGTGTTTCACCTTCATGAAAGCTTTGCATTTTTTTAATCTGCTCTTCTTTACAAGCAGCTGTACGTATTGCTGGCTCCTTTGGCAGAAACAGTGCAATCAGGAGGACATGACAGCCAAATTGGCAACATAATGCTCACTCTCTTGGTGAGGCATCACAGTATCTGCTACGACTGAAGGAGACTTTCAACACTGGGAAGGGCATGATTTCTTTAGGCTACATAGGATTTACTGTCATTTTGAAGTTACTTTGGGTTCTGTTTTGATCTTATCTCAAACCAGGAAATAATACTCATCCATTTTCATTCTACAGAACCTAAAATGCTCATCAAAATCCACGTCAGGTTAAAGTGCACACCACTGTCCTTGCTATGCAATCTATGGGCTGGTTTCCCATCTGGCTGCAGAGAACTGCTCACATATTTTTTGGTTCCCCAGCAGAACTAAAGCGTGAAGTTGGAACTGTGCTCTCCATCCTGACTCCACCTTGGAAACCTGCACGAAGAGTTGAGGAGGTCACATATAGCATGAATCCAGATGGTCACTTGAAAACAGAGGCTGCCACGGAAGCCCCTTTTCCCCAGAAGTGGCACTGCCAGCCCATATTGCCAGCACAGAGTCCCCTAAGCTGCAGGCTGTGCCAGCCCACTCACTCTATTCCCCTGACCCCCGGCACCCTTCGATTGTCCCAGCTACCCCAGGGCTCATATAGACACCAAACCTTATCCAACCCCCAGAGCTGGCAGTGTGAATGTCTGCTCCCAGAGCAGATCCCACTGTGGGATCCTGTCCTCCCACATAATTCCTGCTGCCAGCCCCTGTTCCTCATATTGTACTTCAGGCCTCCATCCTGCGCACTGAAGCTGCAAAGATGGGCTATCATAATCAGTTTCTGTTTTTAATAAGATCCGTTCTGTGACGTGGTTTGTTTGTGACTTTATCATAGGAACACAAAAATTTATTTTAAAAAGAGGTAATTTTACGATGAAGTGCAGAGTGCTGCCAGTTTTCTCCTCTGTGGCTCATCTACAAAAGTATTTGGGTGGGTATAAGAGATGGTAGATCAGAAACTTCTTTACACTGTGCCAGAGAATATAAAACTGGAAGGCAGCTGACAAAAGGTGGCAATGAGACAGTAAGAGAACCATGTTGTTGAAGAGGTATAAAAACCTAATGCCATAAAGAGAACATTGCTGAAAAATAAATTTAAGTTATAAGCACATATTCAAAGAGCGCTTGAGGAAGGCAGAAAAATTATATTCATGTAAAAGAGGTAAATCCTGTGGCTGCAGATTTTCTAGAAGCTTCCAGTCAACAGTCAACCATTTATTGGCTCAGCATGTGATCAGGCTGGGTTAGCAGATCACTCATCACAGCAAGGTTAGCCCATCACTTATCATACAAGCTCCTAGCTAACATTCCATTATATTTTTTCTATACATCTAAGATGCAAGCTGCCCCTTAGAGTAATGTCTGAAAGTACGAATTGCACATACCTTAGTGAGTAATTGCAGTCTGAATATTAGTGCATGATTTAAAATATCCTTTTTGATGGTAGAGTGTGGATAAATTTGGATTACATATGTCTCCTTATGTAAAAGAGATTTTCTTCTTTTGGTAACACATTGTCTGCTGCATTTGCCTAGCACCCCCTACCATATGCTCTTTAAAACAAGCTGTTGCATTTCAAGAATTGTCCCTAGTAATTAACAGGAAAAATATTGTAATTATTTTTTCTGCATAAACTAAAAGACCTTGCATCAAATAAGACTTGTTTTCCCCTCTGGCTACTTGCTCCTGTAAGCCATAAAATCACTTTCTTCTGTTCAATTCCTCACCTCCTGCCTGTCAGTTCAGCTTTTGGCACCACTGCTTCAAGTAAATACAAAGCAAGGTTTTTAAAACCATAATTTCATATCCTTTTTCCACTTTGTCTCTGAGCTTCTTGAAATCCTTAAAATTAATTTGCTCTGAGATCTCCTTTTCATCTCTGTTTTGCTCTCTTCATTCTCCTGCGTAGGTTTTTCCTCTCTTGCTTCCAGAAACCTATGTCTGAACCAGTCTCAGAGTTGCTATTTGCATCCCCTTGAACCTCTTTCTTTTTTTCTGGACCAAAAATTAGCTTTCTTCTTTAATTCCAGAAAGATTTTGCCTCTGTGGCTTTCTGTTCTCCCAATTAATCTCCCTAGAACTTGATCAATCAATACTCTGGGCTGTATGGGCTCCCTGTTCCCTGTTTTCCTCTCAGTCACTGTAAGACAAAACCTCAAATCCTTTTCCTTTCCTTCAAGTGCATCAATTCTGGCCCATGCAATTTGCTTTTGATACCTATAGGTATATTATATAATACATATTTGTGTCTATTACAGTAAATCTCAAAGTCCTTCACGTCTGATTTGCCTTCTTCTTCCAGTTTCTCTCCTTTATGGTCTGTCTAATACCCTCTAAATTCTCTAAAGCTCTCCTAATCCAGAGTGGTGGAAGCTGAGAGAGCTGTTCATCACCATCTAGTTCTCTCGTTTGTGTGACAGGCTTTCGTGGCATCTAGTCATCCAAAACTGAGTAAACAAAATAATTGTCTTAAGAGAAGAATAGCTTTCATCTCTTGATGCATGGAGTCCCCTTCTTTAAAGTTACCCACTGACTTTGTATTCTGTTTGTTTTAAATAATTTTCAATCACTATAATAGAAACAGATTTCATATAAATCTATAGCAAAATTCCCAATAAAATGAGGATCATCTTCAAACAGAATTTTGCCTAGGTTTTCTTAATTTGTAGGCTGTTCTACTTTTTTTTTCTGGAATGGGGCCTGGAAGTGAAAAGGTCACTTGAATGAAAATCTTCTTTGGCAAAATATATTTTTCAGGAATATTAAAGATTCCAGAGCTCCAAAATTAGGTCCTCTTGACTGAGTGTGCAAAAGAAATCTTGAGTTAATTGCTGTCTTATGCAATAAAGCTATTGAGATGCATTGCAAGCTGGTCTTAATTCCAGCTTTCGGTATTCTAATTTCTTATGAATTTGTATTGATTGCTTTGGACTGGTCTTCAATTAGGAAAATGATCAAGGTTTCCTAGAAAGTGAATGGGAAAAAAGGTGTTCTGTTACTTGCTTATCTGGGTTTCACAGGGTGTAATCATAGTCTGAAGATGTCCACTGGCCAATGCAGAGGGCTGAATGCTGCAGAATCCAGAAATAGTATCTGAGGAATACTTTGAAGAGATTGCTGGGGTTTTGACTAGCATGTGTCTTGCATACCTTAAACAAAACTAAGCAAGAGGTAATCTTCTATACGTATTTTGGTATTTTAGAAATAGTAGTGATTTCCTCTGTTGACAGTGGTAGTTTTGTATTCTCATTACAAGAAAGCTTTCTTTTAACCTGGACAACTAGTTTGCATGTCCCACATATCCAAACAATTATCCTTCAAGATATTTCAAGTGTATTTCCTCTTGAAAGATTTCTACCTTTCACAAAGCCTCTTTTGAGATAGCTAGAAAATCCCTATTTTCTTTAGATCAAATCACCATTTAATTTTGGCATGCAGGGCCTTTGTTCAATTTACAAAGACCATCAAGTATCTGGATCAAATACAGCAGCAGTTAAACTCTGCCTCACAGGGAAAAGTTAATCCAACACTTTGATATATCAAGTGATGATTTAACTCCTCTTGGGAATCATAGGTGATGGATTTGCGCCTTCTAAACCAGCAGCTGTTTCAGTTATGTGTTACCAATTAGGAAAGAATTTTCCCGTATTTTGAGCCTGTAGAACATATGGTATGTTGAGGTCCCCATAATCACGTTCATATGCACCCTCACCACTGATTACTCCCTAGGGAATCTAAAGCTCTGCTAAATCAGTGTGTAGTCCCTGAAACAGACCCATACATGGTCCAGTCATCACTACTACAGGAGTAAATCCCCAGTGGTACATTCTTCATCCACCTCTCCAAAATTGCCTTCCTCTGGTGAGATGACTATAGGCATAAAGAAGTTTAAAAGTTCAATTACATTTAATTTTATAATGAACACTTATTTCACAGCCTGTGCATGGTTTTTTGTTCTCTGTGTTTTCCTATTCTTAACTCCAAACAAGAGGATTTTTCCTCGAACTTTGTTGCTAGGGAACACCTCTGCTGTATATCACATTGTGCACTGAAGGGTGTAGTAGAGGTGTTTGCATTTTCAAGCCAGACCCCTGGTCTGAAGTGGAAATGCCTTATGGTTGTCTTGTCTATGGCATCCTGAGTGGCTTAGAGGGCCAGACAAACTACCAGACAACAGTGACATTACACCACAATATTGTAAAACCAGATTAGCAGGAAGATCTGAGCCATACAGCGTGGAGAAGCGTGAAAGTCTTGGAGAGACTTGCTCTGTCTAAGCCAGGAGAAGAAGAGGTTTCTGATACTCTGTGCTGAGAAGCAGTAGGTACACTCTTGTTACTCATTCCCCATAACACTGAAAGCTACTGATTGGAGAGGAGGAGCTTGTCTCCCCTACGGCTCGGTAGAGCATTCAGACCAGCTGGTGGAGAATCTGTACCCTGCTAGCACCTGAATGAGCTCTGCCCACAGACGCCTTGCAAGCCCATCTCACTCGCAGACAGATATTTTGCCACCTGACTCAAAACAAATCTCTGCTCAGAGCATGCTTTTTAACAGCCAGCTTTCAGCAGTGCTTCCAGATATCTTCTCCCTTCTTTGCAGCCTGGAGAAGGATGGTGGTCTGGGTGATTTCCAGAGGAGTAAATGTTAGTAGTGCTGGGAGCAGCTTCCCTGCATTCGGATGTGATGGTAATGAAACAAAACCAGTGTTGCCAACTATCACATCTTTTTCATGCCTCCTGTAAAACACAGTATTCTCTAAAGCTTTCGTTCAGAATATCATCACAAAAAAAATTCTACCTTATCTTTAGTTCTACTGCATATAACGGCTTAGAATTATGGGGGAAATGTAGGTTTCAAACAAAATTTAGAACATCTAAAAAGCTCAGTGTATGCTGATGTTCACTTGGTTTGCGTACTTTGATATAGTAATGAAATTAATGGCATTTATGGGTAATCATAGCAACTATCAATGGAGCAAAGTGTATAAGAAAGAAGTAAAGATCAATGAAATTTTTGTGAGTAATGTTGCTGGGTATGGCTCCGTATTCTGCTATTTTAACTCTAGGTAAATCAAGTTTTAGGCTTTTAAGTTATTTTAAATATTATTATTTAACTTAGTTTTAAAAAAAAGTAAGATTTCAACTTTCTGTTAAATTAAATCATGTTCAAGCCCTGGTACTTTGTAAGCCTGCAGAGTACTGGGATGGCAAAGAAGGCCAGTGATGAAAACAAGTAACACCACACTCTGAGAGGGGAACTGTAACAAAGAAAAGGTATTGTCTGTCTCATGTACCATCAGCATGGAAAATGAGAAATTATCACTATTCTCAGCTAGTTACATGGAATGTACTTCTTCCAAATTCAGCCACAAAATACATAATTCTAATTCTGCCTGTGAATATGTGGTTACAAGAGTATTGCTGATGTAGATGCATCAGTCATTCAACTTAGTAAAGGCCAGCAGGAAAGATACATTAACAATAGCTTCTTACTGTGGAATTAATATAGAGGACTCTCATGGAGTCAGTGGTATAATAAATACATAGGTGAAGCAGGGAGACCTTCCTATTTTTTGGGGGTTTTTTGTCCCCTTTTCTTTTTCCCCGTGCTTGAAAGGAAAAGTTCTAAAAAGTGAACTGTTTGCCAAAAGAAACCATATGCACTATCAGTTCACTGCAGTGGGAACCACTGGGCTGTACCAGATGGAAATTCCTATCTCCATGTATCTATTGAAGGATGACTTAATGAATTTCTTGCCTGTTCTACATTGTCTAAACATTTATAAATTACTTTCAAACCTGGGGTGTAATAGGAACATGTGGGAGTTCCTGTCTTTGACAGATGCATGTTTAAAAGACTACTGGCCGTATTCTGGTGTATGAAGTGTCACCGATAGAAACTTTGATGCTGCTCCAAACACAAATAATTCGTGGCTTAAACACACTGTATTTTTAAAGGTGCAACTAATAATACATTATTACAGTATCCTGCCTCTGCCTGCCACAACCTCTCTTTCATTAATCTTGGAATAAAAATTCTGAAACCTAGCAATATCGTTACTATATGTACATTTCACTGGGGCACCAAACTGCTTTAAATTACATGATTGCAGCATTACATTACAAATTACTATTAATAAATCATTGCAAAAATTCAGAGATGTTAATTGCATCAGAATAATGGATCTACTCTAGAGAGAATGTTCAAGGGGTAAAATTATCCTGCAGGATTTGCAACTGTTTGCTCTTAATATTAACAGACTAATTAGTGAGTGCATTTGAGACATGTTTGCCTGGAAAAATTTTCTTCCCGAACTGTTGTAATGAATTGAACAGGAGGAAACTTTGGTTGTCAGTGGTTACTCTATAACCAGATCTCTGAAGAAATTTATTTTTATAACAACTTACAAAATACTGGCATCATCATTACATGTTCAAATATGATTAAGAGTTCAGTGAGTATGATATTTTAAAACATGTATAAAATTTATTATAATGTTAATGCTTTTGAAATAAATCTTATCTTTTCCTAAGGGAAATATTTCCTTTAGTATTTCAAGACTCACATATTCTCACAACAAATACAAGCCCTGTGGATTGTTTTTAAAAGATTTTTTGTTAATCATTGGAATTGCCATGATCTGAGTAAAAATTTAATTGCAACAACTGGTCTGCCTGGATGAAAAAGAACACAACAAAGGTAACGACTCTGAAATGCACAGTGGTACAGTACTGAATCAGTGCAGCTGCCAGTGTGAGCTTCTGTTCAGACTTATTGATGATGCATTATCCATGTCGGAGTGATGTGTCTGAAAATAGCTACCCGTGATTGCAAAACACAGCACTGGCACTGTCTACCAACGGTGCTGCTGCTACAAGAACCATTGCAAACGTAGTAAAAGCAACATCCTTGGCTAACCAAAGTAGCAGAATATGTAATCCCACTTTGGAGCTATAGGGAGGGCACCATGTGCCTGGACTGATAAATTATGAGCCTAAAATCTTTGATTTCTGACAGTTTCTTCCTGCAGCAAGTGAAGTATCACACAGAAGAAAAATTATTGTCCAAAGAAGAAAAGAGCACTGAATTTAACTCGTGGCAAAAGAATCCCAGGTGAGACAGTAGGTTAAATTCCATAATTACAATGATCCAATAAGATAGCAGGATGCAGGGGATGCAGCCAGAGCATCTCTGGAGATGCAGAGCTCTGAGCCCAGTTAGTGCAAATAGCAAAGGCAGAGCTGATTCTGCAGTGATGGAGGAGGCAAGCAGATAATATGTCAAGACTGTTCCTAGTCTTATTTTTCCATATCTGTTATTTCTTGTTCTGTGCTCTGTGTTTTGTTGCCATTTTGTACGTTCATCTCACCTATATGCTGCATTTAAACTTAAGCAGCATCCTATGTCTATACAGTTACTTGGTCCAGTAACATGAACTGGATTATACAACAGGGCTGCAGTATTTGATCTTGCAAAATGAAACAAAAAGTATAAAAGCACAACACTACTCTGACATGAATGTCTTTGCAGATTGAAATTCTTAGCCTCTAGCCTTAAGGAGCTTACTCTCTTCCATTTCAGAAACTCTCACACCAGAGCTCTCACACCTTCTAGTTAATTAATAATATGGGGTTACATATAGTCAGTAAAAACTGTGAGGAATATGACAAACAAGCTTGTCTTAGAAATATTCCTAAAAGGCATAATATGAAGGCATGAGACTCGAATAGCAAAACACCCAGAGACAGACTCTTTAGCAACAGGCAGCTGATGGTCCACCTTCCCCAGCTGCTAAGCTGCTGTTTCACTAACAGTGTCTGCTAACCTCACTCTCCAGACAAGATGTTATTAAAAATGAAACCAGCTTAAGTGAAAGTGGAAAAGCCTATGCAGATGTTTCAACAGCAAATAAAAGATTAGTGAATTTTGCCTCTGATCTTCAAATAAAATTTTTAATTAAGTTTAATTAACCTAAAGGCATCTAGAAAAGATGAGAGAGAATAAAGTAACAAGACAACCAAAGCTTCTATGTTCCCAGAAAGAACAATCATATTGCCTTCATTAATTCAGGAACTACTTGCAGAAGTTTGCAAGTGGAGAGAAAGTAGCTCTTGATTTCAAGTCATTTACACTCCGCAATGGGTTGTCCAGCTCATGTGCTTGGGCCAGAGATATTGAGTTCTTAAGTTCATTCTAAATAAATGGGTCTAGAGTTGCTGCAGATCTTTGTACATCTCAGTACAAATTTTGTGGCTTAAAATGGCCTCACATCTACAGAAAATAGGAAATACTACTTCAATTACAGACATCCTCAGTGGCTTTGGACAGACATAACTAGCAAGATTCTGTGCCCTCTTTACCTTAGAAACCCAGTATGTTTCCTAAGGCCTTCCTATGTACTGTGAAGATAAAATCTGATGGTACAGTTTTGACAATCTCAGTAAGGCTTGGCAGCAGATAGATACTCTGGCTGCAAAAAAGACACCCTTTCATTGCAGACAAAACAAGAAGCACTCCAAATACTGAAGAACAGTAAAATGACCCAGCCTGAAATAATCAATTACTGCCATTGAGGGTGCTAAACAAGAGAGTGGGAAATGAAGGCTGAAATACTCTGTGTACTTTAGGTGGAGCAGGGAAGGGAACTATGGTTTCCATGCCTTGGATGGCCAGTTCTGGGGAGAAAAGATTCCTTTCCAGTTAAAAATGCTATCTAAAACCTGAAAGATCTTCTTCAGTGAAACTATGCTTTCCCTCTGAGTGCTTTTTTTTGAAAAATGCAAGTTTTCACACAAAACTTCTTGGCTGAAGCATTCCAGTCAACTCTAGCACTCAGCTGGTGTGCAACAGAGCCCACCACCAAAAGGAGCCCAGGAGAGGAGTCCCACCACCAGCAGAGTTCACTCCAGTGCCTCTGGAGCTTTGGGATCTCTTTGCTTTCTCACTCGTGTTACTTCATTGCAAGTATTGCCAAAAAACAAAGCACAAAGATCTAATGCAGCAAAACAGGAGGAAAGTCAGGATCAGAGACGCTGTGTCCAGTGTGTGCCTTGTCCTAATACAGCAAAATAGATAGTTCAGTCAAAGGCACAAAATAACTAGATTATTTTATATAATCTACTGGATTTTTGTTATGTAACCAGTAAAGGAGGATTATCCAGTAATCCTCCACCTCTTTCTAAGGGATTCTGATCCATGAGTGTCTTACAGTCCCTCTAATATCACACTTGAGTGAGAATCTATCACCATTTAAGAGTTAGAACATAATAGGATGTTGAGAATTAAATCTCTCCTTTTTCATTATGTAGTGCTCCTCCATGTATTTATCCAAAGGCTGGCTACTAAAGCTGTCATAAGCCTCCAACTCTCTTGGGTACCACTATGATGAGTGTATAGCATAAATGTCTGGATTGATACAATGAAAAGTTAACAAACTGCTCAGGTAAAATCAATCCTGAAATTGTAGCATGGTAAGTCCTGGCAATGGGCAATTCGGCTTCTGATATAACTGTAACAGAACCAGTAATTTTTCTTTACCTTGCCACTTACCTACTTTAGCCTTAGATTCAGACTGTAATTTCTGTTTGTCATGGATCCAATTCTTGTTTACACAATGCCTAGGACAGGGATGTCTAAACTGTAATGTGCCCTCCTAGTTAGGCAAGATTGCTACCACAAGATTGATAACAATTATATAGTCAATCTTTCCAAGAAGGAGGATTATAAGAGTTAGCAAGCTGCATGAAGAGAATAATGAAATCACACCTGCTGTTCCTAGATGGTGTAAAATGTCTAAATGGTCATTATTTTCTTATTTAATATACATGTAATGTTAGATACGTAATAATTTTCTGTACCATTCCAAAATCAGTGAAAGCCTATATTAATTTCACTTGTGATCATAGCGCTAGCAGCAGTGCTTCTTAATCATTTGCATATGCAATTAAGAAAATGGCATGCAATTACAAACTGGCAATGCGTGGGATAAAACACATCTTTGCCCTGAAGAGACTGAGTTAAGCTTCCTTAAAGCAACATCTTTCAAGTCTGCCCAAAACTTTCTTTTTCCATTTCTCTCAATTCTTCTTGCTAATACAACTGCACACCAAGCCATACAGATAGCATAAACCTTTTCAAATATCTGGTGTGTTCTTCCTGCACATCTGAGAAAAAGAAATTGGAAAAAGTCAAATTGTGATGCTAGTCCTTTGCTTTCCAGGGAACACAGCCCAGGCTTTGGCTCTGCAGTTAAAGCTCGTACAAAGGCTGGGGTAGAGCAAAGGGTTAGAGTTTATGTGTGAGTCTCACTCAATTCCACTAGTATGCTTTCATTAATACTCAAATTTGCACAAAAACTTTCAAAATCCCTGATGTCTCTGCCAACCAATAATAACTAATGTCAGTATTTTGATACATGAAGCAGCTGGTATCTCCTACTAATATTTCAATTAGCAATATGAATGCTAGTTAAAAATATTTCTGTGCACTTTGGAAATCTACAGTTGGAAGGCTTGGCTGGAGAAGAATTGGAATTGCTGGCATTTTATGACATAATCTGAATACCTCTTGAAGCAGCAGGTGGACAGGATGCTATATAGATACTATTCAGGCATGTGTTCGTATGTAAACAAGATCCCAGCATTGGCTGTAGATAAGATTTGGTATTGATTCCCATTTTAGCCTGTCTTTTGGTTGCTTATAATTTTGCAAAGCTGCAAGTGCTGTGTCTATGAATCTCTATTTGGAGAATAAATTTGTTTTTGGATAACTCAGCCAAAAACTGTTCGAGGAAAAGCTGGTGCTCTCACATAAATTAATGGATCTGAGGGCCTGAAAACCTTTAGTGCTCCAAGCAGGAGCATGAGGGAGCCAGAAAGCTCTGTTCATATGTGTCAAACTTTTGCCCAAATTAAAATCTGAAAATTTACTTGGTGTAGGATCAGTTGAGGTTGATTCAAATTCAGTTTTTAAATGCCCTTAAAATTTCATAATATGCAAACTCTGCTATGTGTGAGTATACTGGGAGCCATCAGGTAGCAGAAAACTGAGATGGAGGGAAGAGGTGAAGGAACAAAAATGGAACCGAATGGGAAAGGGAGCTGATGAGGTATGAACCAGATCCCAAATAGATCCAGAATCAGCAGTTATGTGGAAGACTGAACTCCAGGGAGGAAACCAGCCTGGGAGAGAGCCTGAAACTGAAGACTGGGATTGCCTGGAGGAAGAGACCAAAGTGGTCATACTACCTGGGAAGCTTCACCTTTGTCATGAGTATGAATATACAGCATGTGGGTCTTTGTCGACCCAGGAAAGCAATGGTTTCGTACTGACATAGTTTTCTTGTTTGGATTTTCTATTTCTTCTTTTAGCTAGAGAGCTGTGTAGCTATTTCACTTCATCTTAAAAACAGAACTGGAAGATGAGATCACTCTTGCTGTTGCCTTGTTCTTCCCAGCAATCCCTATCTCTGATGGGGAATGTTGCTCCCTGCTCCTGTGCTTCCTTTCCCCTCTGCTAGATTTGCAGTCTGGCCATGTAAAGGAGCATGTGGCTTTTTTATATCCTGAAAACTAATGCAGAGGTGTTAGAAATGCTGTCATAATTGTTTGAAGAAAACTGCTAGCCTTTCCAGAAGGAGAGGGAAACAGCAGGAGGGTTCTTTTAATGTAAGTTTAATTATAATGGCCAAGTAGCTCAGCACCATCAGACCATAAGTTACAGCTTCTTGTTTATGATACACCTGACAGGAGGAATTTCGGATTCTTTAAGATATGTGTCTAATAACTGGTGTCAGTCCCTAAAGGCACAGACCTTCTGCTCCATATCCATCTCCACTTTAATTTGATCATTTTTTATTGAACTATGAAAACACATAGCAAAAAATCCTCTAAAATTAATAACCTATACAATGAAGTGAAGAATAATGAAATTCTTTATAAAACAGTTTAATCAGTGACAAGGCTAAATGCTGCAGTTCACAAGTTATGAACTTGGAAATTCACAAAATAAATCATTCCTGTTTACTCATGCTGAGTTTATAGAACTCATATGGTAACAGTAACCTTCAATGACGTGCAAAGATTCAAGGGAAGAAGAAAAAAGCCAACAGATGGTACTGTATGTAATTCTTCAGCAGTGTTCACTGACTTTTTTTTCCTTTTGTCATTAAATTATCTAATTTTGCATGGCCATTTGTGAATGCATCAACAATATTCAATTTAGTATGTGACACAATGTTTTTTCATGCCCATAAGAAGCATGTCTAAAATTTTCAAGGCTAGTTTTAGCACAGCTATAATAGCTTGAGTGGAGTCTCAAAATATTTTGTATCTGGATGCTAGCAGGTTTTTTTCCACTCTGTTTTTTCACTGACTGTCAAGACTATTGTGGAAACACCTTCCAGGCATGTTATTGTAGAATGTCTGGTGGGTGTGCAATAGTCTTCAGCTGTGGCTGTTGTTGTAGAAGTGCTGGGCAGCAGTTTTGGACTGTATTCTTGACTGTGTGCCAGGCTTCAAATCTGGTGCTAAACCTAGTTGCTTGTTGTCAGTTGTATTACTCCCTTGAGTAACACTTGCAGGGTTAGGTATTACTTACACAAAGATACACAAATGGTACAGTTGTGGAAAAGCTGAGAGTAAGTGCTCTGGAACTATACTGAAATCCCATGGTGGGCTTTGCTTAGTTTTAACACTACTTTACATCACAAGGAACATCATTTACCAAGATATCACTGATAAATCACAGCCAGAAACACCTTTTCCAGGTCTCCTGGAGACCATAGTACACAAAAAAACCCCTTGGTAGAGTTGTAAACTGGTTGCTTTTCCCCACTTTTCACCAGAACTTGCTAGGTTCTCCAGTTTAATTTCCTCACACTCAAAATGAAAGTGTGGTCTTCAAATATGGAAATAAAATTCCACATATGGACAAGAATTATCCTTCTTCAGAGCTCACTGATGGAGCTATAAAGTCTCCTGAACTGTACGAAAATATTTGCCAAACTTCAAGTCCTTTCTCTCCAGTTTTGTTCTGCCAAATAACTCTGATGTCCACATCCACATGTGCTCACTCAAAATCTGCTTTTCTTGTCCAGAGAGCATACTCCCCTGGTACATCCTTGAACATCTCCTCCACTTGGAATAAAATACTCTGAGTTTTCCTTCTGTTGCTGCTACTTAGACACTGCAATAATAGATTTTTTTTTTTAAATCAAAATGAGACGTTCCTGGGACAATGTATTCAAACACAAATTAAACCACTAAATTAATTTTTGGACACCTATATAGGATACGTGATTTCCAGGACAGTAGAGATAAAAGAAGGCATATTTGTTCCTTCCTGGATATCAGGCCAGTACTTTATGTAGATATCTAAAAACTTCAAAAGGATCCTAACTTCAGATGCATCCAACTGGTATTTGCTGGTCCCACATTTTTCTCCTGAAGTTAAGGAGATGTGGAGGCTCAAATGGGAATACTCAGAGGATGGGAAAGAGTAATGCACATTTTTCTGTCATTCTGGTGATGCTGCCATTGTCTTTCCCTACCTGTTGATATCATGATTATATCACAAATACATTTTGTTGTGTGTACCCCAGCAAAAGACTCCAAATACCAGCAGGGAGCCCTGGGGCCACTAGGCCATAAACTCAGCTGCCACTGGCCCTGTGGGAGCAGAAGAAGAAGCCCGAGGAAAACTACAGCCTTTTTGCATAAGTCAGCAGATCTACAGCTGCAAATATGAAGGGCACTTTGTTACCTTCCTACACCAAACAGCATTTAGGAATACAAAACCTGAACTTAACGATGCAAATAGCATTTGAGAGAAGAAACAGATGTTTGTTTGTTAAATGTCACAAAAATCCCTAAGTCATTCTCTGATGGAGTTTAGTAAACAAAATCTCAGCTTCTGCTTCTTAAAGGCAGGCTGCCATTTAACAGGGCCAGTGCTGAGTTCCTGCTGAGCAAGAGGACACTACTGCAGCATACCAGTGCTAGCAGCAGTGCCTGGCAGGTGGCCAGGGGCCAGCCAGCCCTCCCAGGGAGATGCAGCCCATGCCAGTACAAGGGTGAAGGGGCCATTGGGAAGAAGCAGCCTTTGAGAGGCTTGGCTCCAGCTGCCTCTTTGGGACCTTCTGGCCCACCTGGTGCAGAGCTACCTTGAACCTGACCTAAGCAGGCAGTGGGGACTATGCAGATATACTCCTCTGATCAGTACTGCATGACCCATTCTGTGCCAGAGCTGAAAGGTGAAAAAATAGCTGCTGGGAAGAGAGGGAAGGAGTGAGAGATGGAGAGAAAGCAGTGATTGCAGATGATGAGGAGCATCAACGGGAGCAGAAATCAGAGCAAAACCTGTACAGTTGGAGGGATGAAGCATTACAGTGGAGAGATAGAGGAGAAAAGGAAAGGAGCGGTCTGAGTGCCTGTGTGTCTCTCATGGTCAACAGCAGTGATTATTAACAAGGTCTTTCAGTTATTACAGTAGCATAAGTGTAAGGATCAAGCACAAGAAACCAGTCATTTTACATAGGTAATAAGTTAACCTGGGCAGCTGACACTGCTGTGCAGTCTTCGAGGCTGGAGAGCGTATGAAAATATCAGAGGTGGCAGTGCCAGGGGTCCATAGGGAACACTAGAAATACTCAGTTGTGCCCTCACTCTCAGTACCTTACTCACTTGGAAAGTGGTAATGAGAAGACATTTACTTAAAGGCTGATATTTAAAATAACAACCAACAGTTTTACAAGCATTGATTTGTACCAGTTAATAACTGTGCTAGAAAAATAGAGGAATTTTTATCAGCCAGCTCCTCAATTTGAAAGCCTTGACAAATGAACAAGCTACTCCCAGAATGAATAACAAGTTACCAAAGGGTGATGGGTAAATTCAAAACTGTGGCTGTGGCTTTAGATCAGCTTAAAATAAATTTAATTAAATCAAGAAAAACCTCTATTTCTTCCAATTTATCCAGAAGTCCTACAGACTTAATCGGAACTGTTTTGAAACCATATGAACCTTTTTTAAATACAATTAAGAAATGCCTGTGGGTTGGCCGGGTTTGTGTCTGACAGAGGCAGGAGCACATAAAAGAACCTATGAGATGCTCGTGACCAGAGTTAAGTAAATGGGAATGCTTTTCCTTATTAAGGAAGCTGCCTGTCTGTGTGCTTATTCAGGCAAGGAAGATGGCCCTCAGGACCCTGAAAATGAGGTGGCTTGTTACTGGTGCAGAGATCTGCACATGTCTGATGCCTCCTTTTGTATACTGATAGCTTTTAGCTGGCAGCCACATTAAAAATAGAGAGATCTTTTGAATAGTAAAAAAAGCAGTAACAGAGAGCTGGAGAAAATTATCTTTTTTAAAAAAAATTTGTTGTCTTTTCACACATAGCACCTTCTGTGACTGTTTAAGACTGTGAGCAAAACCAACCTCTCCTTATTAAAAATGTGTGTTTCTGAAGAGATACACATATCCAATATAACCTTCACTACGATGCTTCTAATTAACCAGTCTGCTTCACAATAAAGTATCTAGCTGTCACCAAAATCAACACTGTTCAGTTATTAATAGATAAAGGAAAGAAAGTTAATTCTTCAAGCTCCATTTCATTTGGTCTCATTACTTTGCAAGCCAGATGGTTGCAGGGCCAGACCTGTCAGCCGGCACTAGGAGGAAGAGTACACTTGTCGAGTGGCAAGATGCAACACATGCAGCATCTGGAAACCTGCACCCAGGGGCAGCTGCTTACAGTTCCTGGGAATTATTCTGCAGGGAGCAGAAGAAATCATGAATTGATCTAATCTGGTATTATTTTTCTCACCTCTCCCTCTGTGGTACCCAGCACCATCTCCAACATAGCGGTGGACTGTGCCTCCAGCTGTGAAGGAGGTAGCTCTCTGTTCATTTTAGGTAGCCAGCTAATTGCCTTTTTCCATATGGTGGTGGGCTTTATGGTCTCTTCTGAACTGGCTGAGGTGATGCCAAGTTGGAAGAGATGTTGCTATCTACATCAAATTTGCTAAAGACTTTCTTCCTGCAGTACAAGTCTTAGGACTATGAGAAATGAACTTTGTCTTGCTGATCAGTCAAAATTGTGTGGTAAATTCCCAGGCTCACATGGCAGCCAAGCCCAGAAAGAGAAGTTTGCCCCCACTTACAGGCCAGGTAAAAAGTCTCTCACACTGAATTATAAAGAGATGGGTTTTTTTTCCTCTTGGAAATATATTAAAGAATTAGAGATTTTGAAAGATAATCACCATTAACACTTTGGGGAAAAAGGTCTCATCTGCTTTTCATAAAAATTCTCCAAGACTTTTAATCAGAAATTCAAGACAAATGTCGATTTGACTTGAAACTTAAGTTTGAGAAAGTTTTTCTCAGGTTCCCTTTTGTCTCATTGAAACAATACAGGGAAGGGAGCTCAGGGCAATACAAGTCTGGGTCGGGTTATCTTTCCATAATGAGGCAGAACCAAACATACCAAAGCCATTCTGGAAATACATTCTCGAAACTTTCCATTGGGAATTCTGCCATCTCTCTGAGTAGCCTCTTTTTCTATTGTTAGAATTAGCAAGGTTTTCCTAAAGTCAAACCTAAGTGTCCTTTGCTGCAAATTAAGACAATGTCATCTTATCCTTCCCCATGCTGAACAATTGATTACTTACTCTTTTAGCATCTATATTCTCTAAGATTTTAATGTTTCCCTACCCTAAATGTCATTTTCTCTGTATTAAACTGGTGTCTTATAACAAGCTTAAATTTTCTAAGTTTCTTTCCATTCTTTTTCCTCTGTCCTCCGTGATGGTTTGTGCTCTCCCCAGATGACCAGGGTATCCATGACTGATTTTTTCATCTTGTTCACACCTGAAAAGCAAAACTAATTTAAAGTATACTGAAATGGTTGTCCTCAAAGAAAAAATGGAAAATTACAAACCTTTTCCACAAAAAGTAGTTTTCCACTCTTTTCTATAAAATGGCCTTAAATTAAAACATTTTACTATTCCAAAACCACTATCTTTCTCATCAACTCCCTAAGCATAAATGTAGAAACGGCAATATTTTTGTAAAACATTGAAGTGTAAAGGCTCTGAATGGGAACAGGGTACAAATATACCTCAGTATGGGGGGACTTGTGAAGAAAATCTCTCGGTTCTGGTCAACTTTTTTTGCTGTGGGGGGGCAAGTTGCAATTTCCTTGTCCTTTTTGGGTGGGATGAGCAGGATGACATGGGCAGGACCTCTCCAGCCTCATCCCACCACAGCCTGCAGGCCAGAAAGGGAACAACCAGCATGGCTGCTGCAGGTTGGTGAACTGGTAATGGTAAAATTAATGGCAGACAGAGATCAAAAACCATCTGATGGCTCTAATTATAGAGCTGGGTTATATAAAAGGCTTCCATACAAACCCCTGTGTATGATAGCAATATGTAATGAGATATTGTAGAAGACCTAGATTAATAGTAATAAAGGCCATTTTAGAAGGGCCAGCTAAAATTACCAAGAAAATGAATTGACAGAGAAAGAATAGAGGCATTGATGGGGAATTTATCAGGAAAAAAAAGTCTTGACTTTTATCTGAATAATACTGAGGGAGGGGAAGCAAGGAGCAATATCAAAATGGTAAGCTGCCAAGATAAAGACAGTAAGTCCTGCAATTTTTAGGAAACAAAATGATCTCCAGCTGATACCACACACAGTGAAAAAGAACTATTTATGCCACTATGTGCAACATGTACAACTATGTACAACAAGGAGCTGCTCCTGCAGCTTTATTTTGGCCTTCACTAAGTTGTGTTTTCTCATCAAAGCAGAAGAGATCAAGACCTCAACTGTTACATTTGCTATAGTTGACTTTATTTCACTTATATACTTCCATGGTGAAGAGTCTGTATCTAGAGAAAGGGTGAATGAGCAAATACAAGAGAGAATAGACCTTCCTAGATTTCCCAGTCATAGGTCTGGAAAGCTCCCCGGGGCTTGTATAGTCTGTTTATCATTCTCAAGGCAAAATCAATGATAACCACAACTCTTCTGAGAAAAGCTATTTTAATCTATTTAATCTGGTTTTAGAAAACTCCAGGAGTGGAGGTGTTGCAGATTTCCTTGCCAATCAATTCTTATCCATTTTTTAGTATACACATATGAAAGATATATTTTAACATGTTTTAAAACTTTCTTGGAGCAATACAAGTCCATTATTTCTTTTCCTGTTTATTCCTGCATAGATTTCTCCCATCCTCACTACAGTTGTGCTAAGGACTGTTATCATTAATTCTTTTATTGTCTGGTTTTGACAATCTTTTTTCATTTGTTCTTGCCTCATACATCACTTTTAAGGGAACTTGATCATGCTTGACACTCAGCTTGTGATCCATGTCTAACATTAGCTTGAACCTGTTGTTCTCAGGGATACATTTATCTGAAGTGCAAGACATGGTGGTTAGGCTGGTTCAGTCAGGGCTTTTTGTCTCTGAAAATCTGAGGTATGTCTAAGACCACAGCAAATCAAATCTCTTCTCTGCAGAAAATTGCTTATCCTCTAAATGCCTCATTTCATTCTTAAAAATTCAGAACATTATTCGCTTTTTTTCCTATATAGTAAGCTAAGAAGAAAACCATTAATAAACACAAAATATCTATTACTTTACCACTTTGGTGTTTCTTCTTGTGTGAAGTCAAAGGGGAATGCAGGGGTGGACAGTGGCAGACCTGAGTCAGGACACTGAATTAGCTTTGCTTTCCCTCTCTTCCATGCAGCTAATTAGTATCACCTCCCAAATAACATCATTCAGTGAGATATCTCAAGTTCAGCACCCCAGTTAAAAAGTATCAATAACAAAAATTTTCTGTATTTAAGATTTGCAATTTCAAAAGGGATTATTTTAACTGAAGGAACTAGCTAAAGATGATGGAATAACTAAAAGCATTGGAACTGGCATGTAAGACATGGTTTAGATTTCTCTGTATCTCAGAGGCAGAAATGTTCAAAACCTATATACCAGCCTAGAGGTAAAAACCTTGGAAAGATCAGCTGCAGACCTGAAGGGAAATAGTAGGGCTAAGAAATAAGGCTATAGGCAAAGGAAGAAGTGATCAGTACAGAAAACTAAGGTGTTGCGAAGTATTGAACTAGAACAAGACTCTCCAAAAAAATGAGTGTTGCATTAAAGGTACAGAAACGAAGCAGAAAATAAACCACCTTTGGTTGCAGCTGATCCTCAAAGATAAGAGGGACTGGGTGTGACCAAGTTTAACTTCTGATCATATTGAAGTCACTATGGTATGTCTACTTAAGTTCTACTTAAGTTGTGAGAGTAAGAGCTCTCACAAGTAGAGGTTCACAAAAAATGCAGTTTACCAATTCAGGTCTGGTTGTGTTCAACAAGGACTTGCATGACCTGGGTTCATGAACAGTACAGTTCTTTGAAGCAACGGGAAAGAAGGTTCAGGATTGCTGGTGATAAATGAACCAATTACAGAGTGCTAATACATGTCACAACAGAAATTATCAGTGCTATGTGTGTATATCAGTGTGTATATGCACACACACATATATGAAATGAATATTCCCAAGTCTGGTCCAACAAAGCTAGAGGTGCAAAGCTCAACTAAAGGCATCCTCGCAGGAGAGGAGACACAGTCCACCAACTGATCCTGAGCAGGCAGGGGTGTCTTCCCTCTGTGACCCTTTCTGCTTTGAAGCCAGCCATTTATGCTATACATTTTTGTCATTTCCCAAAGGGATGGAACAATGGTGTACTATAGGTGGCAGTGAAGACTGTCTCACCTTGGCCAGAGAGTCTTTGCATATTCCTTAATGGACAAGTTTTACATCAAGGCTTATTTTTCAGGGTGAAGGGGGAGTACAGATCTGTGGGTGCTCTTCTGTGCCTCTTCTTGGCTGTGAGACCTCCACCTCACTCCAGCCATCCTTGTGTTGCTAAGCCTTGCTTGAGCCAGGGAATCAGGAGCCCAGCTCATGCTTTCTCCAGCTAGTGTCATCAATTCTTCAATGACTTAAAAGCAACACTGTACAGTTCTGACTATCTCCCACACTGAGTCAGACCCCTCAAAGGAAATAGGGGGAAAACAAAAAAAATAAGGATTCATATAACAAAAAATTGGAAGGAATTAGCTGCTATGCATTCAGAGTGGAGAAAATTATTAAATACAGACTGGGTATGGCCTAAAGACTGATGAATACAAGTCCTCAATTTTCTATAATATATAAATATACTAGAAGCCTTTCTAATATTTCAAACAAATAAATTATAGAAAAAGGCTTTTTGGAAGATCAGAAAAACAAGGATTACATTACAGGACTGCAGACCAGCAAGTATGGTCTCTGTTTTTAAAAGGAGGACAGAAGAAATGTAATCCCAGCAACTACTCTATAGTTTGTGGTCATCCCAGAGCATGATGTCTGGGGGTTTTGAGAAAAAGTGTGAAAGTGGTGTTGTCAAAGACTCAGAGGTAAACAGATGAGGATTCATCAGGCCAGGAAAGAGAAATTAAGGGGCTCTATGTCTCCTCTCCCTGCATCACTGGTTGGTGTTACACAGGTGGTGCAGTTGCTGGAAGGGTGGTGGGCAGTGGTGGAAGGGCTCTCACTCAGCTGTGAAAAGGCACCATCCTGAGCACTGCTGTTTCCAGTTCTGTAGGAGGAAGATAGGATACAAATCAGGATAAGATTCCAATGTTTTTCCTGATGTCCTAGAAGAAGATATTGTCAGAATAACTCTATGGCTCCCCCTGACAATTTGTTTTTCCACGCAAAAGACACACAGGCAGCCTAACATTCCCTAAAGCACCACAGAAGCAGTTATACACAGCAATGTTGCTTTCCACAGTACTTTAAGGGATGTAGGAAATGAACCAAAAGGGACCAAATGAACCAAATGGCAGAAGTTAATCTTGAAGGAAGAAGTTTTGTACTTGAGGGATCTTAAGGAATGTCTGCAGCATGGGTCTTGCTTAATATTTTCTTAATGACCCTGATATGAAAAACAAGGTTTTTTGAAGACATTTTCCAATGATGTAGAATTGAAAAGAATTACCAGGGCAAGGTGGGTCATGATAAACAGTAGAGCTTAAGAACTGTCATGAAATTAATGACAGAAATGTCAAAATCACAGACTTACAAGCAGACATTTTCATTTTCTCTAGAAGTTTAATTTTAAAAATTATGGGATTGTTTGGGAAAATGTGAGTATTGCAGATGATCAGATATTCCACAGAAGTGTCTTGGTGAGGGATGTGTGGAAAAAGGAGATGAATGGCTTTAAAGGTATTCAGGAGAATCAGAGAGTCATCAATGTCCACACAGGCCCTGACAAGACATTATCTGGAATGCTATGGCAGGTGGAGGTGATTTCTGTGCAGCAGCAGTGACCAAACACATGGCAGCTATGGCTACTGGGGAGACAGCTAGGGAGTAAAAGCCTGAGACTTGAAACATGTGATTTAAAAAGTCTCACAACAGGCAGACTGGGATGATCACTCTCTATGAATGCAATATGGAAGGAAGGATTCAGGAAAAAGAGCTGCTTAAGTCAATGACGTATTATTAGTCTATGAAGAATGCTGAGCTGAGGCAAACTTAGGCTGGGCACCAGTACGGTCTCCTGCCATAAGAAAAATTACGTTCTTGAATTTCCTTCCTGCAGGAAGACTGGGAACAGAAAAAAACATCAAAGTCATTCTAAGATGAAATGAGATAATTTTATGAAAAGAACTTCCTGATGTGACTGACTGAGACGGCAGCAAGAAGAACTTTATCATTAAGAGGGACACTTCCAACCCTTTTCTCCTATGTGGATCAACATTCACTTTGAGTATTAATCAAACATTCTAATTTCTAATTGCAAACAGGATGAGAGCAATATAATGTCCAAATAATTTTCAGAGTTCTCATAAATAGTACAAGGCTTTTCCACATAAAACTATGAAGAAATTAATCTGATCACCCTTCCCCTCCTTTAGGCTACTGGATAGCCACAGAAGCTGCACCTTTGATACTTCCGCATACTTCTTTCAAATGCAGCCCATCTGTGACTTGCAAATTAGTAGTTAACGGTAACAGCCTGACATCTCTAAAGTGCAGTGCTAAGTCTCCACAGCTGTGCAAGTGTGCTCCAGCCTGTGGCTTGCATATCCAACCCTCTGACATCTGGAGTGGAGAGCTTTGTGGGCTGCAGTGTGACTCCCTCCTTTCCTGCTCATATTAGTTTCCTGCTCAGTGTTTCCTACTGCCCAGGTATGGGTAGAGGGTGCATGCAGATACACGGGTTAGGGAGTAGCTGTGTGTCCCAGTTTAAATTTATATGACAGTGGAAAGGAAGAACAATCTGAGTGGTAGCTTGGCTCTGGAGGGATTTTATGCATCTCCTGCATGGCATACCTTCACTTTGACCAAGTTTCCTCAGCTGACTCTCTGTAAAATGAGTGAGGAAATTGTGCCAGCTCAGGATAAGCGCTCAAAGAAGTGATCATCTGCGATCATAGGAAAGGGGGCCTTTTTTACTGCAAGAGGATAAGTACGACATATTGAATTCTACATACACAAATATCTCAGTAGTAGGCAGAAATGTTTGCTTTGTCAAAAAGTGCCTGTTGATTTAATTCTCTATTGAAATTTAATGAGAATACAGTTAAGGATAAAATCTTAGTTCCAGAAAAGGTAGAAGGAAATTGGCTATTTACAGGAAAATATTAAAAAAATTAGCTCTAAATTTAAAGAAACCTTTTTACAAAACCCAAACTGTCATGAATACTAGATTACCTATGTAAGGCCACTAAAGTTTAAATTACTCTGACTCTGCCCAGGCTGATCGCAACTCTGTGTTGTTATCCTTCAGTTCTGCCAGGAGCATTTGACAAAAATGTTCGCAGAAAAGGAATATCTTGCCAACTTTTCCTGGAGAAAATCAAAGCAGGTTCCAAAACTTTAGAAATTAGGCTTTAAGTCCTTGGAAGATACTTGTCCTTTCCTGTTGGTTTCAAATGTTTATGAGCAGCTGCTGCAGTGTGAGCCCTGGTGGACTGGGAGCATTGGAAAGCTGCGGGGCATCACTGAAAATAGGTTTAGGCAGCTCTGTAGAGAACCCTGGAGCTGGAGATTTAGGGCTGATTGCTTTACTGGCACAGCCTCCCTAAATAAACGGGTTTTTTTCTTTCCATCTCCTGGTCCTAAATTTGCTTCCCGGGAGTCCCTCAGGATGCTCATTGGTGGCAGACAGGCACGTCCACCCTGAACGTGCTGCCCCCAGGGCACTGGTACAGCCCAGAGTCCTTGGGCAAACTCAGCTCCGCTGTTCACAGTTGTTTTCTTTTCCTGCAAAGGTTTACCATGAATCTTAATAGCTTGCCTGAGACAGATAAAGATTCTCAGTCTTTCTTCCCCAAGTCAATTTTAGCATGCCTGTTAATATAGGATAAGCTCAACCACAAATCAAGAGCTTTTTCCAAGCTAAAACAAACTGTAAGATTTCAAAGGCATTTCATGCAGGTTTATAGGAGAAAATCCTTTCTGTACTTTTCTCTCAGTTTAAATCCTTCAATCATTCCCTAACCTATCTTCTGATTCTATGATCTGAAACAAAAAGGCACTAGAGCTGCTCTTTCCTTATCTCTGATTTCAACTCCTCTTTTCTTCAACCCAGAGCAAAACAACAAGGATAGCACAAAAATAAGTATTTTTCATTCATTTTGTAAGTTTGCTTTAAACACATGAGGCACTGTCCTGAGAGCCCAAGATATCTCTGACATGAATGGGTTAAGATGAGGGGAAAGAAAGAAATCAAATGCTGAGTTAGCATGAGGGACAGAGAGACATGAAGTGTAACTGAAAGGAATTACCTGACAAAAGCATATTACTTGTTAAGCACCAGATTTGGTAAAGATTTATCTTTCTGGTACTTGCAAAAATCAGCTTAAGTTCCGTGTCCTTCAATCTGCCTCAGGGACTCAGTCACCATCAGCTCCATACAGTACCGGTAGTGTACTTATCAAGCTGTACTGACTTATTCTGAGATTTTAAGTTTTCTTGTGCTGTTTCAGGAGGCAGATATTTCAGATGGGCCCACAAAGCCAAAAATGCAATAAAATACTAACTTTTAAAAGGTTAAAACAGCACTCCAGCAGTAGAGCACATTTTAAATAGTTTTTAGGATTGATCTAAAATGCCTGGGCATGGCTTATTAGCCATAGTGACTGGGTTGTGCTTCTACAAGAAGCTTCCTCAAGCTACAAGAACTTCCTCATGGATCATTGCTTAGTTACTACTTAATGATTTCATCCATGATTACACACAAAACCATTGCTAAAAACACTAGCATTGACATAAATGCCTGTGGAATGGTAAATAGGAGTGAAGCAGAACAGACAGATATTTTAATTAATGAAAAAATATGTTTGTGAAACAAAGCCAGCTGCTGGAGGACACATGGAAACATGAGACTTCTTGGTAAGGCTGTAACTTTCTGTGCTGCCCAGGCTGTCTCATCCAAGCACACTTCTGCATCTGCCAGTCTCTGCTTTTTGCAAGCCAGGGTCACAGCTTCAGAGGCACACCAATAATACTAGTACTGCTGTGAAATCTTCATGCCTGCTCTGCTCTACAACTCTTTTCTGAGCAGCACCATTAATTTTTTGTTTACCATTTGGGTGGGTTTGTATTTGGTAGTTGAAGTTTTCCACTCATAATTCAGGCAGGACTTGTAGGACTTGTACTTGCTTGAAGAGGCTGATGCTGCCCTATAACTTAGTCTCAAGTACATTTAATGGTAAAATGAGCTGATGTATATGTATACTTTCTGAGGTTTTCCTGATGTATGCCGCAGAAGCACAGAGAACATTTTTTGGACGGCAAAGTGTGGCCACTTTGCCTTAGACCAGCATTCTGCTACCCCTAAATAACTCTCCTGAAGCCTTTTGTCTTTTCTTCTGACACCAGCATGCTATTGTTTTTATCCACATTTTCTGCCAAATTACTTTCAGGAAATATGAGTGTGTGTATCTCGTGACACCCTCTAGTTTCACACAAACTGAATCATACTGTGCAGTTCAGCTGAGTAATAAAATATAATCTGATTCACAGGAGGTATTAAAGCAGGCCACATCATTACAGATCCTCTTTTAACCCAGTTTAACAAGTTGCTCCTGAGAAGTTATTTATTCTAGCTGTCAACATCTTGTTGCTGAGATGACAGCAACCAAATCTCTGTTAGCTCCTAATCTTATTCTTCTTAGTCCACCTTCCAGTATCTGAGAGCCTCATATAAGGAATATCACTTTTCGTCAGCAAAATGATTTGTTTGACTCTGATCATTTGCTGAAAGTTACCAAAATGTATTTTTTAATACCTACAACAATTATTAGTATGAGATGGGGATGGAATAAATAGCAGACAATAGTGAATTGTGGAGCATTGAAAGTTGGAATTGTTGCAGTGTTGAGCACACTGATTCATATACAAAAGAAGAAGGAAGTTCACAATTTCAGAAACTTAGCAATGCATTCCCAGGTGTTCAGATGTCACAGCAGCAAATTATTAGTCAGAGACTGATGTTCTTCTAGTGTCCTGGGGACATCTCACTAGCTAGCAGAGTGCCAGACCCATCTCTGTTACGAAGTTATAAAATTTCTTCTATTATGACTCTTATGATGCTAGGACTGGGAAGGAAAAGCTATATATTATCCGTCAAGCAGACTCCACCTCAACTTGAACAATCCTCTGACTTGGGAAATTCTAGCCCCTAAATGATGCATTCTATCCTGAGTTTAACTTCTCCAGTCCCCCAGTCCTAAAAACTCCTGCAACTCTATCATGCCATGCATTATACTGAAAAGTGAAATTCCTTGTAAATTTCTTGTGTGTATTTACAGACTACTTTATAAAAATGTTTTAAAACTAGAATTTTCCTGAAAGTAAAGTTTAGAATGTTAATTGCAACAGGGGAATATTTTTTAATTGTTGGAAGCTTAGTATTTTAGGCTTATGACACATTTGAAATAAAACCACCTACTCAGTTCAAAATTATTCATTTAATATATTACCTGTCTCTTGGGCCGTTTGTGAATGCTAGAAAATCTCATTCCTTCAAAAGAGTCTGAAAGCAAGTCACTTTCAAATGTGGTAATATTAAAGGTAATACTCCTGATTTTCCTCTGAAATCACTAAGGTATGTTCTTCTAGTGGAAAAAGTTTTAAACTCAATGCACAGTATATTTGTGTCAGAATGGATCCAGCTGATGTTTTTGAAGGTGTTCACAAAAGCATGAAATTATTGTACCTGATGGAAAGACAGCCTAATCTGCCCTGCATCTAACTGACCAAGCAGGAGTGTTGATGGAGGAGGTCAGAAATGCTCTGCAGAGGCATCTGGACAGGCTGGAGCAATGGGCCAAGGCCAGTTGTGTGGAATTCAATAAGATCATGTGCTGGGTCCTGCCCTTGGGTCACAACTAACCCAGGCAGCACTACAGGCTGGGGGAAGTGTCTGGAAAGATGTCCAGCAGAAAAGGACCTGGAGGTGCCAGTCAACAGCAGCTGAACAGGAGCCAGCTCTGCCCACATGACCAAGAAGGCCAATCCTGGCCTGTATGAGAAACAGTGTGGCCAGTAGGACCAGAGAAATGATCATACCCCTGTACTGAAGNAGGCTGGAGCAATGGGCCAAGGCCAGTTGTGTGGAATTCAATAAGATCATGTGCTGGGTCCTGCCCTTGGGTCACAACTAACCCAGGCAGCACTACAGGCTGGGGGAAGTGTCTGGAAAGATGTCCAGCAGAAAAGGACCTGGAGGTGCCAGTCAACAGCAGCTGAACAGGAGCCAGCTCTGCCCACATGACCAAGAAGGCCAATCCTGGCCTGTATGAGAAACAGTGTGGCCAGTAGGACCAGAGAAATGATCATACCCCTGTACTGAAGCCACACCTTGAGTGTTGTGCCTAGTTCTGGGCCCTCCCTGCAACAAAGCCATAGAGGGTCTGGAGCGAGTCGAGAGAAGGGCAATGGAGCTGGTGAAGGCTCTGGAGCACAAGTCTTGTGAGGCGCAGCTGAGGGTGTTTAGTCTGGGAAAAATCAGTCTCAAGGGGACCTTATAGCTTTCTACAACTACCACCTACTACAGTCCTGAAAGGACCTTGGAGCTGTAGGGTGGGGGTCCGTATCTTCTCACGGGTAACAAGTGACAGGACCAGAGGAAATGGCCTCAAGCACCAGGGGATGTTCCGATTAGATATTATGAAAAATGTTTTCACAGAAGGGGTTGTCAAGCACTGGAACAGGCTGCCCAGAGGCGCATTTGAGTACCACCCCTGGAGGTATTTAAAAGACCTAGATGTGGATGTGGTACTGAGGGACATGGTTTAATGGGGAGCCTGGCAGTGCTGGGTTAACAGGTGGAGTCAATGATTTTAAAGGTCTCTTCCAATCTAAACAATTCTGTGATTCTATTCATATTATGTTGATTCATTGCTTGTATTTTGGGATCTTATATTTTGGAGACTAGAATTTTTGTGCATAAAAGGAAGATATGTTATTTTCTGACTCCCTTTGCATAGGTTGGCTTTCTGCAGTGATTTTAATGAAGTATGTATTGCATATACATGTATGAAAAAAAACTGTATCGCACCTCGTCATCCCTCATCTCCTCCTCAGTACAGCAGAGAGTCTTGTTTTTAACACTATTTTTTTCCTCTCATCAATGAATCAGTTTGGCCTCATATTTTGATACAGTTATTTATGAAAGCAAATACCCTCGAAATGCCTACTAAAACATTGGTTTCTACATTTTGTTTGCTGATTTTCTTTTCAATTTCATTGCAGTTTTTACATAATTTTTTAAAAAATAGTACTTCTACATTGGTTTGTACACAAAATAAGAGGAAATCCTTCCTTTTTGTCCCATAGGAATATTTTTGAGAAGTATATTTATTCCTCTCATTGTTGGAACCATAGATGTAAGCTATGTGGAGGTTTTCATGGTGTGTATCTATTTCTGGAATTTCTGTGGAAATTTCCGCATTTCAGAGCAACACATTTCTGCATATATGGGTGAAGGGTGAAGGAGACATTAAGATAGAAAGCTGGTTGTAAAACGCTGCAGAATTAAAAGAAAATTCTCTAAAAGCAAAATTAGTAATGAAATAGTAATAAATTACTAATAAAATACTAATAAAAAATTCCCATGGACTTGTCTTACATTTGAATTCTGTAGTGTCTATGCTCAATCTAGATACACTGTTTTGCAGAAGACTTCCCTGAAAGCAAGCTGGAATCAGGCACAATGGGGAACTGCCCAGTCGCTCCTACTGGCATGAGTCACTATGCTCTAGAGATGCACGCCTCAGGGAGGAAACTGGAAATTCTGGACCCCTCAGTGAGATAATGGGCTGTTTTGAGACTGGTTTGAAATGGGCGTTCAACATTATCGGTCCACAGCAAAGTGTTTGACTGATTGTGACAGGAGCTCTCCAGATGGGAATTTCAGGCGGTGATGGAGATTCTCCCCAGGCAACGATTAGCGAGCTCAAATGTGTTGATTAGTGTCCTGATGGGAATGTCCTAGAGATGCCCAGGCTGCTTCTGCTGTAAAACTCATATGTGTGCCTAGATAAGACACTTGTTAATAGTTGAAACTGTTACTGTAGCTACAGAAATGTTCACATAACCCGTTTTTTGATATGTTGTTAAGATATTTAAGAGTTGTTTTATATGTGGTCATGTCGGACCATGAGCCAACCAGGTTAGAACTGAGCAGAACAGCAGCTCTGGGAATTTCAACCCAGCCAAAGACACTGCTGCAAAGATTCCTCCAGCAGAGATTCCTGTCAGCACCAGAGAGCCATTGGCAGTCACGTTTGAGGGATCTGATTCCCTAGGCAAGCGTGCTGCATGCCAACAGACTTCCTGTTCATGCCAATGCAAAAGCTAGAAAGTCAGGATCTCTAACTGACCTTGTAAATTCTCCTTCTTTTTTCTTTACTGTCATTTGACTTTAACACATTGCAAAATACTCTGCTCTACCAGGTTATATGGTAGTCATTCAAATACTTTTATGGGGAGTAGGGACTAGAGCTTTGAACCTGTCTTTCTTCTACCCTCTGGGTGAATGCTCTGGTGAACAGGTTCTTCTATAAGCTGAGTACCTTCTTTTTCTCTGATCACGTTTCCAAGCAAAAGTAATCTTTTGTAAGTTGTGACCTCAGAAAATTTATTTTAACTCCCAAATATATTAGATGTAAATAGGTGCCAAGTGCTTAGGCAGAGCAAACCGCCTTGTTGGATTAAACAACATAAATTCTAAGTTATGATTCATTGGTTGAGTGTTTTTTATTTGGTGTTATACTTCTAATATGAGTAATTTAAATTCCTTTTACTATAAATAAAAAGACACAATTCAAGGATATTACCTCCAATAAATGATCCTATTTCTCTCATTTGATTACAAAGACATCTTTGGGTAGCTAGGTTAGATGCTAGTATTTGCTTTGCGGATATTCAAAGTTAGGCAAAATTTGCTCACAGGGTCCACAGCTGGTTCAGGAAAAGCAATGCAAACAGGCGAAGGAAGATGCTGCTCCCTCTCTACTCAGCCCTGGGTGAGACAGCTCTGCAAGACTGTGTCTAGTCCTAGGCTCCCAAGGGCAAGAGAGACATGGACACACTAGAGAGATTCCAGGGAAGAACCACAGAGATGTTGGAGAAGTTGAAGCATCTGACACATGAGCAGAGTCTGAGAGAGTTGGGGCCATGCAGCCTGGAGAGGACAAGGGTCTGGGGGGATATTATCCAAGTGTGTAAATAGCTGAAGAGGAGTAAAGAAGTTAAGACTGAGCTACAGCCCTCCCAGCAGCCCTCAGTGACAGGACAAGGGGCAATAGACACAAACAGAAATACAAGAAATTCTGCTTAAACATCAGAAAAAATTAATTTTTATTCTGCAGGTGGTCAACACTGGCACAGGCTGCTCAGACTGATATGCCATCTTCACCATCAGAGATACTCAAAATCTGCCTGAACATGGCCCTGAGCTACCTGCTCTAATCTGCCCTACTCTGAGCAGGAGGTTGGACTAATCCATCTCCAGAGGTGCCTTGCCATAATGCTGTGATTCTATGGAAATTATCCCAATACATTCCATCTATGTTTAGTCTAGTAAACTTTCTTATATTGTATTTTGTTTCTTTTTTATAGTTTTTCCTTAATCTTAAGAAATGTGCCACATCTCTAGCATAACATTTCAAGAAAATTTCCTAATTTCAAATATTTTGTGATATTCTTAAACAGACCTTCCCCTAAAAATATTCATAAATAAGGTGCCTGAGAAAATTGCCTAATATTTAAGAGATTTGCCTCATGTCACAAAAAAAAAAAAAAAAAAAAAAAGTAAAAGTGGACGAAGGTTGGACTTTAGTTTGTAAATCTGAATGTATCTAAATACAAGTGTCTCGTATCTGAATATACAAGTTAATCTTCTATGATCTTTGTACAAGGCTTTATCTTGAAACCCGTGCTTGGGTAACAGAAATTGTCTCTAACTAAAGATCAAGAGGAAAGTACTTTGAAGATATATTGCTACATTATGTAAATTTGAAAAATTTACTGTGCATTTGGAGCATGAATTTCATCCTGTGACCTAATTCTTGCCTATAAGTATACCATGAACATACTGCAAAAATGTAAAGATTATCTTTTGATCTCCAACTCTGTCTAATTAGGACAAAAAACTTGTTTCAATAATAAAAACAAAACATTCCATAGGAGAAAATTGAGTTTTGTTATATTTTCATATGCAAAGTTAAACCTCTAGAATACTCCTGCATGAAAGTTAAAATCATAGAAGCATAGGATGATTTGGGTTGGGAGGGACCATCTAGTTCCAGCACTCTATTGTGGGTAGGGACAACTCTCACTAGACCTCATTGCTCAAATCCCCATCCAACCTGCCCTACAGCATTTCTTGGGATGGGATAGCCACTTTCTAGACAGCCTGTTCCAGTGTCTCACCACCTTCACACTAAAGAATTTCTTCCTAATAATGGGGTGATTGAAGACCCCCACGAGGACCAAGACTTCTGAATGCAAGGCTGCTCCAATCTGTCTCATCTGCTTGGTCTTCCTGGTCAGGTGGCCTACAGGAGACTCTCACTATCATGTCACCTATCCCTGCCCTGGGTGTCCCTTGTGGACACTGGCACCACACTCGTAGGAGTGGGATGGATTGAGGTTTCCTAGTTTAAAGCAGACGCTGAAGATGCTCTTTCCCTTCTCTGACAGACAGGTCCCATCAGCCCCCAGCCAATCAGGTTTTTCAGTGCCATGGTCTGAAGTAGTCAAACCCTTGGCTGTGGCACCAGTCTTGTAACCACTTGTTGATTTGTCCCATTCAAGTGGCTCTTTCAGACCCCTTCCCTTTGAACAAGAGGATTGATGAAAAATTACCTACACTCCAGAGTCCCTTACCACTCCTACCAGTGCTTTGCAATCCTTGATACTCCAGGCTGCTCCCGGCCACTGGTGCCTACATGAAAAAACAGGTAATAGTAGCAAGAAACAGTCAGTGGACTGTAAGAGCCTTGGTAGTCTCTTGGTGACATCCCTGATACAAGCACCTGGTAAACATGACACCTCTCTGGAGCAGGCATCAAGTCAGCAAATGGGTGCTCCATAACCCTCAGAAGAGACTCACCTCCTACTACCACTGTGCACCTCTTCTGAGTTGCTCTGGTTGCTATACAGGGAGCAGATTGGGCTGCCTTACTCAGCTCTAGCATCTCTCCTGATGTGTGGTAAATTAAAATTAGATTTGCTATGTCAAAAGACTCTCAGAACAGCATCTATGTTATATTATACAAAATGGAAGATGAAAAAGCAATATTCCTAGTATTAGAAAAACAGGACTTAGAGCTTATGTCTTTGAACCACAGCAAATTATTTGGCTGAAATTCCAGTGAAGCAAATAATGCATCAATAATGTTTGCAATACTTCCTTAGGTTACATATGCAAAACAAACAAGAGGTTTACTTAACGTTAGCATAACTATTCCCCTTATTAGTTTTGATCAATTGCTTTGTGGTCATGTTCATTAGACAGCCTAATCTGAACTCCAATTAGATTTTATCCTTTTAAAAGACAAAGCAGAATCCCAAGTCATTAATTAAAGGGTCTGACTACAGTTGGTTACAAGATGGATGTTGCATACCCTTTAGTGACGACTCAACTCAGCAAAACAGAGCACTTTAGTTTTAAGTGGCAAATACACCAATTGCAGTAATTGAATGCAAGCTTTTGCTCTGGTACAGCTGGAGAAAAGGAAATAATTTTATGTGCAGATTCTTGAAGACATTAAATGCTAATGAGAACCACATGAATAAGCTTGATTTACATAGGGCAAACTGCAAGTATGAGGAAGACATTTGAAATAGGGGAGAGTGATTAATACACAATCCTGCACCACTTATAGGTTATTTCCTTCAGAAACTGAAAAAAATTTAGTATTTAGTTTTCAGACCCTCTATATCTACTGCTGCAGTATTTCAATGGCAAAAACCAATTTATGGTACCTAAGAAATCAAAAAGCTCATTACTTTTGTACTGATTGCACTCCATGGTGTTCCCCAGGCCTTGCTTTGAGGTAGGCTGCTCCCTTGTGCTATCCAAAGTGTAGGATATTCCCCTTCCAGATATGAATAAGTCCATATTCTTGGTTCTTCTCCTCCTAAAACCAGAAAAAGCCTTACAAGAGTTGCTGATCTTTAGGATCTGAAGTCATCTGGCCAGACAATGAGCTGCACTCAGCCGTTCACAAGACCGTGTTACACCAAATGCTCCAGGTTTGTCTCTGCTTCTCCAAAGCTTTCCCTATGACCACGAATAAATCAGAAGCATTTAAACCAATTCTGAAGGCAGCTAAAGCATGGTACTTTTAATGTCTGAGACTCAAGCTCTTTTGGATAAAATGGCAGCATTTCTCAAACTCCCAGGGGTCCTGCAAGGCTCTCAGTACCTGTGGTAACTGCAGAGAAGCACAAAATGTGAGGTTGGAGTAAAAGTGAAATTTGGATGCAGTAACTAAAGTTTTAAAGGAATGTTTAAGGGATTTTTTTTTAATTGAAAAAGAATTATTTTGAATGCAGGATTTACTGGGACTATCATCTGGTGTCTACTTTAATGTCTTTCCATGAGTTTGGAATAACAAGACCTTTACCTAGAAGCTTTAAAAGAAGAAGGAAAAGCTGCTCACTGCTAGTGATGGAAAAAAATATAATGCAGACCTTGGCAGTAATGGCCTGCAGCTCTACCAGTCATCTCAGCATGTAGCCAGAGTTGCTAACTCAGCTAAAAGGGCGCCAAAGCACACAGAGAGGCTTTTTTTTTTTTTAATTAGTTTATTGTCCATTATTAATAGAAAACCCACAGAAAATAAAAACACAAATTGTAGACAAACACAAAGCCTATTTTTAGTCTGTGAGATATGAGAAGAAGGTACACTGCAGCCACAGGAGGTTATCCTTCATTTCTCTGAAGTTTTCATCATAAGTTTACCTCTGCAGCTGTCTGCTGCAAACAGTCAGTCAGAAATGCTCTCGGATACTACCAAGTGCCCTTGCACTAGGCTGAGGGGATGGCAAAGAGAACCCTTGCAGTTAGCTTGAGGAAGGCTGTTTGGCATACATGTCCGCTAGGATTAGACTGAAAATGAAGAAAAAGCTGGCTTCTCCCACCATAGCCAGAGCAAAAAACCAGGAAAATATTGGAACAACATCAAGAAAAGTAACAAAACCAAATACAAAATTGAAAGGGCAAAGATAGGCTTTATCTAAGAGCAGCATTACTAGCACAGAGGGGCAGAATTTAATAAATAAAATTTTTTTCTGCTTTTAATATTTTTCATGTAGATATTCAAAAACCTTGGAAAAAAACCCTAGATATCAAACCTCTGGTTTATCTTTCTCATAGTGAGCAAAATGCTGAGCTGAAAGGACGAACATAAACCATCATCTTCATCAGGTTGCCTTCAGCAGACAACTGGCAGAGTAAATTATGTCCCAACTTGTATGTTATACATCATTCAACATTAGAGACACTTTGAGTAAATTCATCCATGAACAGGAAGAAAAACAGGAAAATGCTGCTAGTTTTCTGGGCTGTGGGGAATTTGCTACAGAATAAGTAGTTAATTTATTGATAAAGAGCTCTCTTGCTGAAAAATGTTTGAAGTAAAATATGGGAAAGGTCTATATTTTAACCTACTAAAAGAAAAGAATATTTACATAAACAGCACAAAATTTCCAATGTTACTATTCTAAGAAAAGAACATGTTGGATTTTTAGTTCAAAATTACTTCTATACTGACATTTAAGTTACTTAAAACGCACAAGTTGGAAGCAAAATGAAATATTTGAAACTATAGAAATGACAATTTCACCCATGTTCTTGCGTCATGAAAATTCTCAACATTTTGATTTCTTATATTTGTAGGGTTTAAAATCTCAACATTTCGGGACGTTTTTAGTACAAAAATATAATTTCTCCTCTGTATCCATTACCTCTTTTTGAATAATGAAGACACTTAATTGGGTGCTTTGCTTGTGATTAAATGCATTTCTTAGAGGAACTACATCTAACATTAGAAGTTGGATACACGCATAAAGAAAATTATGCATTTGATTGAATATTCATGGAATTAAATGAGATTTTCCCCACTGACTTAAATGACGTATATTTCTAGTGAAACATGAAGGGCTTCACTTTCAGAAATGCAGATGTGTTGCTGCATGTTTAAACATGCATAGATAAGCAACTGCAAACTCTTCCACTGATCATGAGTAGAGATTGTCCTCCCAGTCTTGCAGACTTTTACACATATTGGAAGATGACATGCATATTTGTGAGCCTTTCATGCATCTATATGGAAAATCATATAAAATATTTATATGTTTTTGGCTGCAGCTTCAGAATGAGCGTGCTTTTCCCTCCTAAGAGGGCCACCAAAAAACTCCCAGACATGGGTAGAAGCCTAGATTTGTTTGGGGTTTTTTGATATATTGCTCCCTACTGGCTCATTAGACAACCTCCCTCTTTCTAATTTATTACTTTAACATCAGATTCAGCACAAAGAACCAGGCTGCAAAAGGTAAAAAAATAGTTATAAATTCTACTGACCAGTTCACATTAGTGTGAGTGCTGGCAACACTAAGGTCTTTCTATTTATCACCATTTGCTTTGATGGGGCACCATTCATTTCATTTATCATTTCATTCTTTTCAATTATTTCTTCTTGGGAAGAGGTAGAATCAGCATTATTTAAATAGGATTGTGTTTGCCCAACAGGTTTTGTAAAGTCTACTAAAGGAAATCAGTTGCTAGATACTTGTGCATAGGGTCTAGAGTTTTCCCTTCAGTATCTGCCTATTTTGTGATTTAAAAACATATCTGCATTTTTTAGTATTACAGGCAGCCAACATAGATTTAGGCACTTAAGCTTGAAAGAATGTAGCAAAATGATATAACTAATTTTTTTCCAACTTCAGGGTAACACACTTTTGTGGGAAAAATAGTCAGTTTGAAAATATACCAAGAAACATTGCTGTGTATTGTACTGTTTTGGGTTGAGGTTATGGGGGGGTTGAGGATTGTGTTGTTTACAGTTTTTTTTCCCCAATTCTGGAAGCATTGGAAATCCTCAGTAAATATATGGAACACATGATTCCAAAAACTATATTAAAAAGCCAAAAACTAGCTCTAGCATTGCACAAGCTGCTTGGGTGCGCTGAGTCATTACGGGTAATAAGTCCGGGTTGCCTCTCACACCTCTTCGTCTCCTAACATCATCTTTCCCAAGAAAATATTGAGAAAGTTGCATATATCCAATGGGCAACTTGGTTCAGGGAGGGCTCCTGGACTGTAAATCTCAAAGCACTTCTCTCAGTATTTCTGCATAACTCTCTACCAATCAGCTGGATATGTGGGGCATCATGACTTTAATCCTAACCTGAAGTTTGCTCTGGGAATTGCACAGTTGGATCCTGATATCTTGTGCAACAGCAACCATCTCTTAAATCAGCACCCGACCCTCAGCCCCTTTGTGAATTAGAACCTTACTCTTTAAGTACCAGGCAATGTCATATGGTGAATAAATACAAAAGTGGTGTCCAGGAGAACAAGGCGACAGTCAAATGTAAAACTGTTGGGGGTTGGGTGTTATTCCTTTTGTTCCTTTGTATTCTCTCTTGTGGAATTTTTCTCCCATTTGTTGCGGGGGGNAGAGTCCTGCTGGAGCACCCAGGATCAGCTGCCCAGGGGGTTTGTGAAGCAAAAGCCTTCCCCATCCTTTTCCCGTCTCTGCCACGGGGTCCCTGACTCTGTTTCTCTGGTGTTAATATCGCAGTTATTGTTGGTTTTCTGTATCTTGTTGTACGCACTAGTAAAGGACGGTTATTCCTTCCCCGTATCTCGCCTGAAAGCCGTTTAATTTAAAAATTATAATAATTCGGAGGGAGGGGGTTTCCAAGGGAGGCTCCGGCTTTCCCCAGCAGATACCTGTCTTTTCAACCTAAGACAAAAACGTCAATTTACAAGTGTGAGTTAATAAATTGCTAACAAGCTGCTCTTACTTTCAGTGAAAAATTTCTCTCCTACTTCTG
>VXBQ01008786.1:212220-250189 GCA_013400175.1 Phainopepla nitens | reverse complement strand
TTTTTTTTTTTTTTTTTTTTGTGACTAGGTTCTTCTGCCACAGTTCTGGACACTTGAAAGTTTAAGAACACTGAAAAGGAAGAGATCCTCCCCTGAGAGCTGGTGCAGATACCAAGGAAACAGTACGTGTGAGGGTCCAGAACAACTTTGGCTAAAGCAGCAGGAACAGGACTTGTCTCACAGTGTTTGAATTATTTCACTTGGAGGAAGAGGATTCTAACCTCTGTGGAATGTTTATTGTTCTTCTTTCAAATTTTTCATTTTGCCCTTTACAGGAGGTGATCAAGGCCTTTCTGAGAGCCATCTTCAGATTGCCAGTTAATCTCTTGGCAATACCCACAAATAAAGACTTCTCTGTGTTTCACATATATAAAAGATTACAAGAACACAGAGATTTAGTGGGGGCTTTGAGAGCCACAGAAGAGGAGCACAGTGTTTAACACTACCTTGTGAGATGCATGCCATGCCTTAAGCTTTCTAAGTTTTCTATGGGTAGATGGAAAAAATCCACATTTAATTGTCAAAAATATAAGCATTCTACAACAGCTTTTTAAAGAAGGAATTGCACAAAGATATCCCTAAAGTAAGAAGCCCATAAATATTCATGCATCATCACAACAGTCACACAGTCCCATCAAAAATTTTTGTGCCAGAAACCCTCTGGAAGCTAACGGTGGTCCTGTTTGACTCCAGAACACTTGTCTTTGACAAAACACCAACCAAACTCATGGACAATAGCATCATCTGCATCCTCAACCTCTATAAATAGTAGAAAAGTGTTGTGATTAGAGGTCAGGAATGTATCTGCCTCTGTTTTGTTTGTTTGCAGAACAAGGACTCACAGGGGCACAGCAGGGCAACTGGCCCTCCATCTGTTGTGCAGAGCTATGGGGTTTTTTTCTGCAAGGTACACAAGAAACAACCAACACTTCATTAGGAAAGCACAATTTGACCGTCACTTTAAATATGCCTTAGTTTGCCTAAGCAGCTACAGCTTGAGATTCCGGACCTCACCAACTAGTAGTACTGAGAAGACAAAATAGTCACAAAAAACCCCTTGGTTTGTGCACCACCAGAAACATCTTGAAAGATCACATGGAACCTACAGGCTTTGAGTTTTATTCCCATCACTTCCATGGTGTTTCCCTAAGCTATAGGAGAGATGTCATAGACAAAGTTGCTAACATATTCTGAATTTTGCAATGCGTGAAGAACAGAGATGATTTATATAAAATATAGGATACAGCATCAAGTTTCCCATTGAATATTGGTTCGAATCTGCCTTTCCAAGCCTTCAAGTGCCTTTATGTCCAGAACATGTTCAGATGTTCAATGACCTTTACAAAAGTCTCCTATAATTTATATTTAAATTTAGGTGTTCCCCCCTTAAACACTGCCCAGGCTTTACCTGCAAAATCCTATATGGATTTGCAGAATTTTGGGACAGCTTCCTTCCCAGGGAGATACCAGCTCTGCCCCAGTCCCATCCTTACACTACCCCAAGACAGCCACCAGGACACCATCTGGCATCACCATCAGCTCACTCTCTCTGCCTCAAACCTTTGATGTGATGTTTCCAACACAAAAGAATATTACCCAATTGTTTGGTGAAAACTCCCATGAACTTGGCAGTGAGGAGGTTAATGAAAGAGGAAGAGGCAGATGGGTGTGGAGAAAAGGTATAAGGATTTTTGTTGATTATACCTGTTAGACTTTCTGAGGTACCTGGATAGAACTGTTGTACAAGCTGTGATTGTGTTAGACAAACAGATTCTATACATTTAATCTGTGAAAGGGCACAATCTGCCAGACATTCCCCATCACAAGAGCTGAACATGCTTCTGACTAAAATTTTCTTCATAAATACTTTCCTTCTCCAAAGGGCAGCATCTGAATTTTAGAGTGCTATCATAAAGCCTATATTTTGAGGTACAAGATGTACAGCATAGGAGTAGTTTAGACAGTAAACCTGGAAGGCTATTAGACATCAGGAAAAATACCAAAGGAAAGAACAAGTGCAATTAATAAAACATTTGCTCCATAAAAATCTAGAATATCATCATTACTGCTTCAGTTGAAGAGTAATTATCCCCAAGATGCCCCAGCACCTTCTACATCTTGCTTTCAAAAGTCTGACAAAACAGGAAGTAGCTGATAAAGATAAGGATATAAAACTCTGTTGGATTAGTAAGGAGAAAAGAATGGAAATAAATTAAGTGGAATGAAATTACAAACAAAATTGGACAGCTATAGTTATCTGTGTTGCAAGCGTGCACATGCAAGTATCTGAACCACAGTGAAGGTGACTTTGCAGAGTCTCATCTCATAGAAAAGCAGATTAAAATTTGTATTTATCTCAACTATTGTCATTACTACTTTCAATCAACAATACAAACCTAGTGGAAGAATCCAGCTGATTGTTTACATGAGTTAATGCTTGATTTGCTGAAATTGGGCTGCCTTTTTTGCTAAGGTGATTTAGAAAGAGAATTTATTGATCACTTTTAGGGGCATAGGAATGCTTTGTGAAGAGGGTTGAAAAAGTCCTTATGAAGCTTTACTTTAAAGGTCTCACAAGACTTGTAACACGTGATTCAATATCATAAATATTCCCACTGTTTATCTGCGATAAGAAAAAAGGAACATTTCTATATCCCAGTGGTGTAAAGGCAGCAGAAAATTCAAGATTAAGACTGTTGTTGAGGCATATTCCTCCCCAGCAAGAACAAGTGAGACTTACTGAGGACAGCAAGTGTGTGCCGCACAGAGGGGCAAAGGTGGTGATCTCCACAACCCTTCAGAGCACCGAGCAAGTGCAGGTCCGGTTTAGCAGAGGAGCAGACATCTCTACCCTGCAAGAAAAAAAAAGGAGTGGGGGAGAAGAATGTGCTGAGAGTGTATGGAGAAAGTAAAAGGAAAGAAAGATGGGCGGCTGGATGCCCTTCTTTCCCACCAGATCCTGAGAAGAACAATAATGTGCTCTATACCGTGCTAAAACATGACATTTAGACTTAAGCACTTTAAACAGTCCCCTGGGCTATGTTGAGGGTGTGGAACAGCTGTATGTATAATTAAGTAAAGCTAATTACAATAAATTAAGTTAACTAGAAAATCAGTCACAGCTTTCATTCCTAAAAGTTCTGTTGCTGTTGTCAGACTTGAAATTGCTGCAGGGCAAGATGCTGGGCCACTACAGATTGTCAGAGACCTAGTCACTTAGTTTTATTTCAAAGAGTAAATATGTGACTGGAAAACATTGGAGTAATGGGAACGTTCTTCATATATTCCAAATATAGCATCTAGACAGGGCTGCTGATCTCTCTGGGATAATTGTAGAGCGCTGAGGTAGCACCTTCTCTTTCTCTTGGCTGCAGAAGACTGCTGAATGCTCAAATTGGCACCAGAATATTGTGTGAATGTTTCCTTTGCCCATCTACCCAGCCATGCCTGCACAGCTCTACTCTAAAACTGTGACAGGTGCAAAAGGTTTTGTTCTACCGCAGCTTTTAAACATTAAACAGTCCATTGAAAATGTAGTCCAGCTCCAAGAGAGTCAGTAGAGTTATATAAATATGCTGTTGGTGAGGCCTGTCAGAAAAAAGGGTTTGCCTACCCATTTACTGAGATTCCTGCTTCAAGTTGTGCCAGGGAAAAAGAGGCAACCTGCCAGGAGAAAGCCTTGTTCTGTTGCAACTGGTGGAGAATGGAATGCAACAGATGAATTTGTTTTGATTTACAGTGGAATCACTGTCTTAAGGATCAACTGCAAGTATAAAAACATACAGTATTGTTTGCAAAAGTTTTCTGAAGAAAATGTTGGGCAGAATTTGGCTCTAGCTGAGAAAATGTGTGAAGTGCAAAACCCTGGAATCAAGGCAAAGACACCATGAAAGTGTCACTGTAGCTTGCCTTTATCTTACTTGTTCCCAGAACATCTGCTGCTGTCCACTCTCAAAAACAAGATAGTGGGCTGGAAGGCTCTTTAAACTCACCTTATATGAGTATGATGATTGCACAGTCTGCTTCTTCAGTTGCAGGATGTATTCAGGAAGGAACAAACTGTGGTTCAGCTGGCAAACAGCAAAGATAAGCCAAAGGCTGTGAAAATTCCTCCTATGTCTCAGTACTGGATGCTGGAGTTAAAGACCAGATTGTGAGAGGGAGAACAATCTTTCTTTGCAGAGTAATGACTTTACTTTGTGCAAGGAGAAAGGAATCACATTGGCAGAAGCTTTGATTTTGCCTCTTCCCCACAACAAGGCAGCTCCCTCTGCTTGCAGATATAGACTGCTCCATGCATCACTGCCTCACAGTGCTTCCTTTTCTCCAAGCCTCTCCTGGAAAAGTGCAAAAAATTCCCCTTCATTGCCCTAAACTGGGGCAAAACCTCATGTGAGCCTTCTAGCAGCAAAAATACCATTGAAAACTACATTTAATCAATCTGCATATACCTTATTGGATAAGAAGGGATGTCACCACAGTAAATATTTTTAGAATAAGAATGAGTCAGTAACTATCTTTAAAGGACTCAGTTTAAGAGTAGGCGTAATGCAATCCACACAGGCTGTGAAGTTATTCTCATCAGGAGGCTTAAAGGAATGTTTCTGGGAACCAAGGTGAATTAAAGCTTGACCTTCTTTATAAAATTGTCTTTCTCGACACTTTCTCTTATATATATATACACTTGTTTTCAGGTCTCAGGAATGAGCTGCATTGATCCTGTTTTTGGAGATCAGTCATAGTGGTAAACAGCTAGTCTCTGTGATTTATGACTGGGCTTGCTGATAGTACCTTAGAGATGTCTGAGCACCTGCAGCTGAAGATCCAGCTTTAGGAACCACAAATTAAAGCCTTTCAGGTATAGCTTTTCCAGCTGTGCTCATTTGTGAGATGAAAACAAATAAGATGAGACAACAGTGATTATTACCAGTGATACTGATCACTGTTCAGCCCATGAAAAACAGATCATTCTGGTGTTATAATATTCTTCAACATTCCCTTCCCCCATGCCATCCCTGATCGGTCCTTTATTAAACACTAAACATGCAGAATTTCTTTTAACAGCAATAATAATGAGGAGACAGTATCAGGAACTATAATGACAAAATTAGTAGAGAATTTTTTAGTTGGTAAAGTATTCAGGCCAGTCCAAAATGTTTTTGATGTTGTATTGACTCACAACATGACCTCACATCAGCTACCCCAAGAACACAGCTACTGTGGGCAAGTCCTAGTTAGTCATCACAAATGTCAGCAATATGAAATAAAACTATATTTGTGAAGACTAAGATTAATTAAATGTTTGCTCACCATTGTACTTAATGAAATCACGGGCAGCATAGAACACACTCATGCCATAGCCATGCCACACCATTATCTTTTCTTTCTGTCTGACATTGATAGACATAAAGGCATCCTGCACTACAGATAAACCTGTCAGTGACATGAAAGACTGAGTAGAGAAAGACCCTCCTTAAACTGCCAGCTTTAAATTCAGCCATTTTCACTGCAAACTAAATGATACAAGAATAAACTTGGCTACGTGGGACTGAATGTTGCCATGATATTGGTAGACAAGGCTGTGATACACTGCAGCTTCACTTCCCACAGCATGGAGCTTAGGGGGAAGTCTACCACTTTCTGAGCCACTGCTACATCCGCCCCTTGGTGTTGATAGGAAAACATCAGAATGCCTGAGATTCTGGTTTGTAACATTACATCCTTTGACAGCAACACAGCAGCAACAGCAAACAATTGTGAGGATAACCCTGCAGGTAAGTGGCACATCTGTATTGATCAAGACTGACTTAGAAAGGAATTGAAAACATGCCACTCTTTATTAGCACAGATTGAAAGCACAGATTTTTAAGACTGGGAGGAATCATTATGATTTGATAGGTACAACACAGGTCAGAGGAGTCCTCTGGCAGAAGGCAAAAAGCCAGGTTTCTAAGGTGCATTTTCCAGGAAATAAAGTATAGCCTTATTTTTTAATAAGTCCTTAAAAGAGAACCATCTCCTCATAATGAAGAGCCAGTCCATAATGTATGCCAATTGCTAATCACACTGAGCAGTACTGTACTCTACGACTCTTCCTAATCTCTACCAATCAGTTCCCAGACATTAAGAGTAAAAATTAACCAACTTTGAGCAACTTTAGTAGCGCTCTGCAACTGTGCCAGTCACACTAGGTGCCTTTCCCAGACAGTAGAACAAATAGAAACTTTAAGGGAGTGATTCATCTAAACTGTTTTAGACATCTCCTTCAGACTGAGATGAATTGTACTTTACAATCTACTGAGAGTATTGCTTAGATCTGTAATGACACACAGAGCTTCTAGATGGACCAGCTCAAGCACAGTCATCTATATTTAGCCAGATGAATCCTACCATCATGCATGACTTCCTTCTGTTGACAAGTTTGGCCTCAGTTAGATACTTTTGGACTATAAGCAAACTGTCCCTTAGCCCTGCCCTCGTTAAGAGGAATAAAGAGGGTCCCTTAGTATTATACTTGTTTCCAAATACTAAAAAAATATTCTTACAGTCTTCAAATTTTCTGCTTTATTCTTGGACTGTGAACATCAGAAATAGAGATCTCATCACATATCAGGATGGTATATATATCACTAATAGGAACAACAACATCTGACTAGCTGTACTAGGTCAGTCCCAAGGTCCATCTAGATAAATGTCCTGTCTTTGACAGAGGTGTGCATTGGATGATTCAGGGAAAGTTTAAAAAAGTAGTGAGTGATATTTTCCGAACTCCTCTAGCAGCCTCCAGCTTTATGACAAATACAGACACCTCTGTGCTCAGGAGTCCTCCGTGAAAGATACTTAAAAGAATTTGTCTCATTAGCATAAGCTTTTGGTCTCCATTACAATGGAATCATAGAAAAGTTTGGGTTGGAAGGGACCTTAAAGATCATCTAGTTCCAACACTGCTGTCCTCAGCAAGACCAGGTTGCTCAGACCCCTATCCAACTCAGCCTTGAACACTTGCACACATCCACAGCTTCTCTGGTCAACCTATTACAGTCTCACCACCCTCACAAGCAAAGCATATCTTCCTAATATCTCACCCTAACCTACCCTCTCTAAAGTCACTATCCCTTGTCCTACCACTGTGTATGCTTGTAAAAAGTAATATTATATGCCAATGAGTTTAGTAGTTTACATATAGAGCATTAAAAAAAATCCTCATTTTGTTTTGAATTTGCCATTCTCTTTTCCCATCCTTACTTGAGATCATCCTGTTGGTCTTCATTAGTGGTTTCATGCTTCAGCACTGAGAATCAGATCATCTGCCCCAAGAATTTTTCAAAACTTCTGTTTCTAGAGGTATGTTTTTTTAATGTAGTAGTCTTTGTCCCTGGCATTTAGGCTTGTACTAAGCTGTTTAGCATTATCTACCAAAGCTGCAGCCTCAAGTGACAGGAGCTGCTCTCTTCACATTTACTTTGGTGGAGGAAGAAAACTTATTGCTGTTTTCAGTTTTGTAAACAGAAGTTTAGTGAAGTGCTCTGTTGTAAAAATTGTTGTGAATGAGTGAAATATTTCCAAAATGTTCTTGTCCATTCTCAACTAAGTCCCTGAGAGCCCAAGAAGCAATTCAGAGGCTATAAGTAGACTACACAATTAAGCACAGCCTACAGTTCACATCAGGCTCAAACAAATCTGTTTTTACTGGTTTGTGTGCCTAGGTTTTTTACCAGGCACAGAGGGTGGCATGGTATAAGCTGAGACGTCAGTGCAGCACCAGGCTAGGCTTAACTGGAGAGAACATGCAGAAGCAACTGGAACCTGTGAGTGGGAAGCTTATTTTGAAGAGGTAGCAGCCAGCAGAGATAGTTACTTAAAAAAAACCCATAAACAATGAAGTATACCAAATTGAGAGTGTGCAAAGATAAGAACCATAAACAGCCATGGCCCAAAAATCACTGGTCTGATTTTGTGTCTTGTGTTCTTTCCCTGATTTGCCTCAGTCAAATCACACAAAACAAATTTCTGAAGGAGAAAATAGGACTTTCAGCCTAAGCAACATAGCCAAAAATAGTTAACTCTAAAATGTTATTTACAATTTTTATCTTCTTCCTCCTGGAGGCAGAAATGCTGCTGACAACGTCCATAGGAAAGATGCTTGCCAGAGGGTGGAATGCATGAAAAAGGATAGCTTCCTGAATCATCCTACTAAGGCAGCTACACTATGGAGGAGGAACAGAGCGACCTCTTTGCTTCTTCCCTGTTTTACTCCATCTGCAGATGGATGTTGAACGTAGGGAGTAGGAGGTAGAAGGGAGGCACACAGGGAGTTTTGTACCTCCCACTCATCACATGTGAAGACACCAGTCCACTCACCCAGGCTTGCCCTCTCTGCTTTAGGCTGCTCTTTCATATACTAAAGAAGACCAGGGAGCCATACTGAAACAGACATTCTGCATTCAAGTTAAAACAGTTATTTTATAGTTTTATATTTTCAAACAGATTGTGGCTCGCTCTGTGTGCAAAACTTGAGCACAAACCCTGAATCCTGCTCAAAGCTTCAGATGTGAGGGGTCAGTCTTTATATAGATCCCTCATAAAAGGCAGTTTTTGTTGCCAGTGAAGATGAAAAGAAAGAAAGGTAAAGGTTTCAGGATATTTGAGGTAGAAAGGGACATGCCTGGCTCTTTGGAAGCAGTAACTGTGAGAAAGACATATCAGTCCTGTTGCATCCACTAAAAAAATTTTTAATTGTCTGTTAAAAAAAAATCCCATACAAAAAAATATTTGAGTCACTCATGCTCAGGCAGCAACTAGTATCTCTTACACTATCAGAAATAAGAAGGTTTATAGTGATGAAGTCAGCACACAGTTAAAGAACAGAACCTGCCACCACCAGGCTTTCATCTTTACACAATGAACAAAAGGCCTTTCTTGGGGTAATCAGATAACCATAAATTCTTACTGTAATATGTCCTTCCATGCACTAAAAGCTTAAAGTGCTCTCTGATGCTATAATCTGCATATATCAATTGACAAAAGGGCACTGGTGTTTGTATATATATATAGGAATAAAAAAGAAAAGGAGAAGAAAAGGATAGAATGAATACAAAGGTTTACCATTAAAAATCAGTTTAGGATGTCAACAGAACCGATAAATAAAATTATATATGAGGTATGTCATTTCAAGTTTAGTAAGAATTTTGCAATCTAATTGTGTCATTGATGTAAGAGATCAGTTTCTTCTGACACCAATGTCCCCTGAAGATAGTATGATTGTGGCCAGGGGTGACTATTTTCCCTGGCTCTAGCTGTTCACAAGCAGAAATATAACTTAATCCACTGCATTCGAATTGCCACAGAGATGTGAATCTATAAGACCTGAAGGATCTATACTTTTCTTAAAATATAGTAGCTCTTTGTGTGAGGAAAATTTTCTACTGGGACTGCAGCATCAAAAACCAAGACAAAAAATTCTGTGGAAGAGTAGGCCCATGGTGTAATTACTGCCCCCAAATCAGCTGGCTCCAGAGCAGTACAGAGTGAAATACCTTGTGACAAAGAGCTCCTGAGCTGACCAATAACTCAACACCCACTTTGCTTTATCTGTGTATCACCACTGAGAAAGAATAAAGCTTCATGTCTGCCTATGCAGGGTGAATATAGATTATCACAGTATTTGCTATCGATACAGTAGCACAAACATCAAGACAAAGCTCAGCAGATCTGCATCTCTGAGGAATATGAGGTCATACACATGACTGAAACAACTGCTTCTGCAGAATTTGCAATAGTATAAATACGAAAATTTACTTTGAATGAAAACAATCTTATTAAATAAGCACTCATGTCAATGGCATGGACAACACAATGTTTATTTTATCAGACATATCCACTTACTCCACTAGTTCAACAAAGCATTGTATATCGATTTGACAAAGATACTGTCAAATCATGTTGAGTGCCTGCTTGTGGTACCAGTACAAATCTTAATTTATATTCTGGAACTGTGCCCTCCCTGTCATCTTGAATCTCCCTATAAAATCTTATAAGATGCATGAAAAAAATCTATTCTGCATTTTTCAGATTTATGACACTCAAATGAAAGAAGGAACAGAAATAATCTTTCCATTTGTCAGCCTGTCACCTACATGGAACAGACAGAGCTGCTGCTGATGCAAGAAAATTCTATTACAGGTGCAAAATGGACATTTTCTTCAGATTTCTTTTTAATTAATTTTGCATAGAAATCTATGAAATCTTAGGGCAGTAGAATACTCCTTTCATTTTATGAGCAAAAAGACAAATCATAATTCACTTTTTTTTGTGCAGCTGAAAAGCTACCAAACTCTGCATAGTGCTCAGAGGTGCATGGGCCTGATTTGGGGATAAGTAATATGCAAAGCTGCTCTTTCATGTCAGTCTTCCATCGAGGAGAGAGCAGTGGGTGTCCCTCCTAGCTCCCTTGAAATTATGAGGGAATGAGGATCACCCACTCCAACAACCTTGCTCACTGATTTCCTCAGTTAGAGATGAAGACACTCTCCAGACTATACAGATAACTAGGAATGAGTTAATATTTTTTTTTTACAGAGGAACATATTGCTTAGGAAATACATGCAAGTGTGACATTTTATCAGTAAGTGTTACTTTGCTGGTAATATGAAAAACTATCTGAAATGCGAAATAAGGAACAAAATTTAAATAAGAATGAAATCAATGTAAACTAAAAGCCTTAGAAAAAAGGGTTTAAGTCCTGACCTGACTCACCATATTGGCATGCAATATCCCTGTATTCCATCCCAAAATCTTCCACAGGAGACAGATGGGAACCTGGAGAGTGAAATGTGACAGGGAATGTGCAAAGTGTGCTTTGCTATGTGCTTTCCTTTCAACCATTCACTTTCCGGGAGAAAGCAGCCATCTCATCCTTATACAGCAGTTCATCCTGAACCCATTTAATAGAAGACTTGACCACTGCTTCCTGCCCTGATCTAGTATAGCCAGACCCTACTCTACTGTCTGTTATTCTCCTGAGTCTACAGAAAGAATTTCTTTTCCTCTAATTTGCATGGGTTCCTTTCTTCCCCTCCTTTCACTCTTTCCCCTCACATCCCATCTGTAACCTGAAGCCCCCTGTGCCAGGGGGATGTGCTGCACCTTGCAAAGGGATGCCTTGCTGCTCCCCACCTTTCTTCGTCTCCAAAGGATGGCAGGGCATGGGCATAAAGAATTGGAAGCTGCTAAATACCAACAAGAAAGACAATCAAAGTGCAAAATGTAACTAAGCTGGGAAAACAAGCTGTTTCAAATCACAGAAGTTAATGCCAAGTGTTTTTACTAATTTGTTAATGCAGATGAAGCATCTTAAAACTTTAAAAATAATTAAACTAATATTTGCGGGCTTCTTTCATTTAAGAAAAGAGGGAAGATTTCACATTACAAAATAAGCTTTATATCTGTGAGTCTGACCTGTCTGTGTGCAAGACTTCAGTGAGAATTTCAAATGAAAAAAATCATATTTAAGCTATAAATGGGTGGTGAGTTAAAATGCAAAGTGAGATTACTGGACTAGAATAACCATATATTTTGAGAAGATTAACTGATTATTAAAATGTAGAAGAACTAGCCTGCCTGGATTTCAGCAAGGAATTTAGCATGATGCCACCTCAATAATATTTCTGGGTAGCACGAAAAAAAGTTCTGAGAGCTGATCTCTGAAAAAAAAAACTTTCCATTTTAGTTCCTAAAGCAGACTGGGTTTCAAAAACAGAGATCCTATAGAACAAACAGATTCCAGCACGGAAATTCGATTTTTGCCTTATTTTGAAAAGTTCCAGACTTTACACAGTTATTTGCAATAACATGATACTTAACACTACTGGGATAGTATAAAAATCTACTGTGTCCAGAATTTAGAAATGTTCTGCAGCTCATATATATATAATGACGTATTATAGACTAGAAAGAAAACTCTCTCCTACTATAATTTCTCACAAATAGAATATCTATTTTTTGCTTAGATTCAAAAGGATAAAAGTAACAAAACAGAAAAAAAATTGGGTTTTTTAAATTAAAAAATAAAAGAAAAAAGAGAAAAACCCCAGAGTCCACACTCCTTTGCTTCTGCCATGATGACATAAGTAAACTTCTAATTTTCTGCGAAAAGTTATTTTCAAGTTCTGAAACCAGTGCACTAGATAATTCACCATTTTTATTCTGAGACTACTATGTTTATCATTTGGTTTTAGTGGAGTTGGCATACTCATAAATCCCACCTTCCTCTGGCTGTTATTTCTGTCTGGTAAATTATTTTTTCATTCACAAGGCAATAAAAGGTCACTGGAAAGAGGAATATAATATTCACTCCCACAAAATAAAGTTAAAGAGTATTTAGCATTTATATCTTTCCAGAGCGGTAAACAAAACATGGTTTATTTGACTCAATGAAGACCTACGATACTGAAAGAGATAAATCTAATGACTTGTTTTAACAAAATAAGATAAATCTTTCAAGACAAATCTTCAGTAATGCCCTGTTGTTCCTGTGAAGGTCCACTGCACAATTATACACAGGTGCACATAGAAAGAGCAGTGGTTTGGCTCTTACCTGCCAGAATTACTTATTAGATGCACAAGTAAATTTCTTAACCACTTCTCGAAGTAGAGCAGACTTCTAAAGTGTTACTGTATTAAATTATAAAAGCAAAACATTGCTTAATAGAGTTTAGTACTAAATTCACCATAAAATTACAGGAATAAAAGAGGTTTTTCATTTTTCATGAAGCTCTGTTTTGACTGAGGCCTGGTTCCTGCTGTGTGTTTTCAAGAAGTTAAGCAAACTGATTCCTCTTGAAAGGAAAATTTAATCCCACTTAGTAGGAAAAATTAATTCTCTAGCTTGGTTTAAAAAAATACATAACAGCTAACCAGTAAATGTACATAAGTGTATACTACAGACAGGATAAGCTAGAATTTTTTAGAACAAAATTGTATGTGAAAACACAGTGAAAAGAATGCCCAATAAAATACACTTTGCATTTTGCAACTACAATATTCACTTCCATTTTCTTTTTCTTTCTGTGATTTTTTCATAGTCACGTTCTTTAAATGCAGCCTGCATGAATGGGAGTTCTGCCAGAGGATCATTCTGGCCCCAAATAGTTCTTTATAGTTCTTTAGCAAGGAGTAGAATTTTATAGTCACAGCCCAGACTTTTCCTGGTTGAACTCATGTATTAATTGTGATCTCTTACATGGACATCTAACAGATTAAAAAAATCATACATTATTCTGCCAATGGAGAGTTGAAACAAGGTATTCTCCTAAATGTGGACTCAGTTTCAGAGTTTAGAAAGGAAAGTGAAATAAAACTTTTCTGCATCTTCCCTATGGCTTCTGATCAGCCTCAGCCTATCCAGCTCTTTGCAAACAAGAGCTCAGTTCATTAACCTACATTTAGCACAAGTAACAGCAGTGGAAGCCCTCACTTCTCAAGAACGATATATTCTTCTAATTGCTGGCAAGCTGAAGCTCCACCAATGGAGGGGACTGTTTAGGGGAAGCCCTTAGTGGCAACAGCACCAAGCAGTCTAAGGCCAGTCACCCAGCTAGGAGGCGAGGTCTTTGCCCAGCACACAGGACTTGTGCACCCACTCAGCATATTCCAGTAAGGTAGAATTTGATAGAAAATGCTGTTGGCAGCCTAAAGAAATTACCTCGCAAAGTTTAAATGTTTAAATTTCTGTTATCTGGGAAGCTTAGATCAAAATACCTGGTAGACTTTTACATTTCCAGTTTTTACAGAAGAATTACAGTGAAAAGGCCCCATAACTACCTTTTTATATTTGAGTTACCAATTTCTTTATGTCTATTATTTTTCTCTGAAGTAAGTGAAATATTTTTATTGAAAAGGGAAAAAAAAAGGAGGAAAGAAAGCAAATCTGCTAATGGGAGGAAGCAAAATATAGAAGAAAAGAAATGAAGGAAAGAAAATATTTTGAGAGAAATTATGGCACCTCTAATTTATATCTGACAAATAACTGGAGTTTTAGAGGAATTGAAATGGTAAGTTCTTAGTGATGAGAAAGAACTTGAAATAGAGCTATATCAATAGCTTTGCATAAATGATTCACATTTCCAGTCAAAGGCTCTCAAAGTATTCCAGTTCTGGGAGGTGACAAAATGGAAAAAGAAAAAGAACAAGTTCTGTTACCTAAAGCTAGGAATCTAAACAGAACTGATTTCCCTTACTGATAATCTCCAGCATTCCCATTGGAGTTAAGGCACACAACATCTCCTACAACCCAGAATCCTAAATTCAAGCAGACTATTATGTTGTTTCCTTCTGGTAAATAAGCCTAAATCCTTACATAGTTTTTCCTCTCAGTGATACATCAGGCATGTCTGTTTTGAAAAGAAACAGACAGATTCAGCAGAACCAAGCAGTACTTTCAGTGCTCTTCTAACCACTGAAAACGATACTTTCAGAGATCCTCCACTCCATTCCCTGCCTCAAGGCAGGAGCACCTAGATCATCTCCAACAGATGATCTACTTGCTGCTTCATCTACTGGAGTCTCATTAATTGAAGAAAGTGGACAAACAGTACCAAAAAGGAAATAAGAAATGTGCTCACCTTTTGGACACTGTCATTTTGATAATCAAGTTACTTGCACTGACTATAATTTCCATACTATTACATTAATTAGATACTAGAACTATTTTCAAGTGCAATACAAGCAGGATTTGGTCAAATCTGAAATAGTTCTCTAACAGTCCCAGGTACCCACACTCAAAATCTAAAAACTAACTCTTCCCTTGTTCAGCTGCCAAACTGTGCATTTGGAGAATTTGTTTGCTCTTATGTGACAATCTAAACATCTCCTTCTTGCAGAAGGAAAACTTCCCCTAGTTGTCTGCATGAAAACCCACATCCCCACTAAGCATTTGGCTTTTGGCTATTTCTCCTTTTTCAGTGAAGGACTACCCTGATGTGATGCTGGAAGTTGCCTAAATGCTGTTGCGTCTGGTAGAAAGGTATTATTTCCAGAACAACATCTCAAAGAGTGATTGACACTTGATGGAACTTTTTCTCCCTTCCTACCTCAGTGCTGAAAATCAAGCATAATCACTATTTATCCTTCCACCTGAACAGCTCCCTGCCTTGGGCTTCTCAAGTGGCACCATGTAACTTCATAACTCTGATAAATCAGGTAATCCTGTGTATTCAGTCCTAGAGGTGCCAAGAACTCATTTTTTAACCCAACAAGATTTACTGGGTGGCGATTTTTCATGCCTTCTGGCACCTGAAGACAGTGGATATTTATATTTTTCCTCCCAACTTAATCTCTAACATTTCAAAGCAATGACTCTATATCACAGTTTGTGTTTTAAAATTATCACCTCATGATGAACTCCCTACACATTGATACACACAACATCTATGAGTTCCACCATTTTCTTCCACAGCTGACTGCGCTGCAGGTTTTTACGACCACAGAACAGATACATCTGGTACAATGTGTTTTGCACTGCTGTTTTGAAAGACCTTGTGATGTACCAGTATAATGGATCTCCCCACTTTGATGTTTGTGAAAACTTGCAGGCTACAGATTGTATATTATGCCCTGTAGGACAATCTGTTACCAAATTTTGTCACCAATTTTTCAAGAGACTATTAAGAAGACAAATTACCTGTAAATAGGATACTGCAGGAAGTTTTTTCCTTAATACTAAAGTGTCCTGATACACCAGTGATTGGAAATGGAATGACTCATCTTTGTCAGGGAAACAAAATCTGTGGTAGGAATCAGTAATACTACAATTTTACAGATGTAGTACTGTATGAACTGAATGCTGAACTTTCCTATGCTCCTACTGAAACAGTGAGAGTTGAAGGTTTCCGAACAACTAAACATCCAATGTGAAAGAAACAGTAGGAAAACTGCACATTGAGTCAAGCTTAAAATGCTTACCCAGGAACAAAGCTCATGCCATAAAGCCTGGCAAGGAAATCAAACACACTGGAGCAATGAAGCACAAAATGGTCTAGATCAATTTTTTCAGTATTACTTTCAATAATGCAATTTTTTCTTAAGATATCTAATGAAAGATTGCATGTTCTGCCTTGTGCTCTATTTGTCTTTTTGGCTAGACTATTAAGAAGTGCAGAGCTGACTGCAGAGACACACTGCAGTCACATATCCACTAATTGTCAGCTCAATGGTTCACAAAGAAAGGTCTCTTTATTATTAACATGACACTGCAATACAAGTATTATCGGATATCGTCATTATTAATTTTATAATACTAGAATGTTAATATTTTGTATTTATTAATTTATGCTTTACCCCGTCAGTGTTTTGTTTCTAGAAGTTTCTAACTGAGACATTTTACAGTTTAGACATTCCCTGAGTACATTTACTTGTAATATCACTGTAGTTGCTAGGCAAGCTGTTGCTCTACTATACGTAACATCATCTAATATCACATGTGTGCTCCTTAATAATGTGAAGCAAAGCCCTATTAGAGTTTCTTATTATGCAGTATTTGAGAACTAGGGCCTAGAAGTGAATGACATACAGAAAAAAACCTCACCTGAATTTTAAAAGAAGTATGACTAAAGCATGACAGTTAGTGCCTGAGAGTTTATTAAAGTTGCAGAGAGTGCTTTGATCTGCATTGTACTTTAACAGTAAGGGTAAAATTGCTACAATTAATCTTTGGGGGTGTGATTACAAAAGAAGAAGCTGAATTACTCCTTCAAGATCCACAGAACTAGAAGAAATGCTGGCACTTGGAGGAAAACAAACAGCTTATATGGGAGGTGTCCCAGATAATTTTTAAGTTCACAGTTACGACTGATTTGGAGTCATGGTCACAGAAACATGCTAATTTATACAGCTTGATGCTCAAATCAATTGCAGTTTGGGAGCAATTTCTGTTCCCATTAACTATGTCTTGATAATAGTTAGCCCCAGTAAGGGTTCTGATTAGATTTAGGAAATGTAGATAAATTATTACTTTTGCTACATGATCTTGGTAGAAAGAGGACAGAGAAACAGGACTGGGCCAAATCAAGAAGTTTTTTGGTTTGTTTTTTTTTTTTGCTTCTATTATTTCTAAAGATGAAGTCTGATTAGTGCCATACAGATTGACCTTTTTCTTATTACAACTGTATGAAATTTAACACCTGAAAAACAGGTTGACAATTGATATGAAATGGAAAATCAGTTATGTTTGATTTTGGCCAGGGGAAAAGCAACTAAACTACTATTAAGGATTATTGTTAACAGTAGGACAAAGACTGGCAAAAACATATTAGAAAGAGCAGTGCCTGAAGTGCTTGGTTTATTTCTCCACCTTGCCAAATGCACAGCCTAGTCAGTGAAGCTATCCCAGCTTGCAACTTTCCGTGAGTCATTTTCACAGACAACAGGAAAAGAGTGCTTCCGATCCACAATGAAGACCTTCAGGTAATGAGCAATAAAATCAACGTGTGCTGGTCCCTCTGCCTGCCTGTGACCTAACTCCACTTGGCCTCTGCTACCTATCGCAGAATAGAATGGAATAAAAACCATTTTTCTATTTTCTTGTAAGCCCTCAACTAGGTCTGTGTGCAGTATTAATACCATTAACAGTATCAAGCCACTTACCTAACACTTAACACTAAACTGAAGTGCTCTTTTTGTGGAAAGACAGAATCCATACCATGCCTCAGTCAGACTAGCCTTCATGTGGTCCAACACAGCTATGAGCCATCCACTGTCTTTTCAGCATTGTGCCTAATCCTAAACTTGAGAAGGGATTCTTGCCTGAGGCTCCTAAGCAGACCTTCCTGGAAAGAACCCTTCAAAGCCATTGGTGGTATAGTCTACTAGTGGGCCGGGAGTGCAGGCAGCTTGAACTGCAGCCTGCTGACCCTTGGTACAGAATGAATTCATGATAAATTGCAAAAAATCTACAAGAATAAGGAAGATTGTCAGACTTTCATGGGCAGGTGATGACAGAACAAAAGGGGACAGTTTTAAACTAGATTTAGATTAGATATTAGGAAGAAATCCTTTACTCAGAGGGTGGCAAAACACTGGAAGAGATTGCCCTGAGAAGCTGTGGGTGCCCCATCCCTAGAAGTGTTCAAGACCAGGCTGGCTGGGGCTCTGAGCACCCATAGCAGGGGTGCTGGAACTGGATGATCTTTAAGGTCCCTTCCATCTCAAACCATTCTATGATTCTGTGACTCTATTATTTGCATACTTCCACATGCCCAAACTAACTTTAGCTCCAACAATTTTCCGTAACGAGCCCATAAGCAACCCTACCTTTAACATTAAGGCAAAATCCCATCCTTAACAGGTACATAAAGTGTAGGACTCTTGTGTGTCTCAGCCTTCATTCTCAGTGTAGAAGATAAGTAGAATCCAAACATTAAGCAAATCTAACAAACTTACAAGCCTGTCCACTACCCTACAGATACTGCTACACCAGCAGCACTCACAAAGCTCTTAAACCAACATGGACAAGGTCTCAGAGGATTAAGGTGTAAAACTATCAACCCAAGCCTCAGTCCCACTCTCAACCCTAACTCAATCTATAACCTTGAGCCTAATTATTCTTGCCCTTCCCTCATTCCAGTTTTGTCCTAGGCTTGTACAATGAACAAATTTGAACAGTACGTCTGTGACTTCAGCCTTTCCCACACACAACAACGGATTAAGAAGAAATTACCCATTAATATTTTGTTATAAATCAATTTCAATTCAATTGTTGCAGGAAGTCCCAATAACTGGCTTTATTAAACTAATATCAATAAATCAATGTATTTCATATTGTGACGTTTTAAGACTAAAATTAAAAGCAAACTTTCATCCCTTGGGATTTTAATAAAGAGTAAAGCTAGACACTAACACACAAAGTGATCTTTTTCAAAAGTTAGGAAATTCTATAAGCTACATTTATTCTGAATGCTCAGTTGTATTGCAAACATCTACAAGAAAATTTTCCAAGAAATACCAGATCTAAACAAAAAAGACAATTACACTGCCTCTCCAAAATATGAACACACTAAATTAGGACCCTGAAAAGCAACAAAACTGAAGCAACCTGTAAAACAGAGAGCTATTGGAGAGAAGATATAGAACACTCAGAAGGATTGCCTGAATCAGAGGACTGCAGAGAAAAATTATGATTTAAAAATTTACAATAGTCCAGTTTGAACAAGTTTTAACCATGTAGCCTGCTCCCTCTGAAGGGACATCACAGTAACTTGTCAACATCTCTCAAGAGAGGAACAGCACATATTTTATGCCTATCAGTACAAAATTTCCTTCCTGAAGTTTTCAAGCATATATGTAGGAAATGGAAAGAAGAATTCTTGTGAAACATCTAAAGAAAAACAGTTAAGATTTGGATGATTTGGATGCATGTTACTTTCATGTGTCCCATGGATGTATAATTTAATAGATGATACCAGAGAATGTAATATAGATTATGTTAATTATGTTATGGATTATGCTAACAGAGTGAGTGCTTGTGGACTCTAGAGAATTGAATAGAAAATTCCTTCCTTCTAAAAAAAAAAAGTTTATCCATAGCAAACACAGAACTATTTACTCAGTTAAAGAATTAAAAAGGAATTTAGAAGATCTTGCCCTATATTTTCCAGTGTGAGTAATAATGACAAAATCTGAAAAGCATATTTAGGCTCAGCCCTGCTACCTTCCTTAATGAAGAACTAAACCATGTCACCTTATTGCCCTCAACACCAAAAGACAGAGTGATCTGTCAGCAGCGGTGACACTCCAGCTTAGTCTTCAGGGCTGGGGGAAAGGACTCCACTTTGCCCAGTCACAGGTGCTGTGACTGCCAGCAGGGTTACCACAAGGATCTGAGTGTGGAGATTCAGGATTGTAATAGAGAAGCTCTGCTTCATTAAGCAACAATAACAAAACAGAAACAGATGGTTAAATACTAGAGGATTGCTGCAGAAATAAATAAAACTGAAGAAAACATTAACAACTATATACAGGCAAAATTCCAGAACTGGCAAAATGATTGCTAAATCCTGAACTACATGTTAATTTTAAAAAGTGTTCGATAAACTTGGGGAAATTTTTTTCACAATTACATTAACATTCCTGTCTCTGCTACACCCTTTACCACTCACATGGTATGCTCACATTTAACCCAGCTATGTCACCACGAGACAGATGTGTCTTGTGCCTGGTGAAGGGTAAGATGAAGCCACAACCCCAGCCACCTATGCTGGTTCAGCACAGCTCCTCCTGCATTTGGCTGCTATGAATCTCATCCAGGAATTTTTTAACTTTGATCTACAGTTATGTAGCTAATTCTGTGTTCAATTGTAAGGCAGTAATTGAATCAGGACAGCTGCTGTGCATTGTCCCTTTTTGGCACAGCAGGTCTGTGTGAGACAAGGTAGCCAGGGCTGAAGACCAGAGCACATGAAGCTATGCTGCTGAGTGTGCCAGGGGCAAATGGGCAGCCCTGTGTAAGCACAGCCAGAGTCTGGCTAATTTTATTACAAAACCCCTCATTATTACAAAATTACTCAGCTTGTACCTGACTACAGAATTGAGCTCCTGGTATAAACACAGACTTAAAATATCAGTTCAGAAACTACCAGTGGCTGCTATGAAATGCACTAATAGTTCAAAAGCTTCCTAAAATTTTGAGAAAATTCCATCAGAGACTTCAAACTGCTCATGCTTTTTATAATTTTGTTTTTGTTTCTTCCATTTTTTTCTGCTTCTATATTATTTCATTGAGGAAATTGCCGTTCTCACTATATTTAATGTAATTAATTTTTGTCATGGAAACACATACATTTTCATGATAACCATGCAAAATCTTATGTTCTCAGGATAAGATCAGGAAGAGGTGACATGTAATAGAGTTTGAGAGAAACATTAAGAGAAATGTCCATCACTTACATAATTATTTGCAATACAATATCATACTGAGAAAATACTTTGAACAACATTTACACTTTTTTTGGAGGAACTGCACTTCGTACCTGAAGTTCAAACCTCTACTAAAAAATAAAATTAAGAAAGCAAATATAAGAACGAAAAAGAATAATTACTAAACCCAAAAGAGTACTTTACCTAGGGAAAAAAATAATTTTCTGCCCTTGATTATTTAGGCTTGTATCTTTATTTATTGCACAGGTTGTTGAGCTGTATAATTTAACTAGAAAATGGTGGTTCATTATCTTCAAGTTAAGCCCACATTGCAAAGAACTCCATAAAGAAGCAAGAATCCTCATTGTGTCTATTTCTGCTTTTGCCAGTTTATATTGGTGAATATGCAGTAATTTTAGGACACAAAGGAAAGTGACACAGGCCAGAGGCTCAAGATATATCTATTCATAGGTCTTAAACCTATGCAAATGAGTAATCTGTTCATTATCTGCAGTAGTGATTGGTTTGAACACAGGAATTCCTTCATCTGGAGTGAAGAGTCTTGTTCCCCCGGACACTTACAGAGGGTTTGGCCTTTAATGGTTATTTAGGCACCTAAGAGTCCATTTCTGTATTTCTTAATGCTTGGCATTCTCATAGGAGGAACTGTGCAAGTCCTAGGCTTCTGGAGTTAGCACTCATATCAGAAAACTTTGCATTTCTGTATTTCCTTTGGCCACATCCTTCAAGCTGGTGTGTGCAATGGGGAGCGCAGGACCTGACTCCTCCTTCACCCTAGGAAAGGTATGATACCTCCACAGCCTCTGCTTGGCACACTCCAGGGGTACCTTAATCTGCTGCTTTTCTCAGGAGATTTTAAACTTCTTTTTACTCTTTCCACATCTCCAACTGGAGGAGATTCAGAGTGGAAGAGAATGTAGACAGGAGACAAAATACTGCATATGGTGCATCAAGATCCCATGCCAGTAGCCCCTTTTACGTCACAGACAGCTTTAGGGTTTCATTGCAGCACAAAGCTGAAGAAGCTGACAAAGACAAGAAAGAAAAATCTCCAAGAAAGTACAGAAAATGTAGGAAAAAAACATAGCCAGATTAATTGTTTGTGCTAATGGTGCGAAAAATCTATCTTCAAAATATTTAATGCATGCATGGATTTATTCACAGTTTTACTGTCTTTCTATCTATCACCACATTTCTGCAACTTTGAATTGCTGGACCAGATAACTGAATTTAAAAAAAAGTTTAAGTGTTTAGCAGTAACAAATGGATATAATATAATTTCAGTAATGCAATTATCACATGATTCTGAGGGTTTCACAAAATTCAAGGGATTAAATGTCTCTCTAAAGGCTTTCAGCTTGATGTGAATCTATAACTCAGAAAGCCTGCCTGCAATTCAGCATTCCAAGAAATACATATTTAAGATGCACACGGAACTTTTGATCTAAATGAGAAACGTGAAGAAAGAATTTGTCATGTTAAAAATTTGAGGGTACATTGAGGCTGACTTTTTGGATTTTGTATTTTTAAGATAAGTTTAGGGGCAACTAAAAGGATTTTTCCACCTTATCTAAACTAAATGAGAGGACAAAGGGAGGACCATCCAGAGAACAATGACCTATGAGATTACAAAGAAGTCTCTTTGTTGCAATTTTATCATCACTTGTAAGTGACAAAGTGCCAAAAGACAGGTTTGTGGCAGCAGCAATATGTTTTCTTCAGCGCAGGAAAATCATCAACAAGGTGTCTGTATATGTGTAGCACTGCTTGAATATGGAAGCAATTTTCTGAAGCCCTGTGGCCTAATTCTATTGTTTTCATCAGGAACGAATATTCTGGATCACAATCTTCAGCATCTGATATTGGACACTTTGTGAAAAATGGATGAGTAAGTTCCTCAGATGACTGGTGGACAAGACTCCAGTACCATTGACAGCAATATTTGCATTTATCTAAAAAGAGATTAAATGCTGACAAGGTTTCAGTACATTTATCTGCCTGCCTTCTGTGTATGCATCCCATTAAATTAAAAGGGGAAAGAAAATATGTAAAGAAAATAAAATACAGAGAAAAAAGGGGGGAAAAAAGCATGCTGCACGTAGAAAACTATACTCTTCCATTTTCTAAAATTTATTCTAGAAAAATATAGAAATGCAGAAATACAAGCAGTGACACAACTGCTCAAAGGATAGGTAATGTGGGATAATAGAGATTATCAAATGTTCTACCTCTAATGTACTAATACACCTTCAAGAAAACCTAATTATTCATCCAATATTCATTCTTAACGTCTTCTGAAAAATGCCTCAGACATATGAGAGCCCATTCTTTTGCAGCAGGATCATATCCTCCAGCAATTGATGGCAACATAATTTAAAAGCTTCTTTAATTATTCATCTCCATCTAGCCTAGCCAGCACCTTCATTATCTTCCCTTTCAGAGCATCCTCCAACTTGGAACAAAGTGCGAGGAAGCAAGTTTACAGACCGGTTCAAGGGATTCTCTGTTCCTTCCCAAATCGCGATAGGTGTTGACTTCTCCATCCACTCAAAATCCCCTATTGTGTTTGTTCCAGTTACAGAACCAAATTAATGCTTTTTGTAAAAAGTGTCTACACTTTCTACATTTCTACACTGTCTTGAAAATTATTTCAAAGCAGTTTCAAATTTGATTCTACTTGCATTTGATTCTACTCCTCCCAAAATCAAAGGTAAAAATATATGCTTAGGTAGGAGCAAGATTGGAAACTGGAAGCATTTGACTTCATGTAAAACTTCTAGATTCTGATCCTGATTCAGGCAATAATATAATCTAGGTACAGGCTTTACTTTACCTGCATAAGCAGTCTCATTTCAGACACAGCAAGATTAAAGCAGAGGGAGGTAAACATAGGCAAAGTTGTCTGTTCAGTTCTTTCCATGTTTAAACAAAGGCACATATTCCCAACATTTCAAAGCCCATTTGGACACCTCAATGAGAAGCTGAGCAGTACTTATGAGCTGTTAAACCATGTTTCTCCAGTAAACAGACCTTCAACAAAATGATATTTTAAAGAATTTACATGAATAATCTCCTAAGAAAAATACTAACATTTTGTATTTAAGCTTACTGGGTCTTGATTTTGATTATTTGCAATTTTTTTCTTTAAAAAAATACCTTTATATGAATTTTAAACCAGACAGTCCAGTTAGTGCAAAAATTAAGACAGTAAAATAACATTGAGAAAATAGTTTTTGGAAATACTGAATTATTTGTTTATTTACAAACAAAATTTCTAACTCTAATCACACAGAAAGGTTTATTAGCTCTCAGCTACAGGAGTAACTGTTCTGATGATGATGCATTAGTAATTTGCTATAAAGTTCATAAAGATGGTTCCCTAGAGCCAAAGCACTGCCCATCTACAAAATTCAATGGAAGCTAGCAGTTTTTAGTCAAGGACAGCCTCTGCCCATAGCTTCATTTATTTCTGCATTTCTGGGCCAACAAAATTGTACAGTCACCACAGGACATGATATCCAAAATGATAGTGTATGGGCATGCACATGCTCTTACCCCTCCAGCTGACAGAGAACTTCCCAAGCTGCAGTGAAGCACGAAGGGCTGTCTCATTACAGGACCCATGCCTTACAAGGTGAAGGCATCTCCTTTAGTGGAACTTCATGTTATGCTAAGAAGTATTTTTTGCTTAACCTCCAGCAATCTGTCTTTAACTCCCACTCTGATAAGCTGTGAATAATAAATGTCTGAACAGAACTATGACAAGTGAGGCTGCTATTTAGGATAACTATAACAGTAAGCACTAACTGCATGGAGGGCCATAAGGGGAATTATCGGTGTTGTTAAACACTACCTGCTTAGCTAGGGAAAAGAATGTTCTTTATACCCCTAGTATGAAAAAGTAATCATGGATGCATTTCTATCTAACTCTTTTCAATGACAGTAATTTTTGACACTTTTTCCTACAACGTTAGATTTCAGAACACATTTATATGAGTATCATCTCTGTACATATAAAACTGATATAAAACAAGCATTGTGAATGTCTGTGGCATCTGCTATTGTCTATTTGAAAACTGAATTGAATTCACTGTTGAATGAGTTTATCTTGCAGCTGTAAAGATAACTTTTGCTTCTTAAAGAAAAACTGTAAAAGTATACACTATTATAAGAAAATATGGAAAATGTTCTGTTATGAATTTCAAGGCAATATAACCAGCACTGATGACCCACTTTGATTTCTTAAATTTCTTCAAAATTTCCTCTCTCCATGTAACAATATAGCTAGTCACAACACAAGTCCATTACTGGATTGTGGAGACCAGTCTGATTAGAGCCTGAGACTCTGGGAGGGAGCTCCAAAAAGATTAGACTATCAGCAAGAAAAATAAGTCTATTATTTACCAAGATATTGACATTATGTCTCTTCATGCAAGAACTTCTAACACCACACATAAGAACTACAGTACTGAAAATATACTGTATCAGGAATGGCACACAAGATCTATGAACAATTTGTGCCTCCTGTCATTGCCAGAACAAGCCTCACTGCAGATCAGAAATGGAAGCAAAACAAAAGAATAACCTTTAAAAACTTCAAGCAGCAGATACTCCATTCAAATAACCTACATATCAAGGGCTAAATTTTCAAAGTTCAAATTTGGGCAAAAAAAACTGGTCTAATTTGCAAAGCTCAAATCACGTGACACAGTATTTCTATGAAACTGTACAATGCATACATATGTTAGTGAAGCATTTGTGAGTTTATGCAACCAATTTCTCAGTTAAGGTACATGTAGCTGTAGTTTATCATCTACTTGATACAGCTAGACATGGGAATCACATAGGTATTTTATTCAATATAAATATAATAATTTCAAGAATGAAAGTTATTTCAATTCTTACATGTTAAAGAGCAACTAAGAAACTATAATACTAGAATGCTTTCTATGAACAATATTTCTACAGTATTTGGGATACATGAAATAAATAGTCATGCAGTGATCTCTGGACCATCAGTCACATAATTTCTTTCTGGCATTCATCAGGCTCCATCTGAAAATCCAGGTGTCTTGTGTCCACAGCCCACTGTACTAGTTTTGGCTGAGGTGGAATTAATTTTCTTCACAGTGGCTGGTACAGGGCTGTGTTTTGGATTTGTGCTGAACATGGGGTTGATAACAGAGAGATGTTTTTGTTATTGCAGAGCTTACACAGAGCCAAGGCTTTTTCTGCTTTTCATACTGCCATACTGGTAGGGGAGATGAGGATGCATGGGCGGCTGGGAGAAGACACAGCAAGGACAGATGACCCAAAGTGATCTAAGAGATACTCCAGACATTATGCTCAGTATACAGAATGCAGGGAAGAGGAGGAATGGGGGGATGCTGTTGCTCTGTAACCATAAGTTACATATGTCACAGATGCAATCAGATGTCATTGTCCAGACAAACACAATACACTTCAGAGAACTGAACTAAACTTTGTTCAGGCATCTTCTCTCAGTTTTCTGTTTTCTTCTACAGGCAGCATCACTCAGCCCTGTTCCTTGGGCAGCACCACAGCCTTCTGAGGCCTAAACTTTACCCAAGCAGTATCACATAGCCTTCTGATTTGTTCTTCTTTCTGCATGAGCAGCTAACTCCTTTCTGCTCCTCACACCGGCACCTATCCCTGTCTGTCCCTCATTCAACAACTTACCTTTTCTGTTCCTCTCCCAGCCACCTATCCCTGTCTCCTCCCAGCAGACAACAACTCTAGCACATCTTCACAGCTCAGCAGGCAGATCCCAGCTGGCTCATGCCCAGCCAGCCCCTTCTTTTGTAGGGCTTGTCCTTATTGGGTACACCTGCGGCCTAGCAAGGGTTGGGCTGCTTCTATTCCTCTTGTAATTAGTACTGCTGCCCACAGGGGGACATTTGGAGTGATGGTGTTTGTCTTCCCAAGTCATCGTTACACGTGATGGGGCCCTGCTCTCCTGGGATGGCTGAATGCCTGCCTGCCCATAGGAAGCAGCAGATTAAATCCTTGTTTTGTTTTGCTTGCATGCACAGCTTTTGCTTTTCCTATCAAACTATCTTTACCTCAACTCATGAGTTTTCTTGCTTTTACTCTTCTGATTCTCTCTCCAGCCTCACTGGCGGGCAGGAGAGCCAGTGGCTGTGTGGAGCTTGGCTGCTGGGTGGGGTTAAACCACAACACACAGAGAAAATATTTTCACAAGCTCTCTCTCTTAAAGGTTGCAATATTTCTTTATATTTTAGCCTGAATTTATTTATTCATGTTTATACATCTGTGCTCATTTGAGTCAACAATGCCCTTGAGATTAAACAATTCTCAATTCCTTTTGTCCTCTTTCCTGATGTGATTAAAGCAATCACGTCCTCTTCTAGTTTACTTTTTGCAAGACTAATAAAACCATGCTGTAATCTCTAGGTCCTTGATTATCCAGGAAACTTTTCTTTGAGATTGTTTCAAGTTGATCTCAGTTTTATTGCATATAAGTGAGCAGAATTTGATCAGTACTCCTGATGAGATCTCACTAAGGCCTTATAAAATGGCATTCACGTTTCCTTCTCTCTTAGAAATGTTTCACCTGATATATCCTAAGACTGCATCCTACCAGCTTCAGTTGTCCTTTGGCCAACTAAGACTGTGTCCACATTGCTTAAAGCACAGGCAACAGCAGAAGTCACAGCCACAGATTATGCCAAATGCCTCCTGCCCAGTTGCTTGGACATGCAGTCCTTTTCTATTGAGCACCATCTGTGTCTAAACTGCACAGGAAATGATCTCGGTCCCCTGTGGTGCCTGCATGATACTCCTGCGGCCCTAAGATTTCATATCAATTCTCCTGTGGCTTTCCAGTTAAGGTGCCCAAAATAAAATGGGAACTCAGTATGCCAGACCAGGGACATTGTTTGGATGTGGGTGATAGAGGAGAGATACTGCATTTGCTTAAACAGGTTTGGATGGCTACACGTGGGAAGGAATTAATGGTGAGGGCCAAGATACATATAGAGCAGGAGAAGAGCAAGAAATGAGCTGAGAATTTCCATCATTTCACCAGCACACTCGTGTGTACTCATTTTTTCCTCTGTTATTTCCAAAAGATCGTGACCCCTCTCTTGACAGAAAATGTTTCTACTGCTCTCCATTGACCAGAACAATGCACATTACTTTCAAGTTTCCTTTATAGTTAATACAAAAATATTACAATCTCCTTTTGATTATTTTCTGCAGCCATTTCATCCTTAAAATCTCCGCTATTCCCCTACATTGAATATCAAACATCAATTTGCATTGATTCAGTGATTGTTTACTGAAGAAATAAGACTGTTCCCTACAGATACACCATTAAACAAAACAGCACCAGTGAACAATAAAACTCCTCCATCATGCAAGTATTAGAAAAGTCCATGGTATAATTTTTCCCTGTTTCAGCTAGCTGTCTCAGCTGACTCCCAAGCACCACTTAGAACTTACCACAAGCTGGCAAAAAGTGTCAATCAGCAGCGTGCATGGAGGCAACCTCTTTGAAGATGAAAGGCAATTAAAAATATGGACATGGGTTATGCCATGCTGTTGGCTTGTTCATCAGAAAATAGTCCCAGGCCTCTTAATTTTCTGATGTAGATTTGGCTGATAACATTTTTAGCTTCACCTAAAAATACTCATCTGGTTTTACTGCAAACTCTTAAATACATTTAAATCTGAATTTGAATGCATTTCTTCAAGGGGTGCAATGGTTTGCCATTTTGACAGATGTTTAGGAAGACATTCAGTTAGTGTCATCTAATCTTGTTTGAATATTCTGAACTCTAATTGTAGATATCCCAGCTCACTTTATCTCTGTGATGAACAGAACCAGTCTCTGCATTCAAATACCTCTAACCTTGGCATGTTTTGCCCAGCTTAGTTACTGGCATGAAAACCTTGTACTTAAGTATTATGGGGCATTTTTTCTCTAACACTAAACCCATTTAATGCTGCCCATAAAAAAGTGGGACTATAAAAAGAACATAAACCTACAAAGGTGATCAGAGATTGTAATCATACAGAGTTTGTGCAGATCACACAGAGTCTCAGAGGAAAAACCTTATCAATACAGATACAGCAGCTCCAGACATTATCCAGCAGAGACACACACATCTGTATTGCTCCCTTGCATGCACCACCAACTCCAGAGTGACACTACACACACTTACAGAGCTCAGCAAGATCAGGGACTGCCTATTTCAGACTTCCATGACCCTGACTGGCCCCTCTGGGCTCTCAGTAATTAATAAGTGATCACCATAATATATTATTCATTCAAAAATCTTTTTTTTTATATGGATATTTCTTCATTCTCCCAAGTAACATACTTGTTGAATTCTTACTAAATACATTGCTCTAGGTGACTGTTTCATACTTAATTCGGGCTGTGTCTCTGTGCCCTTGCTTTCTCAGCTGCTCTCACCAATGCTCAGGAAATGCCTGGGTTGATTTTGTTAGCATTTTTATAGTACTGGGAGAAAAGAGGGAGGGGGTAATGAAAAGGAAAAGAATCATTTATCAAGACAGAATTAAAAGCAAAACTTTAACAAAAATGTATTTAGGTTAAGATTTTAAATGGCATTTGCCCGAATTGTCTGGGAACCAATTTCCACTCGCTCTATCCTCCTGTGGCCAGAAGGCTTATACAATGCATTTTACACTGTGATTTTCCCCATATTATGAGGGGTGAGCTATTTCAGATTCTACTGTGCTTTCAGAGTTTCAAAGCTGAGTCTTAACCTTTCAATCTGCTTATTAATACTCATGTCATGGCTCCTATTGAGAAAGAGGTTTAGTGTCACTGTCCTCAATCAGTGTCCTTTCATTCACTTTCATTAAAGAACCATGTTTTCCTGACAAAGGATAACAAATGGATGCTGTGGGTCCCTAATGTGCTTTTTGACTACAGAGCCTGTACCATTTCTCTGAAGCAATGGCAATTATTTGTCATTTTAATATGACTTGGCAAGGAGATCCAAAAACATATGACCATTATTCATCAATATGTATATCTTGTGCTTGCATTAATATTAGAATATCATTATTATTACCCTGACATTGTATGAGCTAGACAAAATTACATCATGTAAAAAATGTTTTAAACTATGTTCAGCTGTATCCATGCAGCAAGGCAAAAGTAATTTAAAGACCTGTAGCAGCTCTTTGTTGAATGCAGCAATTTATTCTGATTAGTGGTAAAGTCCTTTTACCTGTGTATTAATGAAGTATATTTCAGCACTGCTCCACAGTTAATTGAAAACAGCATCGTTCTGTGTTACTGTTGTTACCAAACATACCCAGTGATCACATCAATTTTCTTTGTTCTTAAAATCTCACAGTATTCAATATTCCTGACATTCCTGGTAAATAGGAAAAAAAAAAAAAAGTCAATTTCTGTTAATTTAGGCAAGGGCATAGCCATGTTTTTCCCATTTCTTCTAGCTGTTTTTTGCTGTCACTGTTTTTTTTAAACTATTGCACATCTACAGCTTGTATACAATATTTGAGTCCAGAACTAAGTTCGTTATCATAATTTCCTATAGAGAAATAAAAGAGCTGTTTTTTGTCAGCATCTGTTGTTTTAGATCCAAAATCACTGACTAAAGCCAGAGGGATACTCTTAATCTTTCTTGGGTTTGTGGAACATGGAATTAAAAGTGGATGGAGAAAACATCCTAATAATACTTAATATTTTTCTTCTCATTCCCCTCCACTTCATAAAAAACATTGTTCTATGAAAAAAATGGAGGTAGAAAAATCTTGGAATAAAAGCTCTCTAATAAAATGCAGGGACTTCAGGTTCTATCCAACTAGGCTATTCAGGTTATTTCTCTCAACTAAGTATGACTTGAGGGACAAAGACTCCACCATGAAATAACATTTGAAGAACTATGTTTCCCCAGATGACATACTTATTTTGGTAGGACACTAACATAGCTTAAGAAGATACAGTCCCTTGCACTTTGCAATGCAGCAAATTCAGGCTTTTAAAGACACATTCCTGGTGAATTGTTGGAAAACACAATTCATAACTAAACAGCAATGGCAAAAATTATAGGAGGTGACAGCAGAGGCAAGTGGCTTCAAAATGCTCAAAAAAATAGTTTGTATTACAAAGTCTGGAACCAGCATGATATAGTAATTAATTTATTAGCTGAGTAATTGTATAAACTTGATTTTTCACCTATTGCCCTCTCAGCTGAAGGAAGATACAAGGAACATGATGCTCTACTTACAAACTTACATCTGTGAGAGTTTTTCAGGTCACTTAACCCCAAGTGTCTCAGTCCCTCCATTTCGTAGGCCTGGACTAATATCCACCATGATCTCCTAAGGGCATAGGACTCTTCCTTTTGTTTATTCTCCTTACTTTTCACTTACAAGCAAAAGCTACATTATTCTACTTATTTTACATAATTTGTTCATTGTTTTCTATTTTCTCCAGCCATAGTACTCTATCAATTTTGTATCAGATATTTCAGTTAAAATTAGTTTACTCTAAAACATTCAAGCCCATCACACCAACCATGAACCTCACTGTGCGCTATGTACTTAGATCATTGTCCATTCTAGGAAGGGCTGCTCTTCGGTCATTTGAGTGCTTCCTTAGGCACAAAAAGCAAGTTGTAATATGCCACTGAACTCCTCCATGGAACAACAAAATGGGAAGCAATAGTTGAATTAATGCAGGAGTAAGCATGCATGACAGCCAATGACACATCAGTTATGCAGGTGGAGAGATTTTTGCAGAACCCCATTTTGTGCAATTCAAAGACATGAAGAGAAAGAATCAATAAATCAACAATACGCACCGAACAACACTGGGATTATAGCCCTAAAAAAAGCTCTGCAAGAGTTATGCCAAGTGCTACCTGAAAGATGCTTATAATTTCTGTCACTTTGAGCACTCTTTGCAAATAAAAAGGATGATACCAAGATACCTAACTCCCTCAAGAACTTTTCCTAGAAGAAATATCTCATTGATCAATTGCTCAAGTCAACAAAAAAGCTATAGGAGTGTTGTTTCCATTACTTTCACACATCATCTTCACTTACATGCCAAATAAGCAGTCCAGGCAGAAGGAGATAAGTGGGTCTGGTCAGAGAAAACCAAAAGAAGCAGCAGAATGGAGAGCAAAAGGGTGAGTGAAGACGTCAGCAGCATAAAAATCACATAGTTCAGTGAAGAACATGCAAAGACACATCTGGACTGCTCTTAAATATAGATATCTGTAAAGATGATTGCAAAGGTATTCCGGAAGTATGTGAAACTTCGTGGTCATTTTCTATTCTTCATTAAAAATAAGAAAGTTTTAGATATGTCAAGATGGAACTATATTTCTTCAGAAGTCAAATCCACAAAGGGACTCAGCAGCTTTAAAACTGCTACAGATTTGACAAATACTGAAAGAGACTGGAAACAGGAAGATAGTAGTGAGCTACCCTGTTCCCATCTCAAAAACTGGGCACACCAAGTTCTGCAAATGGAAGGGCATCCTGCTCTGTATGAATCAAGTGAATCAAGTAGTGTTTAATATCTTTGTCAATGACACAGACAGTGGGATCAAGTGCACCCTCAAAAAACTTGCAGGTGACATCAAGCTGTGTGGTGCAGCTGACACATCTTAACATGGCACCTGCATGGCATCCTGAAGGACAGGATGCCATGCAGAGGGACCTAGACAAGCTCAGGAAGCGTGTCTGTGCGAACCTCATGAAGTTCACCATGATGAAGTACAAAGTGCTGCACGTGGGTTGGGACAACCTCCAATCTCAATGCAGGCTGGGAGATTAAAGAATTGAGAGCAGCCCTGACAAGAAGGATTTGGGGGTGCTGGTGGATGAGAGGCTGGACATAATCTGGCAGTGTGCCATTGCAGTCCAGAAAGCCAATTGTATCTTGGGTTGCATCACTAGCACCACAGTTGGAAGGTTAAGGAAGGTGATTCAGCCTCTCTACTCCAATCTGCTGAGATCCCAGCCAGAGTGCTGCATCCAGCCCTGGGGTGTCCAGTGCAGGAAGGACATGGATCTGCTGAAGCAGGTCCAGAGTAGGGCCACAGAAATGATCAGAGGGCTGGAGCAGGTCAGCTATGAAGAAAGACTAAAAAGGTTGGGATTATTCATCCTGGAGAAAAGAAGACTCTAGGGAGACCTTAGAGCAGTCTTCCACTATCTAAAGTGGGGCTTATAAAAAAGATGGAGAAAAACATTTTAATAAGGCGCTTGCAATAGGACATGAGGTAATGGTTTTAAACTAAAAGGGAGTAGAGGCAGACTACATAGTGGGAACCCACTACTGGACCCATTGGCATAGCAGTGGGGGAGGCACATGACAGAGTAGATGGCTTGAAGTGAACAGTGGCAACCAAGAAACTGAGAGTGCTACTGAAAGAAACATACGTTAAACATGAAACATACATGAAACATACATTAAAGAATAAACTTTTCACAATGAAGGTGGAAAAATGCTGGAACATGATGACCAGACAGGTGCTAGATGCCCTATCCCTGGGCAAAATTATTTAGTTGAAAATGTCACTTCACATTGAGGGGGAGGTGGACTAGATGCCTCTTAACAGTCACTTCCAATCCAAACTATTCTATGATTCTATGTACAACAAAATAATGAAGCAATTGCAGAGCATGATCAAAGAGGAAGAATCTAAAGCTTAGCTACATAGGATGGCTCTCTGAGAAACAATGAGATCTGCAGAGAGTGAGCTCTGGTTAGGGGTTTAATATCTGCTCAGAGTGCACTCACTAGGGTGTGTTTTTAATACCACTTTGCAATTAAGTTTCTGCTTCCTAACTTTTGATGCAAAATCAAATGAGCATGTGGGATGGCTGAAGTAGTTGCATCAATGCTCAGTTATTGCCTGGAGTGCTTAAAAACACAACTTTTCAGGGTTTTCTCAAGTGTATATATTATGGTAATAGTAGCAATATTTCTTCAGTCTTCTGAAAGCATTACTAGGAACAAAGAAAAATGGAAAACACAGCACAATTAAGATAATCACCCTTAAAGAAAAATAGCTATACTGCAAAGCACAGAAAGAAATCACAATGATTAAATATTTTTAATATGTACCTGTATTTGGCACTTTAGTTGTGGATCTTTAAGATTTGTAAGATTTGTGTTGGTTATCTTTCCAGTTTTTAGTAAACAAAATAGAGCTGAAATGAGCTGAAAGAAACCACTTTGTGCAAAATGGTTCGTGGAAGACCTGAATTGCATTTGAAATAGCAATTTACCTGCTGGTGCTATAGAGATAGATGATATCCTAAAAATAACCTAAAAAAAAATTTAAACTGCAGCCTTTATTAGTTTTCTGACCTGGCTCACCAGTAGGAACCCTCTACTGGACCCATTGGCATAGCAATGGGGGAGGCACATGACAGAGCAAATGGCTTGAAGTGAACAGCGGCAACCAAGAAGCTGAGAGTGCTACTGAAAGAAACATACATCAAACATGGCACAGTAAAATTAATCTCATATGGGCTTTATGCCTTTTCAGCACTGTGCATTTGTGTAACTGCTCTGAACACAGCACCATCTTTTCCCTATACTTCACTGGACAGGACCCACAGGAATACACTGTGCATGTGCTTGGTGGCCAACAGTTGTGGTCTAAGAAATCAAATCTTGCATGCAGTTACAAAGGATGGCCATAAATATCTGAAGGATATTCAGAATAGTTTTCCAGAATGATCTAGAACAAAGCTGTTTAAGGTCTGAAAAAATATGGAACCAATACAAGAAATCCCTTAGTGATCTTAAGGGTTTGAAATAGACACAGAAGGACAGCAATGGCTTTGATGACATGGAGTTCCTTTAGAGTGAGACCAGAGCACTGAAGAATAACAGTGATGAAACAAGACCTCTAATTTCTATAATTTGGGCATTCTCTTTGACCAATTGATCACCTTCTATATTGTCCATAAAGAAAACAGAGATGTAAACAGAAAAAAAAATACAGAAGGCACCATGGCTTATGCTAAAATACAGATATAATTTAATAAAAGTAAATCTTTTAGCTTCAAGCAAAATTTTTCTCACTTTACTGTTTTTTGGGTCTATCACATTTGCTGTCTTTTGCGATATTTTGCATGACGTAGCAATTTTCTGGTAAAAACTCTGGGACAAGGCTTGTCTCCTACAGTTACTAATAAATTGCACAGAATACCAAAACTTCTGTTCCTTTTTAAGTTTCCAAGAAGTGACACTAAAAAAAAAAAAAAAACTAAAAGGAAAAAAAAGAAGAGTATTATCTTGCACATTTTAAAGCCACAGATGATGTGTGTTATACATTTGTTACTGCTCTTTTCTTTCTGTGAAGGCAAATATTCATCTTCAGAGGTCAACTAATGCATACTAGCAGCAGGTATCCCACACATTAAAGTGCTACACCAAGAACTTCTTCAAATTCCCCTCTTTCAGGTAATTTACTGTCTTTGACCTTGACTGTCCACTGAGGAGAGGAAATTTGGTCTCAGCTTTGATCTGCCGTAGAAAAAGCTACTCAAACTCACTTGCACTTCCATTTCCACCATCTGTGTTGCCTTTTTATGCCCAAACCAAAGACATTTCCCTCAGGATCTCTGGCTATCCTGACACAATAAAGTAACACTGTGGCAACTTCAACAATTTTTTAGCTAATCTGGCATCCTGCAGAATTTACCCTCAGCATGCTGGTTGATCCGGATAGCCTGGCATTTTACAGTAAACTTTTGATAGTACAGAACAGTCAAATTCCTTTAGACCAAAGAGAAATTTCCCAATAGGAGAGAGGGGTTTTGTCCCATTCTACCTCCTTTCTAAATAGAAACACTGTATAGCACTGCTTTTACTTCCACAGTGACATTCTTATGAACGGACAAAAAAAATTTTCTCCTAATAGATAAGCATTTCTTTTACTGAATCAGTTCTATAAAGGTAAAGATGGTACAGCAACAACACATTGGCTTGAATTATATAATAGGGTTGAACATATTTCATATATATGAGATCATGATATTTAATGTATAAAAAACAGGACAGTGCTCTAAAAAATGAAACATTACAGCCTCATGATCTTATAATGAAAAAAGCTTTCAATAAAACATCTACAGTGTAAAAAATATTTACATCTAACTGGCCAATACCCAAAAGGATTTTCATAAACATTTTGCAGTCAAGCAAGCTAAAGCTACTTTTAAAAGAAACTGTCAATAATTTCTAAAATAAAGCATAAAAATAACTAAGGTGTCCTTTTGATCTTTGTGAGTATACTTTATTTGTCCTTGAAAAAAATATATCCAATGTACCTTTCAAAATGATTTATTATGTGTTATTGTTACAGTGTTCAATATTGTTCAATACTGAACTACTGTACTGATTACCACTCTCCCAGTCTGCTTTAGTTCTATCATGTGCTTTTATTTACCACCTGAGGCAAGAACATTTTAATTGGTTTAGGGAAGCTTGAACTCTCTTTTATCAATGACACATTTCACCAAAATAGAACAAAGCCAGTAGCTGTACGTACTCTCCCAGTGTTGCAAAACAATGGATTTGTTTGAGGGCTTAAGTTCGGAAATGGATCTCTGCAGTGTAAATTATTTAATCACTTGAACAACAGCATCAGAACATCTTGATTTTTTTCTTCCAGTTTTTAATAGGAGGAAAATTTATCAACAAACTGCACTAAATTTCCATATTTTAACTTTATTCTAGACAAATGCATTCTGCAAACTGATCCTAAATCTGTATTGTACATGTACCAAAGATCTAGAATATAGGATAACGTGGTTTATAGCACTGCCAGTGACAGAACTGAATTCTGTACACATCTATTCTAAAAGTTTCTGTTAAAAAAATCCTTACAAAAAACAGAGAGAGAATTGTAGTCATCTTTGAAGTAAATTTCATTGTTTGCAGTGATTAGAAAAAAAAGATCCAATTTTTGCCAGATCAAAACTGTCCCTTTAAGAAAGTATATGTGACTTACTTAAGGAAGATACCATATGACTTGTAAACAACAAAAGTAAGCTGTTTTTCTATTTTATTAAAAGTGCTTAGCTGAAACAGACAAAATCCCATTGTAAACATTGTATTTTTAAAAAGTTTTTTTAAAACAAAAATATATGTATCAATACAATATATTAGTTAAAATTAATAGAAAAGCAAGGAATGAATTATTAGTCTGTTTCTATCAATATTTTCAACTGTGATCATAAATATTTTATTTTGAAATACAGCAAGAATTATATCAAATAAATACTTTTCATGAACAACAGAGCTAAGGAACCCTTTTCTCCTAACAGGTTACAGACTACATCCTTCACAGAGGTTGCTGCCACAGCTCCTGGTTTTATCCTATCTCTCTGTCTGGGCAAAATGTGAAATAGCTGGCTGATACACACATGGTGACTGACCAGCTGTTTCAGCACATATACTGGCTCAACATGTCCTGACGCATACAAGTTGTTTTGTGTTTTCCTCAATGACATAGATATTAGCTATCCAAATACCAATTTTCACAAAACTTCTCAAAATTCATTACTTTAAAAATCTCAGATCCACCCTCTCCATATTATTTGAAATTAGTTTAAGGATTCAAAAGTTTTGAGGGATAGCTGGAAGGAAAGATGTACAGAGAGGCCAAAAGAATAATTACATGTGCTTTGCTTCTTTAGGAATTCAAGTTTTTAAAAAGCAATATAAATACACAGTGAGGATGATCTTTATCTTTTGGCTTTCCACAGCAATACTTTATTGCATGTCAGGGACCCTTCATTGTCACTGGAAAAGACTTCTGCTTCCCCCGACATTTGTGGTGCTGGATTTCTGCCTGTTTGCTGCAGAGGGAGCAAGTCTGCAAACTTCTGACACTGCATAGGATGTGCTTGGCCTCCAAGGCACTTGTTAATATGTCCAGTGGCCCTGCTTCACAGATTCTTTACAGGCTGGGATGAGGAATGCCTTATCAACCCTAAATCACATGAGACAGGTTGAGGAAAA
>VXBQ01008786.1:196170-212181 GCA_013400175.1 Phainopepla nitens | reverse complement strand
ATTCCAGAACAAATCATACATTTTAAAACATTTCCAGAATACACTGACATAATTATTTGTATTGGGTTTGTGTCACAAGGTTTTTTGGTAGTGGGGGGTTGAAGTGACAGCAGTAACACCTCTGGGATAACAGACTTAAAAGAGGGAAAAAACTGCTGTGACAGAACAGCAGCCAGAAGAGACGAGTGCAAATATGTGAGAACAACAACTCTGCAGACACCAAGGTCAGTGAGTGGCAGGAGGAGGTGCTCCAGGTGCTGGAATAGAGATTCCCTGCAGCCTGTTGCGCCGACCATGGTGAGACAGCTGTGCCCCTGCAGTCTGTGCTTGACCCTTTGGCGAAGCAGCGATCCACCTGCAGCCCAGGCTGGACCTCATAGCAGAGCAGGTAGATGCCCAAAGGAGTCTGTCGCCCTTTGGGAAGACCACATTGGAGCAGGTTCCTGACAGGACCTGTGGCCTTGCGAAGGCAGGAGCCCACACTGGAGCAGGTTTGTGACCCCATGCATGACTAACGCAGGAGTAGTCTGTTCCTGAAGGACTGCACCTTGGGGAAGGGACTCACACTGGAGAAGTTCTTTTGGGAACAACTCATATTTAGTATAGATTTTTCCATTTCACAGTTACATAACTGCTTCTCTCACACCTAGCAAGGAACTTGGAAAAATGAGATTTAATGAGCACTTGTATTTTACAGTGGACCTTATACTCTTTATCCATTTTTGCATTAGAAACATACATTTTACAAATATGTAAGGAAGCTTATTGTTTTCTCCAGCTTGGAAACAGATATTGGCATTTATTTACCACTTTAGGGTGATTATGTTTTTTGGGTCACTGATCTTTAAGCATTTCCTTTTAGGCCTACCATAACAATATGGCTTAGAGAAGCTTTTAAACATACTAATTGGAGCTGAATATATCAATTACTTTGGTAAAGCTTCTCAGTTAGCTTTAGAAGCAAAATGAAACAGATCTCTCTCCCTTTTCAACAGTTTATGATTCTGAAGAAGAATTTGTATTCAATATCTCTATAGATGAAGACAGCATTCAATATTGGGAATCCATACTTGAGATGCAGAGAATGGGATTTATATTTCAAAAGACCAAATACACTTTCTATTACCTTCAGTGTTCCAGGTGAATGACTGGAAAACTATCTGGCAAATCTCTGCCAGACTCTTAAGCTGACACAAGGCTGAAGGTCTGGCAGCAGCATTTGTGCCAAGTTTCATACTAACAGGAATATGGCCACGTATTAAAGATACCTTTTATGATACACTTGGCAATCAACATCAAATATTTCCAACATCATCCTAACCAAAATTTTTATATCATTTATTCTGAAAAAGGAAAGAGACTGTCATCTGGGGAACTACTACCAATATTTGTGGGATTGCTACAAGAAGTGGATATATAGGACCTAATTTTAAATAGCTTCCCCTATTCTGTTTTGCTTGTAACACAGGTTATGCTTTATAACACAAGTTTGTTGACAAGTCATAGGTAAGCACAGAAAAATTGCAACCCTTCCAAACCATTTGAAAATGCATCCAAATTTGGACCATCTTGGACTTCAGATTCTGACCACATCAGTTGGCATTAATGTATTTCTTTACTATGTAGGGTTATATACAAGAGGATGTTCAGAATTATACATAAGAGGATGATATATTTTTCATGCTTACAAAAGCCTCACTGGCAAAAGTGTTAGTAAGCTGTTTATTGAAAATACTTATAAAATTTATTTTCAGTTTTACTTTAAAAATGTTTCAAAAGTATACCACAGGAGACACCTGACCTAATTTACAACAGGACAATAACAAATTTTTGCACTGCATCCTAATTCTGTTCAGTAATCTAAAATATTAATTTTGACATAGTAAAACTTAAAAGTCAAGAAGAGAAATCAAATACTGCAAACCATGCCTATTAAGAAGCTCAAAGAGAGCAAAAGACCCAGGTTTAACAGGATCTTTAGGCAAACAGCAAGGTTGCTATAACACTTACTAACACGGGAAGCGTTTGGTACATTATTATTTCACAATCTTTACATAGACAAACCCAGTTCAAAGGAATGCACTGTAAAATTATGCTCTACATTTTCTTATAAGCCTGGTTGACATTACATAAAACAAACTGTGTGGAAATTAAACTAGGTCCTATGATTTACAATGTTTTTTCTATGTTATTTATTACACTGAATTAGTTTATATATATACTATATATACTTAATATTAATCTCTGAATTATTTTGAGTTAGCACATTATTCCTTAAATTCTATTCCCATTCTTTCCTTTTGTTGATGGGCTGTAATAAATTCTTATTATTTCTCTCTCTTCATTTTACAAGGTAAACACTGTTCTTAATGCCTCATCTTATGGGTATAAAAATGGAAGTTGATGTAGTACACTGGTATGATTTATACAACTTCACCCAGAATTGCCTGTGTATTTAATCCCACAGTGAGACTATAATATGTGTATAACTACTATTTATTTCTGAATAAAATTATTTGATACCCAAAATACATAAATTTGGAAAGGGGAAGTATAACAAGAGAGAAAACCAAGAAAGCCTAGAAATAGATTTGTTATCAATGTACAACAGCCAAGCTGTCTGAAATCAGACTTTAGATCTGAGCATACGTTGCACACTGGTTTTGTCTTGGTGCTTTTCCTCTGTGGAGTACTAGCCGGAGACAACAAAGATGATTCTGTAACTGATTACTAGCTTGCACAAAAACATTTCTCTTTTAAGCTTTCAAATATTGGACGGTCAGTGGGGGAAATTTCAAAGCCTGTTAATTTTCTAGCTAGTAACATAGTGGGAAAGCACCAAGATACTTCAATTCAAGTAGGAAACTGCTAAGCTGTTAATCAAAGCACTTGGTATACAATTAATACTATTTCTGTATGTTGTTGCTAAAATAAAATCACTTCACATCCCCATTGAAGACGAGACTTCAAAATTACTAATAAGCTTCTCTCAGCAGAAGGAATACACATCATCATAATCATCAGCACGATTAGCCTGGGAATCAGAAATTACTGGAAAAAAGAAAACAGACCAAGAAAAGCAAAAAGTCTAGGTTTCAGCTGGATCACCATTGGTGTAAGTAAACAATTACATGATGTGATTATCTGCAACATGAAAGCGAATGCAATTACTATGAAGTTCTTATGAGTAAAGTTGTCAAATGAAATATCAAGATGACATAGAGAAAGTGAAATACATATAATACTGCTCATGCACTTCTAAGACTCAAGCAACATATTATACACATGAAAATTCACAACTGATTTCTTCTTCTTTCATTTTAGTTGTTTCATTTTTATATTGTTCTCTGCAAAATAAATCTCCACTGACCTGTACTTGTCACTTCAAAAATATGAATGAAGAGAGAGAAATCTCTCTTACTGGCGTCAGTCCATATGCATTCAATGAGTGCCTTAGAGAGAATCAGGTCAGTTGGAACGAACCACTAGAAAACACACCAACACCCTATTCAATTTAAGTCTATTCAGACCCAAATGCTGAAGGCAGTGGCTAGTTGAGAGTGGCTAGTCTCCTTGGGTGGAGATTCCACAACCTATACAGGCAATCTGTTGAAGCATTTGACCACGCAGGGCAAAGGTTTTCTGTTTGCGCTGGGACGGGTTTCCAGTGTTCCAGTGTTCTAACTTTTGGTCACAGGCTCTTTTCCTCCCACTGTGTTGCTCTGAGAAGAGTCTAGTCCTGTCTTCTCAACACTCTCCTGTTGAGGGAGGCATATAGAGCACTAGCCTTCTCTACTTAGGACAGAAAAAAACACATCTCTCCTTGTACATCATAAAATATCAAATAAATATCAAAATATAAATATCAAAATGGCTCTCTGATGCAGTTGTTTTACTATGTCAACATCTCTTCTGTGTTGGGGAACCCAAAACTGGACATAGCACTGCGATGTGGTCCCACAAATGCTAGATAGAGGGAAAGAACCACCATTTCTCTTCAGCTGCTGGCTACCCTCCTCCTAGCACAACCTAGGATGCAGCTGCCCTTCTTTACCAGAAGTGCAGCTCACTGGTGACTGAGTGCGACTCACTGCCCACAGGGGCCTTGGGTCCTTTTCTACAAAGCTGCTTCCAGCCAGCCAGTGCTGCAATGCGCTGTTCCATGGGTTTATTCCATTCTGGCACTTTGTATTCTCCTTTGGCAATTTTCCTGAGGTCCCTGATAGCCCATTTCTAGAGCTTGACAAAGTTCCTTTAAACAGCAGCCCTGCACCCCAATGTACTGAAAACTCTTCCCAATTCACATGTCTGCAAACCAGCAAAGGATGCACTTGATCCAATCATCCAAGCTGTTACTGAGAACAAGCATGGCTGGCATCAATCCCTGAGGCAATAAACTCATACCTTGCTGCCAGGTGAGCTTTGTACCAGTGATCACTACCTTAAGAGTTCAAAAGAGCTAATTTTCTATCTGTCATACGGTCTATTTATTCAGCTCACCAGTTTGGCTGTAGGAGCATTATGTACATTCTTGAAGGCCTTTCAATACAACATCCGTTACTTTTAATGGCTTAGCTGGTAATCTCATCACAGAATAGAAAGCAGATGACCCTCCCAGATCACGTGGAACAGAGGATATATAGGCAAAGAAAGTTTATCAGAGATGAGAGGTGGCCAGAGTACACAGGAAGCAGTTCCACAGCAACTGTTTCAGACTGGTGCAAACTAGAGAATAAGAATCCAGAAATCTAGGAAGCCAGAACCAGTTAGTTGCCTGCTGGCCTTGCATTTTCTTCTGAAATTTTGTTGGGAAACCTCTCTTTCCCCAAGGCTTCTGCTCATTGTAAACATGATGCCCTCTAAAATGAAAAAAAAAAAGAAGTCAGGATTTTAATTTTCTCTGTCAGTTGTAGCAAGTTCTCAGGCAAATGCAACAACACCAGAAGCTCAGAAGTGCAAGATTTAGAGTAAATGACCTCCTCACTCCTTGCCTGAAATGAACAGATTTCTTCACTAAAATAAACAAAGCTTGTTAAAAATTTTGCCACGCTAAGCCATACATTGATTTTTCTTTTCAATGTCATATGAAAAATGTTCCAAGCCAAATGTTCCATTTCTCGTCAGGTGAGTCATCATAGCACTGACTTACATTCACATCTCCCGATGAGCTCCTGAGTTTGCTTTCAGTTGCACTGCTACAGAATGAAGCTATCATAAAGAGGAGAGGAAAGTTGCACTAGGATTTCACTGTACATACATGATGCTGCTGGAAATACACTAATGCTGACGGCTTATGAAGATTTTTAAAGCAAAAATATTTAGTGAGGCAATAGGAGAGGCCAATGGATTTTGAAACCTGTCCATATGCACTTCATGTAATGCTAAGTTTTGTAAAACACTATGCAGGATGTACATATGTCAAATTGCAGGACAGGTTCTGACACTACCAGTTTCACACAATCTAATAACAAGCATTTAAACTTCAACCATTTCTAGTGACTCAAGTAACAAGATGCTTGAATATCAAACTGTCTTCTGTGTTTTCCACAGCCAGCCATCTTAAGGTTAGAGTTGCCACAATACTTCAAATTTATCTGCTGATTATTTTTCTTAAAGCAGTGTTAGCAGCAGCAGCCCCGCTTTTGTGCTGAATGAGCAGTTTTCTTTCTAGCCTTAATTTTCAGGTTTCTAAGAACATATAATACCCAAAGCTACTTAGTGTATTTCAAAGAGGCAGGAGAGAAGCAAGAAGAGAACTAAAAAACACCTCTTAATAGGTTTAGGACTTTCTGGAATTGTTAGTTTCACAAAACCCAAAGAAAACTGAATTTGCACAAAACAAGGAAACTTGTTTATTTCCATCTAATGGCAAAATTAAAAAAAAAAAAAAAAAAGAAAAATTCTAATACTTGCAGTTATGACCTGTAGGAACTGTGAATCATTCCAAGAATTTTATTGCAGGAATAAATGGGTTTTAGTAGCATAAAAAAGTAGTGCTGAGGAAATGCTCCTATTCATGTACATTCAGTTTTTAACTGAAAGAGGAATGTAGTATTGAGGAAATGTTCCTAATTAATCTAGACAGTTCTAGACCACAATCATCTCTTGAAGCTTTGATGTCTATCAATTGCTGCTCAGAATGATAGGAGAGAGGTTATTAGATTTTACTAGTATTTATTCTTCTAGCTAAAAAAAAAAAAATTGGAAGAAACCAAAAATATCAGCATAGTTTTGTTTGAAGAGAAATTTGAAAGAAAAAAAACCAACCCAAAGTCTAACACAGTTTATATGTTCAGAATAAAGTTGCCAGTAAAAATGCCAACAGTATATAAAACTGAGACAAGTCATGGTTGTTATGGGAAACTGTAAATTTGAATCCTTCAATTTGTGTATTCCAAAGCAGATGTTCAGCTGCTATAAATCAGCAAAACTCTCTGACCCTTAATTTCTTAACACGAATGTGCTGAGGACTTTTTTTCACAGAATTTAGTTAAGCTAAGTAGCAGTACTCTAGCTATTCCAAGAACTACAACACCCTCTATTGGGCAAAGAATTTTCATTCAAATACAGAAAACCGGTTAATTTTTATGATCCAAAGTAACCACTGGTTGCATTCTTCCAAAGGTCAAGGTTGAGCGCATGACGCACACACAGACAGTCTATACTAACAAGCTATATATAAATATAGTGATGTATAAAATCCTACTATTTATTTTGGTGTGATGGTAACATTTTATAAAGAGAAAGTAGGAATTCATCTTTTGGTGAAAGAAAAGACCATCTCAACTCAATAATGAGGTTACTCATGAACCCCCTTTCCCTGAATTTTCTCATTTCATGGGTGCTTTTCTCAGTACTGCCCAGCATCTCCTCTGAACAAATCAGTGTTCCCAATATGGGTGCTCCTTTTGAATTTGATCCTTGCATTCTTCTTTATGTATTCTTAAAATGGCCTAAGTATGTGATAATTTTTAAGGCTGCATGGCAAACGTGTCACAGGCCCAAAGAACTCACAGATTCTTGCACAGAGAGTATCAATATGAAAGTAGATGTGATTTCCAGCAGCCTCTGTGAAAAGAGATTAAATAATTAATTTTCATCACAAGTCAGGACATAACGTCATACAGGAAGAAATAGACTGTTGCAAGAATAAAAAAAAGCAGAGACATTTAGATTTATACTTAAGAGACGAAACAATGGTTTAGGATAGAAAATTTATGAAAAAGGCAAGCATTATTAAACAGAAATATTGTAGATGAAGGGGAGATGAGAACCAGTGTGTCAGGCTTTTAAAAAAGAGGAGTTTGAAACAGAAAACCTGTAAAAGTAAGAAAAATAATTTAGAGAGCCAGACACTTAAATGGGCAAATAATTTTGATTGCCACAGTTAGAGAAGGAGGTGTCTATCCCTTTAGTACAGACCACTTTCTGAGCATCTTTGTTTTCTTCTATCAGCCATCTGAACTACCTCTTCATTCTGCATTCTCCCAATACATCACCTGCTTGGAAATAAGACTTTCCCAGTCAAACCAACTTTCCAAGATAAAAAGTTAAGCTAGTCTAAACATGTTGATGGCAACTTCTGCTGGAAACCAGTTCTTTTAGAAGACTGGAACTTTTCTGTTTAATTTTGACTAAATAATGCATATTTAATTCTTTTAACATTTCAGTACTATTAATATATTTCAGTTCAGCTTTTTTGAAATCAAAAATTCAGTCCCTTGTATCAAATAACTTTTTAGTTTGAAATGCAGTTCATATTACTAAATCTGATTAATCTAAACACCTTTTATCTTTTGTGCAATGTCACTGCTAAGTGAACTCTGCAATTAACTAGAGGATACCGACTGCACAGCAAGTTATTAGCCCACTGCATAATTGGGCTTTAAGCTTGCCTGAGCCACTTCTAACTAATAATGCCAGAGATAGTGTATTAATATCACTGTGTTGGAACTTGACGTCCTTAATTCAATTATACTACCGATAGTCTTAATAATTACAGACTTTTTTCCTTGCCAATTACAATGTATTTTTTTTCTTTTTCTCCCAAAGAATTGAAGTCCATAATCCAAAGCATTTGCTGCGAGCTACACACTGAGTGACCATGTAAGGATAATGGATGTTTGAATTTGCCCATCTCTGTAAGATCATTTTATCTGAAAATATTAGAGGATCTCAGTATGCTTTGGGAGGGAAAAGATGACTCTTGTCTTTAAACAACATGAAAATGCCATGTTAACTTGCAAAAAATTAATAAATGACTGTTCCTGAAGTAGTCCATTTTCTTCTTCCATACAAATATGAATTCTAAATGAAATGCAACAGTGAGTAGATGGTTAAGTTCTGATGTAGATTGTACTGGAAGTACAGGGATATTCACCCATTGGTGTTTCTGCAAATGAGGAGTTTTAGCTCCAGCAGTTTTAAACAGCTTACCTAAAGCTATTCTATTGTCTATAGCATTAAGACACTATATGTGGCTGCTGAAAGCCTGGTCATAAAGAGGAGCCCACAACTTTCACAGGCTGTGGAAGGTTGTGGAGAAATGCAGAGAAAGAATTAAAAACAATGCCTTGCACCTGTTATTTGTGAACATGCTGTGCGTGAGCTACATGGTATTTGTATTAAGAAGTTTTCAAGAAGTTGTTACCCTTCTTTCACCAAAGGGCTGAGGGGCGTCACTTGCTATAACCAATACGATCTTAGTCCACAAACTCATCTATAAAAGGACGAGTTTTTCTCAATAAATTCTTCCTGCCTTCTGATGCATTGGAGTCAATTACTGCCGCCGTACCAGCTGTTCCTTACTCAACGGCGACAACTATATGTATATGGTATATACACAAAAAATAACTCTTTTTTACCTTGCTATCAAAAAAAGTTGTGATTCCCCAGAAACTCCTTCCCATTCCACAAAGATGTCAATCCCAAACATTCACGTGCACAGGACAATCACGGGCTTGTTTAGTCTCATCAACAGATTCTGAGGGCAAATACCTACTATGAAATTGCCCTTTTGCTCTCTTCTGTAATTTCAGTAGGAGCCAGTAACCTAAGAATTTTTTCCACCTAACAATAATTCATCATTTCAAAGGTGAAAATAAGAAACATGAAAGCTTTCTGTTTCTTAGACTCAGACTCTATCTTCTCAGAGAATCTAGTCCTGATACATAGGTCAAAATAAAAATTTTACCCTTTTCTCAAAACAAGAAAACCTAAGGAGAGACAAAAGGGACCATGAAAGTGTCAGGGTCATAGGATGTCCCTTGACACCTGAAGAATTTAAATTCTAGGTCCTAATTTTCCTCTCAGTCTTTCTTCTGGCAGAAAGCACATTACTCTGTTCTAGATCAGAGAACCTTTTCCTTTGCCAGACAAAACCCCCTGTTAGGCCAGCCCAGTTCTTGATGGGTACATTGGGCAGATAAGCATGACCAGGTTCTTGTCTCTTCCATACTGTGTCTCACTGTCTGACCTCAGCACAAAACAGGGATCAGCATCTCCTCCCACCACCACTTTGCCATCACTGCTACTACAATTACCTTTATTTCTTCACCAAGAACTAGTTGGAAGAATCAATGTCAGCCCCAGTCCAAAACTTGCCTCTGCTACAAGAGACAGAGTAATCAGCATTTTGTAAACTGGTGACATTCATCATTCCTCAGACACAAATGTGCACACAATGGAATTTTGAGCATGACAACTGATATTAAAATTTCTTCTCTGAGATCACCCTGAGAGCAAATAGTTATATAATATTTCATGTTGCACTATAAACCATGTCCAGATATATTCATACCATTAGGAAGTAGGCATCCAATCCCAACAGGTAGACAACTAAACATTTTCGTGATTTGGTTCAACAGCATTTTCTAGCCTACCACAATGTTTCAACTTCTTAATAACATTTTTTTTCTATACACACCTGATTTATAGATTTATTTTTGTTTTGTTGGGTGGAGAGGGCAGAAGAACAGGGTGAGGCAATTAAAAGATGGGAGGAAGCAGAAAAGGAAACTGTGGAAAACTTTATTACTCATTTTTACCTCCTCAGAAGAATTCAGTAATACAAAACCATTGCAATTCCCTTTGGATCTGTATGGACTAAGTATATATATTTGTTTTTCCTACCACCCAAGCTAGCTTCTTTAAAGACAAGTAAGGCAAAACTATCTCAGTGTAGAAGAACTTTACTGTGATTTGTCTGGCAAAAGTCTACAATGTCTGTAACTTGTGCTGCTATCTGTCAATAATTCATATCAGTAAACCCATAAATTTCAATTAATCCAAAAACTTTGATGAAGAGATTTAATTCTTTAAAAATAAATTAAGTAAACCGATTGAGACTGCACACTTAGCGACTACTTCTTATGTTCTTTACCTACTCCTTCTGTCTAATGGAGAACTGTTGTATTGCACTATGTTATTATTTGCACTGGGTGTTGGTCATCTATCACTGAGTTATTATTCACATGAAGTGTCTGTTATTTTGCACTGAGGGTTGTGTTTGTATTGGGTTGCTCTGTTCCCCCCCATCACGTTCTGTGGTGTTGGTTTCCCCCGGGTTGGCTCCTCCCCTCGCCCCTCCCACCAGTGTCTCCCATTGGCTGTAGCTCCTTTCCTCCGCCCCCTCCCCGGCTATAGAAACCCTTTGCAAAGGACACACTCCCTCCTTCTCTCTTTCTCTTTCCTTCTACGTTTAGGAGTTGTTCCACATTAAAGCTGTGGGACTTCACTCCCGAGAAGAAAGAGCGCCTCTCGTCTTTTGCTTTTGTCCTTGTTGGTTTCACCAGAGTCTAAAGCTAGCCTTAGAGCTTTTAGAACTGAGTGAAATACGACAGAGAAATAAGATATACTGCAACCAACAGAATCAAGTTAATCTGAGTTTGGATTAGAGATTAGAAGGGACAGAACAGTATCTACTGTGTTTTCCTAGAACCCCAAACCCACCACACCAGCCTGCAGAGAGAATTAGATGCATTGCACAAAGGAAAAGAAAGAAGTACACCTTAAGTCACCAAATCAACCACATGATGGCAGTCCAATACTAGGGAAAGGAAAACATCCGCATGTAAGAGAAAGTGTTTGAAAAAGTAGATTAAAATCTATGCATAGTATTCATAATATAACCAAATAATGCTTCAGAGCAGTAATTTTCAATCTTTCTCTGTTTGCATACCTCTAAATACTTTGAAGACTTAAAGACCAAAAATGCAGAGAAATCTACTGTTTATCTTCCATGAAGCCCTGACTTCACAGTACAGTTTTTACATCCCAGAGTCCACAGAAAAACGATTTAATTACCAGATTAATAATTTTAGAAAATACTATTTTGATGTAGTAGTATGCAGATTTGAACTCTCTTTGTTCAGAGTTCTGATTTCAATCCACTTTACATTTATTTCTGAAATCCAGCATAGCTGTCAATGTGCTGTTGTACAACTGAGCTTGCAGTTTCTCCTAATCATCCTTTTTAGTTTCCTCCTCATTAACTGAAACTCAACTACCTACATAAATTCACACACAAAGCTTCCTGGCCAAATCTTTGGTAGGCATATATAACATTTTATGAATGCCCAACACTTATAAGAAACTGATGACATCCAGAGTCTCATTTGCTTGGATTCAGCGTTGTTAGCTACAGCTGATATATAGTTTGATTTTTTGCATTTGTATTAGTAAGGCTAATGATTTCAGTGATATTTCATGGTATTTCCAAAATAATTTCCCAGTGCTTTTCCTAACCAGCACATGACAGATTGTTCCAGTTGGCACATATTCCCAGAATTGCTCCCTTGCTCCTAGATGAATTAATTTTTATTTGTCTATATTGAATTCCACGTGCTGTATGTCAAGCAAATCAAGATGGGTCGAATCACTTAACATCTTGTATCTCTCATTACTGTCTTTGCTTTTGCCAGTATTGTGAGTAACTCTGAAATTGTGTTTTCTCATATCAAATTATACGGATCAAATCAGCAATATCAGAGTTCACATCAGTTGCTGGTGAGAGCATTTTTACACAACACAAGGCATTAGCAAACCAGTCAATGCTACACAAAAATACTGCTACACAAAAATACTACTTCTGCACCAAATTGTGGCAATTCGTCATTCTAACTCAGATTAGAAGTATAGATGTAATTTTATATTGCGATGTTACAGGAGATATGAGTGCTAGGTCACACTTGCAGGTCTGTAATCACAGATTTGAAGCTGATAAGCATTCTTCAGCTCTTTGGTGACAAAGTAAATTTGTTGCACTTTAATTTAGAGCACATTAAACTGTGGAATCTCTTCTGGCTCACAGCTCTCCAGGTTGGAACTCAGCTTCTCTTTACATGTCAAAAAGTTTCACTGTGAATACCTGTTTGTACCTATGAAGTCAAAGGGCATGCTCATTAACTTGCTTTCCACAATCATCGTATGTCGCGGCGTGGCTGTGGGTAGTTCCAGTGCTGCTATCTTCTGGAGAAAGCGTCCTGAAAAGGATGCACCAGAGGCACAGGCACGCCCAGGCAGCCGTAGAGTGATACAGCTCTATAGCGTGATTCAGCTCTTCTGTGAAAGCCGCGCAGAGTCGACGCAGGAGGCAAGAGGCAGAGTCTTCGTGTAGAGTTCCGCAGGAGTCCTTTATTCAGTCTCACCACGAAGGGGTCCAGGGATGGAAGACTGGGGAGGTCTGAGGGAGTTGGGATTATATTGGGAAGGCAGGGGGTGGGGTAGAACACTGGGGTAAATCAGGTGAGGGTTCAGAGGTGGGTTACCAATGGGGTACAACGTATTTACATGGTAGTGCAAGGTACCCTGGGAGGGTATCAGTCAGGTNTCAAGATCAAGTCCAGCCTTTGATCACCACCTTGTCAACTAGACCATGGTGCTGAGTGACACGTCCAACTGTTTCTTGAACACTTCTAGGGATGGTGACTCCACCACCTCCCTGGGCAGTCCACTCCAATGCTTGATGACCCTCTCCATAAAAAATTCTTCCTGATGTCGAGCCTGAACCTATCCTGATGCAGCTTGAGACTATGTCCTCTCATCCTGTTGCTGGTTGCCGGGGGAAGAGCTCACCCCTCACCTGGCTACACCCTCCTTTCAGGTGGGTGTAGAGATGATATGGCCCATCCTGAGCCTCCTCTTCTCCAGGCTAAACAACTCCAGCTCCCTCAGCCACTCTTCATGACTCACTCTCTAAACCCTTCGCCATCTTCATTGCCCTTCTGTGGAGACACACAATGTTTTTCTTGAAGTGATGATCCAGGACACCAGAGATGGAAGCGGAGGAGAAGCTTTTCCAGCCTTTTGGTGTTTCTGGGTGGTGCCGTACAACTCCTCAGCCATACAGCAGTGGCCATCATCCCATTGCAGGTTCAGCATCCTTATTTTAGAGTGCCTTCTTCCCTCTCTCAACTGAATTGTTTTTCAGATTGTGCCCTGAGCATCCATGACAATATAAATGTTCTTCCCTAAAACAAGCCCAGGAATTGAAGAGCTGGCCTAAAACTTGCACTTCTTTCCTTTGCCTTGTAAAGCCTTTCTATTAATGGATATAGTCTAAAATTTGTTGAGCTGACTCAGACTTGCACCATGGCACCATTTTGATAATTACTTTTCTGAAATACTTCACATGTATATACACCAACACACTTTAAAATAAATGTACTTTGGTATTTTTCTCCTGCTTATGGGATGTTTACAATTTCAAGTCTGGTGTACCTTGTATTAAACTCAAAGTACTTTAACAAAATTTGCTTGTTACTGCACTATTCATAAGAAAGACACAAAACATAGCAACATGATGGCCTTTGTTATTGTATGTACAGAACTTGATTTTGTTGTCATGATGCCTTTAATTCTAATTAAATTCCTTCCCATTGTTTGAAGTTCTTTCTTTATGCTAAAATCAAAAAGTGTCCATTATAATTGCATTATTTATTCCCAGAATCCATTCTGTTAATCGATATTGAAGATAATTGATGACTTGTCAGTAATTATTCAGAAAATGCTTAACTGTGCATATATTTGAAAATTTTAAAAATCAGAAGTACAACCCCGCCATCTTTTGATCAATTTGTGGTATGACATGTCAGAAAACTCAGAAACACACTCGATATTTTCATATCTAATTCAGAATGATTGCACATGTAAGAGCCTGAATATGTGCTCAATCTTTATAAAAGCACTAAAGTGTATGATGAAAGACAAGCAACTACTGGAGAGGGTCCAGTAGTGGGCCACACAAATGACTAATGGACTGGTGCATCTCTCTTACAAGGAGGGACTGCTGGAACTGGGCATATTCAGTCTAGAGAAGACTGAAAGGGAATTTCTTCAATGCATATAAATGACTCAAAGGTGGGTGCCAAGAGGAGAGGGTGGTGCCAGGCTCTTTTCTGTGGTGCCCAGTGACAAGATGAGGAGCAATGGCCATAAACTGAAACACAAAAAGTTCCTTTTCAACATGAAGTATAATTTTTTTACATTGAGGGTTGCAGAGCAGTAGCACAGTCTGCCCAGGGAGGTCATGAAGACTTTCTCTGAAGATATTCAAAACTCACCCTGACACTCACTTGTGTCACAGGCTCCGGGTGACTCTGTGTTAGGAAAGGCTTGGACAAGTTGATCTGGAGATTATCAAAGAGGAGATTCAGAATAGATTATTAGAAAAATCTTTTTCACCGTTATGGTGGTCAGGCACTGGATTAGGTTGCCAGGGAGGTGGTGGAGTCACAATGCCCGAAGTGTTTAAGAGGTGTCTGGATCTGGCGCTTAGTGATGTGGTTTAGGGGTTACAGTGGCAGTGCTAGGCGACGGTTGGACTTGATGCTCGTAAAGATTTCTTCCAACATAGCCGATGATTCTGATCCTGTAATTCTATCTCCAGCGCTCCCTTCTAACCCTACCGATACAGTAATTGTTTAAGAAAGCGGGCACAACACCGCAGCTCCATTTCGACTGCACANCTCCTGCGCAGGGGCCGCCGGAGCCGCCGCTCCCGCCCGGCGCCGCCGCTCCCGCCTGGCGCCGGGGCCGCCGCCGTCCCGCCATGTCCGAGGCGGGCCAGGAGCTCGTCCACCTGGTGTGGGGCAAGAAGGCCGGGCCCCGCGGTCTGGCTGACACCATCTTCTGCCGCTGGGCGCAAGGTACCTGCGTGCGCCGTGCCCCGCCGGCCCTTTCCGCCTCGCTGCCGGGCACACGCGCGGCTCCCNTGTGGTGCCCAGTGACAAGATGAGGAGCAATGGCCATAAACTGAAACACAAAAAGTTCCTTTTCAACATGAAGTATAATTTTTTTACATTGAGGGTTGCAGAGCAGTAGCACAGTCTGCCCAGGGAGGTCATGAAGACTTTCTCTGAAGATATTCAAAACTCACCCTGACACTCACTTGTGTCACAGGCTCCGGGTGACTCTGTGTTAGGAAAGGCTTGGACAAGTTGATCTGGAGATTATCAAAGAGGAGATTCAGAATAGATTATTAGAAAAATCTTTTTCACCGTTATGGTGGTCAGGCACTGGATTAGGTTGCCAGGGAGGTGGTGGAGTCACAATGCCCGAAGTGTTTAAGAGGTGTCTGGATCTGGCGCTTAGTGATGTGGTTTAGGGGTTACAGTGGCAGTGCTAGGCGACGGTTGGACTTGATGCTCGTAAAGATTTCTTCCAACATAGCCGATGATTCTGATCCTGTAATTCTATCTCCAGCGCTCCCTTCTAACCCTACCGATACAGTAATTGTTTAAGAAAGCGGGCACAACACCGCAGCTCCATTTCGACTGCACATCACAGGAAGAATTCCAAGCGCGAATACACAACAGCTTGATCTGGGGGACCGTCAGGTCGAAAGGCTGCTCCCTAAGGGACCAGCTCCATCCCGGACTTGTCAGAGCAACGCCCATGCCCACACGCCCCCGGGTCCGCGGAAGCAGCAGGGCCTACTGCGGAAGCGGAAGGGCGGCCCCGCCCCGCCCGGCCCGGCTGGGCCGGCCTCGCCCCGCCCCGCCCGCGCGGCCC